>CM032427.1:14974956-15468845 GCA_019049465.1 Dryas iulia moderata | reverse complement strand
TCTTTTATATATTAAATTTTAAATATTTTGTGTCATCATCATCATGTGGGGCCAGTCATGGCGCAGTGGCGTGAATGTGTGACTGTAAACGACTGGTTGTGGGTTCGATTCCCACTCGAGGAGTGGAAATATTTAATTTTTCCATTGTCTTTGCTCTGGTGTGGAGGGAAAGCGCGGCGTTAAGTTCCGCCACTTAACCACCCTGCTCCCCGCACACAGTAGGGTAGGCAGAGGGAACCTACTGTTAAGTACACTCCGATCCCCACGCACCGCCGCCTTAATTATTATTTCCGACGGAAATAAACACCGTCCTTTGCCTAGACACCAAAGCGACAAAAATGGAAATATTAAATACTTACACTCTTCGAATGGGAATGGAACCCACAACCAGTCGTTTACAGTCACACTATTGTGCCACTGCGCCACGACTGGCCCCAAAATAAAACAATAATAAAATGATTTAAACCCCTTTATTTATTTACAATATATTCATATGAAACATAAAACATCTACAAAATATACAGTCTTCATTGCAATTATATACAGATATAATAATTATAATTAATTCATTAATTAATTAACGATTTTATGCCAGTTTATGGCACTCTGTGAAAAGCCTCGAGCATTATCTTAACATAAAATTAACTCATTTTGATTGTGTTCTTATAAATTATAGGCTATAATTAAGAATGTATTTTTATTTCCCGAGAAATAGTTCTAAATAAATGAAAATAAATATCTTTACTGAGAAAAACGTAGTGTTAAGTAATTCCGTTTTCCACTTGACTTTGAGATATTATGTGAGAGAGTGGCCAGTCGTGGCCCAGTGGCATAAGCGTGTGACTGTAAACGACTGGTTGTGGGTTCGATTCCCACTCGAGGAGTGGAAATATTTATTATTTCCATTTTCGTAGCTCTGGTGTCGAGGTAAAGCGCGGCGTTAAGTTCCGCCACTTAACACGCAATGCCTCCTAATTCGGCGGAAAGTGGGGAACGCACTAGGTTCCCTCTGCCTACCCTGCAGTGTGCGGGATACAGCGTGAAGCTATTTAATTTTTTTTTTCTTTATGTGAGAGACGGAATTCTAATATATATTAACAGAAAGAAAATTAAAGTAATTTAAATACATTTATAACACCGAACGAGAATCGAACCCAAAACAAACTGTGTTCGCAGTCAAATATTATTTAATGATATATATAATACTTAAAATTTATGATTTCATATTAATATTAAAAATTGTTAATCCATACTTATATTATAAATGCGAAAGTCTGTGTGTTTGTCTGTCACGCTTTCACGGCTAATCTACCGGTCCGATTTGGATGAAATTTAGAATGAAAGTAGTAAAAGTGACTGGGTCTAACATAGGCTACTTATTTTTTCAAAATCAACCTTTAAAGGGTTGAAATAGGGGATGAAAGTTTATATGAAAAATCTAAACCGCTTGACCGATTGTAATGAATTTAGGTATAAATATAGTTGATAGTCTAAACATACGCTACTTTATTTTGTAAATATGCGCCCCCGAGGGTTGCAATATAATGAAAAAGTTCACGCGGCAAAGCCGCGAGCGGGCCGCTAGTTATCAATTATTACATAATGTATATAAGTATTATTTAAATATAAGAAATGTTTTTGGAATATGAACTGACAACTATTGCATACTTCTATGCTACGACTGCCATATGTTTTATAAATTCAATATAATTATAAAAAAAAATGTTTATTTACAATTATCTGCTTATAATGTATAAGAATACAATCAAAATGACATATATAATATTATATTTTTATAATTAACTAAAACAAGCCTCTATAAATTAAATATAAGAGAGATTCTAAAATATACATAGTATATGTAGCGCTGCGTTAAGTTCCGCCGCTTAACACGCAATGCCTCCGAATTCGGCGGTGCGTGGAGAACGGAGTGTCTTAACACTAGGTTCCCTCTGCCTACCCGAAAGTGTGCGGGATACAGCGTGAAGATAAAAAAAATGTATTTTTAAGCAGTTTCATTTTCACTTTATCTCCCATATCAGAGTAGTCAGAGGGAACCTAGTGTCAAGACACTCTCTCCACTTTCTGAATGAAATTGAAATATTACTTGTTAAATGGCGGAATTCAACGCCGCGCTTTGTCTTATGTCTTACATATCAGAGAGAGGCAATGAATATAATATATAATCATTTCCTCAAGTGGGAATCGAACCCACGACCTTTGAGGGTCAGAATTTTAACTTAAATTATTTTACATTTATTTATTTAATTACATATTTTATTATTAAATCTAAGTTTATATTTATTTCATATATACACATGATTTAATTATGAAAAAACAAAAATGGCAAACGTTGTTAAATATTCTGCCTAAAATTAATAAAAAAATTTTTATTATGAATTATTATGTATTAAATGTTATTTTTTAAAAAGTTTTTTTTTTATTAAATTTTATGAGAATTTATTTACATATATGGCTCTTTGCTGTGCTTTTTTTGATAAAATCAGAATTAACTTTAAATCTTAAACTAACATATGAAAATAACATTTTAAAATAAAACTTAATATAAAAAAATTGGTACAACAATCTTTGATTTAATTCATATTTCTAATATAATAAACTAAAATATTTAAAAAGTTTGAAAATATAATTTCACATTTAAAAAGAGATTTTCTATATAACATTAAAATAAAAAGACATTTAAAGAAAACGTATAAAAATTTGAACGCAGCGGGATTCGAACCCGCGCCTCCTGAATACCGTTCAGGCGCTCTCACCACTGAGCCATGCGTTCTACTATTCGCTGCGTCGAAATTCTTATACGCTTCATTACAACTTATTTTTGTTGTTAGCATCTCTGTAGAGAGATTTTTATAAATTTCTGCTACCCAATTTTCCTAAGTGTGGAATAACACTTTAAAAATGTTTAAAAATAACATTAAAATAAATTTATTATTATTATCAACTTGGTTGTCAGAGAGAACCTAGTGTTAAGACACTCCGTTTTCCACTTTCCGGTAAATTTCTCTTAATTATTATGACCTTTCAACGAAAATTGAAATTGTAGAAATTTTAAACTCCTTTTAGATCTAAAAAGTAGGAAATATTATTTTTTTAGCTTGACGCACACAGCAGGGTAGGCAGAGGGAACCTAGTGTTAAGACACTCCGTTCCCCACTTTCCACCGAATTCGGTATGGAAAAATTAAATATTTCCACTCCTCGAGTGGGGATCGAACCCACAACCAGTCGTTTACAGTCACACGTTCGTGCCACTGCGCCACGATTGACCCCAAAATATTATTCTTTTAATTATTTTTCTTCATAAGGCACTGTTAAAGTCTTAATTTCTGTCCTGTCTTTTTAAATTTAACTTAGAAAATTTTAAACTTAGTCTATTTATCAAAAAATGTTTCTTTTTTTTATAAATGAACTAAGATATCTTTTTTTATATATAATATCTTTTTTTATATATATATCTATTTTTTATATACATATATTTGCCTGAAAGAAATAAATTGAATTATATATGTTTACTGTATAAATGTCATTCTTGTATAATCAACTTTTTATATTAAAAAATCATTTTATAATTAATAATAAAAATAAATTTGCCTTTTGACCATTGCAAATATATTTCATATAGAAATTATATATATTTTCCAATAATTAGACATGTATAATTAAAATTTATGACATTTTAAGCATTTTTAGATATTTCATCCTTGTTTTTACACACAAGTCAAAGAAATAACCTGAGATACAGTCAAAGAAATAACCTAAAAAAACAATTTATTTATAAGAAAACAATTTTAAAGAATAATTTTGTTAACACTCAGTCAATAATATCTAAATATTTAATAATATTTTTATACAATCTTTGATTTTAAAATCTTATTTGAAAAAAAGTATAACTTATATAGTTTTATACTTATAATTAAAAGTACTTCTTGCACAATAAAATATATTCGAACAATGCCAAAAACTTAAGAATAGAGAAAGTCCCTTATTCTTAAGTTCCGGAGTGTTTCTGTTTAATTATCATCACAATTCTAATATAGTCCATCAAATAAATTGAAATACAGTCCGTCTAAAAAATCCAAATTCAGTCCAAATACTGGACTGTATGTTATATTCACTCACACAACCAATCTGGCTACGGTGTATATCCTGCAGTTTTAAGCTCCCAATAATAATCACAATTAAATACAGTCCGTCCAATTCAAATTCAGTCCATATAAACTGGACTGTATTTCTATATTCACTCACACACTCAATCACAAGGCAACTTATTGGTTATCCCACGGTTTTAAACATCCAATAATCTTCATAATTGAAATACAGTCCGTCCAATCTCAATTCAGTCCATATAAACTGGACTGTATTCCTGTATTCACTCGCACAACCAGTCACAAGGCAATCTTGGCATCTTGTTGGCTGGCCAAGGCAGATATCCCGCGGTTTTGAACACCCAGTAATCGTATGACACTTTGCTGATTAAAAGGACTAAGACTAACACTTCTAGTCCGATTATGTAGTAAATGTAGTCCGTCCAGTCTCTAGGTGTGTGGCAGACCTGGAAGTTAGTATGAACATTAGTTATTCTGAGAAAAATACACATATTTTGCTAAATGTTCTAAATTATTTTATTTTCTTTTCTTGTTTGCTTGTTAATATAGAGTCTATTGAAAAAAAAACAAAGTTAAATTGGGGTACAAAGTTATTAAGTAATTTTCTCCTTTATTTTTAATGCATCATTCAATACATTAAATAGTGAATGGCGGTTTCCTAAAAATTAAATAATCATTATTTTTGTTTACAAGTTGACTTTATTTTCATTCAACTGAACAGAATTTTCTTTCAACGTTTTAGTTTTTTTAATATAAAAAAATTAAACGCAGCGGGATTCGAACCCGCACCTCCTGAATACCGTCCAGGTACTCTCACCACTGAGCCATGCGTTCTACTACCAGCTGCGTCGAAATTCTTATACGCTTTATTACAACTTATTTTTGTTGTTAGCATCTCTGTAGAGAGAATTTTACAATTTTCTGCTACCCAAATTTTTATACGTTTTCTAAATACCATTTTTCAATTTCCCTAAGTGTGGAATAAATAACGATTTAAACATGTTTAAAAGTTAATTATAATCGTACACCCAAATGAGAATCGAACCCACAACCATATTTTTAACAAATAGCATAGTTTATATGTTTATATAATAAATACCTCGACTTCTTTAAGATCCACGACTGGTCCCATCTTCTCTTCGCACCCCAAGCTCCTATAGTCGGGGATGTTTTTAGAATTTTCTAGAAGCCATGGCTGTTGAAAGATAATAGAGTAACATTTATTAATATATTGATTGTTTATATTAAAGATAACTTATAATATTCATATTTCTTCCCACATAGTGTAGTAGTCAGACAGAACCTAGTGTCAAGACACTTCGTTCTTCGTTTTCTCGAATTGCATGTTCAAGTGGCGGGATGCCGCGGTTTATCTAACTAGATCGCAACGTGTGAATAATTGTTTTGTAATCATTCCTTTAAGGGGAAATCGAACCCACAACCAATCGTGTATACAATCATACGGTACCACGGCGCCATAATGGTCTCTAAGTCTGATCTCTTTTAAATTATGAGGGCTTTTAATTCTACATCTACTTATTTTTTTTTAATTTAAAGCTTATTCAAAGTTATTTTATTTTAAACTATAAGAAATAAACATTAGGGAAAGAGAAATAAGTCATGTTATCTTACTACTAGTGGCCCGCGTGATCTACAACTAACTTTTTCTTTACAATACAACCCTCGGGGTGTATTTTTGAAAAATAAAGTAGCCTTTGACCTTGGATTGTCAACTATATTTATGTGTCAACTATATTAGTGGCCAGTCGTGGCCCAGTGGCACAAGCGTGTGACTGTAAACGACTGGTTGTGGGTTCGATTCCCACTCGAGGAGTGGAAATATTTAATGTTTCCATTTTCTTCGCTCTGGTGTCGAGGTAAAGCGCGGCGTTAAGTTCCGCCACTTAACACGCAATGCCTCCGAATTCGGCGGTGTGTGGGGAACGGAGTGTCTTAACACTAGATTTCCTCTGCCTACCCCGCTGTGTGCGGGATATAGCGTGAAGCTATATTTATGCCATAATTCATTATTTTGCATATAAACTTTCCCATCTATATAAACCCTTTAAAGGTTGATTTTGAAAAAATAAGTAACTCATATTTGACCCTGGATTTTTAACTACTTTGATTCTGAATTCCATCCAAATCAGATCGATGGATTAGCCGTGAAAGCGGACGTAACAGACAAACAGACAGATTTTCGCATTTATAATATAAGAATGGATTTGGAATAAACATTACAAAGATAGAAATAAGTCATTTTTATGTTACTACAAAAAATAAACATTAAGGAAACTGAAATTAATAATATTTATGTTGAACATATATACGAGTAGGTACATAATATATATAGTACATACCTTCAACACTTTCTCCGTATTGCAGTCGCAGTGTATATAATTACCGGCGATAGAAAACGACGGTCCTTTTGTTACGAATCTATTAGACATTACGTATGTGTGGATCTGGAAATAAGGAGAAATATGTATTAAAATATATATAGTAGTATGGATATGTATTAAAATATATGTTAATGAGACCAAACGTGGCTTGTGAGTGTATAAGTGTAACTGTAACTGGTTGTGGGTTCGATTTCCAGTTGAGCAGTCTCGAACTAAGAAAGACAATATTCAGTCTATTTCCCGTATAGGAAGCAGAGAAAACAAAAACAAAATTATATTCTGTAATAGATTAATTTATTGTAAACCAATTCATGGCATGGGGCCAGTCTCGGCGCAGTGGCACGAACGTGTGACTGTAAGCGACTGGGGTTTCGATTCCCACTCAAGGAGTGGAAATATATAGTATTTCCAATGCCTATAGTATTGGCCAGTCGTGGCCCAGTGGCACAAGCGTGTGACTGTAAACGACTGGTTGTGGGTTCGATTCCCACTCGAGGAGTGGAAATATTTAATATTTCCATTTTCTTCGCTCTGGCTTCGCTTCACGCGATGCCTCCGAATTCGGCGGTGCGTGGGGAACGGAGTTTCTTAACACTAATTTCCCTATGTCTACCCTGCTGTGTGGGATACAGCGTGAAGCTGAAAAAAAATATTTTATAATTTTGTAAAAAGATAAATTAATTATGAATTTCTTTTGCTATTTTTTATAGTTTCGCCCTTCTTTTGGTAGGCAGATTCATCAGAAATAACTTAATACCAATACACCCTGTTCTCCACTTTCAGCTCAAAATTCAAAACGGGGCATTGCCTATTAGGTAGGGGGACTTAGCACCGCATTTCCAACTATATTCTTAATCATATTTGTCCTTCCATACATAAAAACAAACACAATAACTATACCCTAAGTCATATTTTATCTCACATACATATCGCATTATCATATATTATATGAAAGTTTTTTGCCATACACACAGTCACACATACAAACAGACAAACAAAAAATACTCACAGTTTTCAATTTATTATGAGTAATGGAGAACACCATGAAGTTATCTATGAACTTGGTGCCTTCCAGCTCCACTATGTTGGGTATGTCGTTGTGGTCCACGATGAGGAACCGGAGATGTTCGTACGTAGGGTCGTCTGAGACGGCTTGGAGGGAGGTTATCTTCAATTATAATTAATTTTTTAATTAATTGCCAGTCGTGGCCCAGTGGCACAAGAGTGTGACTGTAAACGACTGGTTGTGGGTTCGATTCCCACTCGAGGAGTGGAAATTATATTTCCATTTTCTTCGCTCTGGTGTCGAGGTAAAGCGCGGCGTTAAGTTCCACCACTAAACACGCAAGCCTCCGAATTCGGCGGTGCGTGGGGAACGGAGTGTCTTAACACTAGGTTCCCTCTGCCTACCCTGCTGTGTGCGGGATATAGCGTGAAGCTATTTTTTTTTTTTATATTCATAAGGTTATAGAGATATTTTAGTTCTATGTTTAAATAACATAGGAGATTGTAAAAGATGTAAGTATAAAAATTTGAACACAGCGGGATTTGAACCCGCGTCTCTTGGATAACGTCCAAATGCTTTAACTGTTAAACCATGTGTTTAAATACTAACTGCCCTGAAATTATAATAGATTTAGGACTTATAGTAAATGTTGTGTACGATGGTTGTGGGTTCTATCCCAATTCAAGGAAATAATTATGTTTACATAATGATGACATATTCTTTAATTTCTCTGCTCTAATAAAGACCGGGTGTTAAGTTTCACTCTAGCCATGAGTGAAAAAAGGATATAAACAATAGGTTTCCTCTAAATTTAAATATAAAGCAGCTTCAATCTCACCAACTCAAAAAAAAAAAAACAGTAGCAGTCGTGGGACTGCCGATAGAAGTGAAAACGGAACTATTAAGTTGAGTGTAATTAAAACTATATGCAAAAATTATATGATTTTTTTTATGTTTTATTTATTAGTTACATATGATGGGTTAAACAAATCATGAACAAAATATAAATACAAAGTGGTTGAAAAAATAATTAATATACAATTATCTTAATTATACATAGTATTTATATTTACACGAATTTCAATTTCAATACTATTATCATGTCGCATGTCGGTGACGCGAACCGAGGATTTTACCCTCTACCAAAACGCTCAACGCGCCTAAACAAGTTTTCACTTCAAAACCAGTTCTACTAAGAAAAACCAGTGAGAAACTCAAAAATACACAACAATACTCACATAATTATAAGAAACATTCAATTTAACGGTATTAGGCGGCAGATTAGTGGGCATATCCCTCAACTGCCTCATGGAACAGTCGACGGCGACGGAGTTGGTGACCTCCCCGTCGCCGTCCACTTCGAGTCTGTCGCCGATGCACGTGCAGTTGGCATTCTCCGGTTTTATGTTGCGACAACTTGCGTTTAACTAAAAAAAATGTATTAAATTGGAAATCTAGAATAGTATAGTATAGAATTTTGTATGTATGAATATGAATTTAGGGGCCATTCGTAGCGCACAAAGTGTGACTGTAAAGCGACTGGTTTTGGCTTCGATTCCCACTTGAGGAGGAGGAATATTTAATATTTCCATTTTCTTCGCTCTGGTGTCGAGACAAAGCACTGCGTTTAACTTCCGCCACTTAACGAGCAATGCCCCCAAATTCGGGCTCTAGCGTCTTAACACTAGGTTCCCTCTGCCTACCCTGCTGTATGTGGGATAAGGCTAAAAAGTGTCCTAATTTAGAATAGTCTAGTAGGCTGCGTGGCGAAACTAGTGTTAAATTTGAAAATAAGATAACAAAAACTAATTTAGTATAAGACAACGAAGCACATAATAAAGCAAAAAAGTTATCACAGTAAATAAATAAATTCGGAATAAATGGAGGCTATCATGGCACAGTGAGACAACTTCGGAATGCAAACAGCTTGGTTGTAGATTTGATACCTTGATTATATACAAATTACTAGCGGCCCGCTCGCGGCTTTGCCGCTCGAACTATTTCGTTATATTGCAACCCTCGAGGGCGCATTTAAAAAAAATAAAGTAGCCTATGTTTAAGTTTAGATTATCAACTATATTTACCCTTTAGAGGATGATGTTTGAAAAAATAAGTAGCCTGTGTTAGACCCAGTCACTTTTACTACTTTCATTCTAAGTTTCATCCAAATCGGACCGGTAGATATGTATGCCGTGACAACGTGACAGACAAACACACAGACTTTCGCATTTATAATATAAGTATGGATTTTCATTTTATTGTATTGTAGCTAGGTTCTGACGTTTCAACTTAGATTGCGCGTACTTTAGGGTATGAAAAAAAAATGAATAACTTCCTTACCTCTTTCTGCACACGTAAATAGTCAATCTGTACAATTTTAACGTCTTTGAACCAGTTGAAGCTCAGGTCTAAGGCACAGCACGTCTTGTTGTAATTGAGAAACGTTATCAGTGAGCTGTTGTTAGTTTCCATTGCTTTTAGGAAATGTTTGCAGGGGAGGTAGTTGTTGCCTGAAAAAAAGATTTTTTTTTAGTATTTCCAGTTATATACGGTCTGACTAATAGATAGATAGATATGCTCTGAATTAATTTAAAATCACTGTAAAACCATATTAATAAATAAGTAAGGTTTGTTACTTTGTAGAAGAATATTTAAAGAATAACATGCTTGGACTAATCCAGAGTTCAGTTCAGGTTAGCTACCATTGATTTAATTTATGGAAAAAAATATTTCAATTGTATATAAACGGAGAAAAGTCAGTGAACAATTAGACTAGTCTCCACTTCACTACTTGAAACACTATATCAAGTGTTGTGGCTATAGGAGAAACTATTTTATAAGATTTTTAGTTATTTCTCCGGATATGTTGACTATCATGAGCCAGAGAGAACGTTACGTTCTCTCTGGCGAAAAGTGGAAAATAGTGTCTTTACGGTAACGTAAATTGAGACATTAAGACATTAAGACATTAAGACATTGCATGTTGAGTGACAAATCACTACGTCTTAGAGACCACGGCAGAGAAATGAAAGTAATTAGAATATGACTAGGATGGTAAGTAGGAATCGAACCCACAACCAGTTGCGGTATATACTTGATAAAAAAAAATAGAGCACCATCAATTTATTTTCAAATATATAAATAAATGAAATACCATTTTTTTTATAAAGTCTAACCAAAAAGCACCTAAAAAATTTCTTAATAATCCTAAACTTACCAGACAAATCCACAGATATTTTCCTATTGCTCTGCACCAAACTCAAGGGGAATTCCGTCAGGTTGTTAGCGGAAGCGTCTAACACTGTGAGTGTGAAGAGATACGCGAACGGCCTCTGTATGGAGGGCTGGAGGGTGGCACTGCTGAGATTGTTGTTGGATATGTTCAGACATGCTATCGACGAGTGCTTGGGGAACTGGCCTGGGAAATTAAATTATATATACTTTTGACATTTTCGAACTTAAGAAATTGAAAAAGACATTTAGATAATGTATAAAAACTTGAACGCAGCGGGATTCGAACCCGCGGCTCCTGAATACCTTTCAGGCGCTCTCACAGTTAACTAAGTCATGCGTTTTTTAAAATTATATATGTTATATAATATGAAATAATTACACTTTTTTCTTATTTTTACTGTCATCTATTTTAAATATGTCATATATACCATAAATGTATTATTTGTACAGCACGAAAGATGTCGTTGTATTTTAGTCGACGTCATCTATATCCATAAAATAGCTTGTCCAGATTCACTGACTGACTGAGGCATCATCGACAAGCCGAAATTATTGAACGTATTAAAATTTGAACGCAGCGGGATTCGAATCGGTGCCTATTGGAAAACGCTCTGACCATGTGCGCCATGCGTCCTAATACCAACTGCGAAATTCTTATAGGCTTGTTGTTAACTCATTTGTGTTGTTAGCATCTCTGTAGAGAGATTTTTACAAATTTCTGCTACCCAAAGATTATTCTACAAATAATCGTTTGGCAAAAGAGTATGCCATTTATTAAATACTTGTAACATTTTTTTTTTGAGATTCGGAACCAAACCCTGATCCACTGTGTTCAAAATCTATTATTTCCCAGAAATGTATTTTTCAATTTCCTAAGTGTGTGAATAACAGTTCAAAAAATGTTAAAAGCTTCGTGGAGTAGCTCTCAGCGAGGTGGTGGTGAAATCAAATCCTGATAAACAGGATTTGATATATATAGCTTCACGCTGTATCCCGCACACAGCAGGGTAGGCAGAGGGAACCTAGTGTTAAGACACTCCGTTCCCCACGCACCGCCGAATTCGGAGGCTTGCGTGTTAAGTGGCGGAACTTAACGCCGCGCTTTCCGTTTAAATCCTTTACTCAGGCATACGTCTGCTGACCCACAACAGCTTTATAAGCCTGGATAACTCAACAGTCTTATCCAGCTTTTTATATATAATATACTTACTGCCATTATTCCTTTTAAGCTCCGACTGAAAATCCTCGACTAGCGTGAAATAATAGAACAAAAGTTTTAACGATGTATTGTTTTTAATATAACTACGATTATATACACTAGTCAATTAAAATGCTAAAAGCTTTAGTAAAGTATATTTTTTAATTTTCTTGGTTTTCACGCATTTTCTCTCTCTCTCTAATTCTATGAAATATAAAAACTACATAATATTATGGGTGACACACATAATATAAGACTTACCTATAATTTTGCCTATATTCCCGTCAGTAAGGGCCATTGAGGTGAGCCGCCTGTACACAGCTTGCGACACGTCCAGCTCGTCTAACGTTGCGTTTAGCACGTGCAAGTTAGTAGTCGTTTTCTGTGACACTGCAAGAAGAAAATATATATATTTTTTATACATTTACGTAAATAAGTCTATACATAAAAAGTATATACATAAATTTATTTTTCAGCTTCACGCTGTATCCCGCACACAGCAGGGTAGGCAGAGGAATCCTAGTGTTAAGACACTCCGTTCCCCACTTTCCGCCGAATTCGGAGGCTTGCGTGTTAAGTGGCGGAACTTAACGCCGCGCTTTACCTCGACACCAGAGCGAAGAAAATGGAAATATTAAATATCTCCACCCCTCGAGTGAGAATTGAACTCACAACTAGTCGTTTACAGTCACACGCTTGTGCCACTGGGCCACGACTGGCCACCCTATTATTTATTATTATTTATTATACATTTACGTAAATAAGTCAATTTGTCTCTATGATAGTTGTAGTTTTAAATATAGCTGGGAATGACAATTTTTAAAGAGCTCCAGGTTATTCCAATGGTATCATTGTCAATATATAATTATATAATATCTGTAAATGTTGATCTAAAAAAAAAATTAAAAAAAAATCGTCCCGCTTTCGTTTCTTGCGCCGGTTCTTCTCAGGTCTGAGGCATTACCTTTAGTGCACCGGTGGTAAATTGTTTGACGTTCAAAAAATGAAGCATATGTAACTTTTTACTTCGAATAAAATTATTTGACTTTTGATTTTGACTTTGGCTCGTTGTCGCGTATATCCGATACTTTAGTTGTCTCGTTTTACACAAAAGGGTATATGGTAGTATTGAAATAATTGTTTTATTATTTGGTAGTATTTCTTCTCCATATAAACTTTAACTATGAAAAGTTTCATATTGTTCCTGGCGCATAATTTTCATAAAAGGAGATATTATTATTTTTTTTTTCTTGGGATGCTTTTTTTGTAATATACCCGGTGGCGCAGTGGGACAGCGTCTGAATGTAAACGCGTACGACAATGCGCATTGATTTCCCGCATCCGCTCAACCCGCAATGTCTCGACTTCGGGTGGAAGGGAGAGTTCTGTCTGTTCCCTGCTTTTCAGGAAAAGGCATGAACCGGCAAAAAAGTATATACATACGGAAACGCCGCGGAAACGCCGCGTTGTTTCGTTATATTGTAACCTATGGATTATCAACTATATTTATGCCAAAATTCATTACAATCGGTCAAGCGGTTTAGATTTTTCATATAAACTTTCATCCCCTATTTCAACCTTTTAGAGGTCGATTTTTGAAAATATAATTAGAATATGTTTGACACTGTAATTTTTACTACTTTCATTCTAAATTTCATTCAAATCGGACCAGTAGATTAGCCGTGAAAGCGTGACACACAAACACACAGACATTCGCATTTATAATATAGCAGCGGCCCGCTCGCGGCTTCGCCGCGTGAACTACGTAACTGCTTCGTTATATTGCAACCCTCGGGAGTAGGTTTTTGAAAAATAAAATAGCCTATGTTAAGCTTAGATTATTAACTATATTTATGCCGAAATTCATTATAAGCGGTCAAGCGGTTTAAATTTTTCATATAAACTTTCATCCCCTATTTCAACCCTTTAGCGGATGATTTTTAAAAAAATAAGTAGCCTATAATAGACCCAGTAACTTTTACTACTTTCATTTTAAATTTCATCCATATCGGACCAGTAGATTAGTCGTGAAAGTGTGACAGACACACACACAGACTTTCGCATTTATAATATAAGTATGGAAGTATGTATATTATATGTATTATATCCTAAACTAACAATTGAAGTGCAGTGTTAAGTACTATCAGCTCTTGTCTTTCTGTGAAAAGAGGAGTACCAGTTTAATTGTCATTTGCTTCTCTTTGTCTCTACCGTAACATATATACGAGTGTAAGTAAAAAATGAATATAATATAAGTTATTTCACGGAAAAATTCAATATGTGATTATATCGAAAGTAGGTAACATTTTTAAACATTTTTTTAAAGTGTTATTCCACACTTAGGAAAATTGAAAAAGACATTTAAAGAAAACGTATAAAAATTTGAACGCAGCGGGATTCGAACCCGCGCCTCCTGAATACAGTAATCAGTAGGTGCGGGTTCGAATCCCGCTGCGTTCAAATTTTAATACGTTTTCTTTAAATGTCTTTTAAAGGTAACATTTTGTTATCTTTAGTATTTTTATCTACTTTTTGTTACCCATTCAAATACATATTAGTTAAATCCTTAATCATCCTTAATATTCTAGATAACTTTTTATAAAGTCTAAATAAAATATTTTTTTATACAAATATCCACACATCTAAACAGAATTAATAAGAGTTTTTAACATAAAAAGAAATCACAAAGCATATTTACATCTGCGCCCGCGCATACAATGGCTCTTACCGCTGATTACGAGTTATTTTTGCTATCAAGGTTGCTTGCGGCGAACAAATACATAATTATAGCATGTGTTTGTATGTCACCAGCAACCGTTACGGTATAAGTCCCGTCATGTAGAATGAAAAAATGAATATAATGATTAATTAGTTATTAGATTAATTAGGCCAGTCGTGGCCCAGTGGCACAAGCGTGTGGCTGTAAACGACTGGTTCTGGGTTCGATTCCCACTCGAGGAGTGGAAATATTTAATATTTCCACTTTCTTCGCTCTGGTGTCGAGGCAAAGCGCAGCGTTAAGTTCCGCCACTTAACAAGCAAAGCCTTCGAATTCGGCGGAAAGTGAGGAAAGGAGTGTCTTAATACTAGGTTCCCTCTGCCTACCCGGCTGTGTGCGGGATACAGCGCGAAGCTATAAAAAAATTAAAAAAAAAGAACATTGGGTATTGTTGTCGCGTTTGAACAATGTTAATTATAGGTTCGATTACCACTTGGGGAGTGGAAATATTTTTAATGTTTCCATACATTGTTTTATTAGACATAGATTTCCATTCAAAGTTAAATTCGATTCGCATTGGTCGGATTCGGGCGGTAAGTCGAGAATGTTGAGTGTCTTGAAATTAGAAGAGTAGGAGTAGACGGACAGAATCTGTTGTCACTCCGTTTTCCTGTTGTTCTATCAAAATAGAAGAAGAGATTTACATTTTAGTGATAGACCGTAAAACCGCGTTTTTTGTTTTAAAACGGGGAAATGCAAATAATTGAAATATAGTTATTCCTTTACACGATGGTTACGAGTGGGGATCGAACTGACAACCATCGTTTTTATAGCCAGGTTTTGTTCTACTGAGCCACGATGACGTCAAACGACGGCCATGAAACCTATCGTATTAACTAGGTGCATCAAATAACGTTATTGGATAAATATAATTAGTAAACAATTGAGACATTTATTTTTAATTTCTATATTTTAGTAAGACAAAGACAGGCATTAAATTCCGCCAGTTAACATGTAATATCTCAAACATGGCAGGAAAATGGAGAACGGAGTGTCTTAACACTAGAATCTCTCTCTCTCTCTTGAAACTAAGTTTTTACGATCAAATTCTTTTAACCAATTCCACCTGCAAAATACAACACCTTGTGCAATAACATTTAATACAGCTGACTGCTGCCTATAGGACTTTTAGAAAGGCTATAAATAGATAAACCGCAGTTAAGAAACAAGTTATTGACGAGATTCCTTAAACTTGTTCTAAAAGGAAGATTGTACCGATCATAAGCCTCGTTATATTATATTATATTTAGTGGCTAGTCGTGGCCCAGTGGCACAAGAGTGTGACTGTAAACGACTGGTTGTGGGTTCGATTCCCACTCGAGGAGTGGAAATTATATTTCCATTTTCTTCGTTCTGGTGTCGAGGTAAAGCGCGGCGTTAAGTTCCGCCACTTAACACGCAAGCCTCCGAATTCGGTGGAAAGTGGGGAACGGAGTGTCTTAACACTAGGTTCCCTCTGCCTACCCTGCTGTGTGCGGGATATAGCGTGAAGCTATTTATTTATTTTTTATTTATATTAGGGGGACCGGAAAGTAATGTCGTTTTTTTACATTAATTTCATTTAAAAAAAAAATAATAGGTTTTTATTTCTGATTAATAATACCATCGCCCTCGTTATTAATAGCTCTTAGCCATCGAGTGTGCAAATGTTCAATTCCGGATTTACAAAAATCTATTCGATTTTGAGAAAAATATCTCGAGATGGCATTTTGGATGTCATCCAAATTTTCAATTTTTTTGCCACTAAGAAAATGTTGCAGGGATCAGAATAATTGGTAATCCGAAGGTGAGATATCGGGTGAGTATGGTGGATGAGGCAGTACCTCCCACCCCAATTCATAAATTTTTTCTAGTGTTCGCCTTGAACAGTGCGGTCTTGCATTGTCGTGTGGCAGAATGACACCTTTTCTGTTGACAATCGCCGGATACTCTGCCAGTAAAGATTGGTTCACTCGATCTATTTGTTCACAATAAAGGTCTGCATCAACAGTTGGTCCAGGTTTTAGGACTTTAAAGTGAACAATTCCGCGAATACTCCACCAAACACACAGGAGCGCCTTTTTGGGATTTGAACCCGGCTTTGCAGTACTTCGTGGTGATTCATTTGGAGAAAGCCACTGCCTTTTTCGTTTTGGATTATCATATAGGATCCATTTTTCGTCTCCAGTGATCAAACGATCAAAAAATGGTTCCGTTTGGCACCGTTGAATCAATGCGTTGCGAGTGATGCTACGGTTAACTTTGTTTTCTTCAGACAGATTATGAGGGACCCAAACCCTGCTCTGCTTATTTTCCCAATCTGCTGTAAATGTTCTTGGATGGTTGGTTAAGGGTGTTTGAGAGTTCCCCGATGGTTTGGCATAGATTTGCTTCCATTTCTGCCCTTAGCTTGTCGTTGTCTAATGTTGATGGTCTTCCTAATCGATAGGAGCCAGAAAGATCAAAATTACCCGATCTGAACTTGGAAAACCATCTTTGACATTTACGAACGTCTAATGCGTTTGGATAAACATTGCAAATGTTTTTACTTGCAACAGTTGCGTTACTATCCTTGCGAAACTCAAAAACCATACAATGCCGGATATGCTCTTCTGGTATTTGGCCGGCCATTTCACCCCCAAATTACAAAAAAAGAGTTCGATATTTTTCTATTTAGCAAAGAACAAGTCGCAAAAACTTTTAAATAACTCAGGCACCCTTTTGAGATACACAATAAGTTAACAAATTACAATCAAATAACGACTTGCACAAAAACGACATTACTTTCCGGTCCACCTATTATTAAAAATGTTTAAAAGTATTACTGTATTTACTTTTTTAAGACAAGACACTCCGTTATTCACTTTTTGCCCGATATCGAGACACAGCTTGTTGAGTGGCGGAACTCAACGACGCGCTTTGTCTTAGGTACCAGAATGGGAAAATGAAAATATTTCTTGTTCGAATAAGAATCGAACCCACAACCAATCGCTTTTACAGTCTGACGCTGTCCCACTGCACCACGATATATTAATGTATTTGTACTGCATAATAATAAAAAATATTAACTTTATCCATTCACATAAACTTTAACTGTGTTAAATTTATGTTCCTTCGTTCTTATAATTTTAATAAAAGCCGGTAAAAAGCAACTAATTAATTAGAAGTTAGCGTGGCTTTAGACTGTATTAATCCTTTGAACTTAACGCTTTTCGACGCATAGCTATCCACCTTAACTCGCGCCATTGTGTGTTGAATGGCGGAACTCAAAGCGATTTGTTATATTTACCAGAGCTAATCGCACAAACGTAAATTAATAAATTATGATCATTAAATAACTAAGTGAGAATCGAACCGACAACCAAAAGTGATTACAAACAGACGCTATTCCACTGCACCACGATGGTTTTTCTATATTATAACTGCTTTATGTAATACACGTATAGGTTACGCTATCAAGGACAGCTAGGTACAAACAAACATGAATCGACCCATCTATGCGCATTTTAAAATTTCACAATGTTCTAGTTGCATCGATTTGTAAACAACAACAGTTGATATCTTTTGTTTTAGCGATTATTACGCGTTTTGAAATAAAAGTAGGCCAGTAGTGGCTTGAGGTTATATACATAAGTGTGACTGTAAACGCGACTGGTTGTGGGTTCGATTCCCACTCGTGAGGTGGAAATATTTGATATTTCCACTTCTTCGCTCTGGTGTCAAGTCAAAACACGGTGTTAAGTTCCCGCTACTTAACACGCAATGTTTCTGGTGCGGTAAGTGGAGGACGGAGTGATTTGACACTAGTTTTTCTTTGACTGAATCCGCTAAGTGAGAAAAAGCGTAAATTTGTAATAAGATTAAATTGAAAAAAATATATAGGATCTTAACACATGAAACAGGTTCTAAGTGTTATGGCTAAGTAACCATACCTTCCAGACAACCTTTAGGCCGAAAAGAATCTGTTATAACAATAAACGGTTAGATTTTTTTAGCTTCACGTTGTATCCCATACACAGCAGGGTAGGCACAGCGAACCTAATGATAAGACACTCCGTTCCGTTACCCTTAATTCGCCGCATTTTGAGGCATTGCGTGTTAAATGGCGGAACTTAACGCCGCGTTTTGCCTTGACACCAGATTACCTTGATTACCACTCGAGGAATGGAAATACAAAATATTTCAACCTCGAGTGGTATTCGAACCCACAACCAGTCGCTTTACGGTCACTCTCTGCTTTACATGGTTCTACGGTTATACCGTGGACGGTAGATGTTAAACATACAATACGCAATACAACACTAACATTGCATCAAATTTTGTTTTCTGTAAATAAAATAACTTACAAGTCGTAAATAAGTACGATCGTAAACATTAATAATATTTGTTATTTATTTTTATGACATATTTATTTCTATTGTTTGTTGGTTTTGATCGTTTCTTAGTACGGTTATGTTGCGCAGTTACAATTGTGTTATCATTTTGTATAATATATTGTAATGGTATTTTAAACATATTTAATTTAATATAGGTACTGTATGTTGAATGGCGGCTTTAGTCTTGACATGGAAGATATATAGAAAAATAATTTTAAAATAATAATTCTTGCGTTTAGAAGTCAATTTAGAAACACTTGTTTACATTCAGTCACAAATCCACTGCGCCATGGCATTTTCCTTTTTATTAATTCTCCATATAATGGAGTATAAACTTCATTCTCCATACATGAACTACTTATGCCCAAATTTTATATTATATTATAATTTTCATAAAAAGGGGTCCAAGCTTATTCCTACACGTATTAATATAAAGACAATCATGTAATTATTAAAATTTAAATTGTCAGGTTAATAAATAACTTACAAATCATTCAAGAAAACGCATAAAGGATTCGAACCCCTGAACGCTGACCATTAAGCTATGCGATAAAACTCAAGAAGAGAGAAAGAAACACATGCGTTGAATGCGTAATTTAACGGGCAGTATCCAAGAGGCGTGGGTTCGAATACCGATGTATTTACATTTCAAATTTTGATTTTTGTGGATGAATAACACTTTAAATTCATATTAAAAGCTTTTAAATATTTTTAAAGTGTTATTTCACACAGTAAAATTGAAAAAGACACTTAGAAAACGTACACAAATCGGAATTCGAACCCGCGACTCCTGAATACCGCCCAGGCGCTCTCACCACTACTACAATTTTTTTATACATTTTCTAAATGTCTTTCTCAATATTAAAAGCTGAGCCATCCTCATTAACAAATTCTCAAAACTTCCATCCGTGTAGTTGTAAACAAGTAGTAAATTACGATAGCACGTGGTCTAGCGTTTCGCATTCCTTTATACGTTACGGCGATTAGATTTGCTTTGTATTTCTGTTGTTTTTTTCATTTTATTTATATAAATATGCATTTATGTAATATAAATGCATATAATATATTTACTACTTTAAGTAGTGCTATATACTATACTGTATTTCTAATAGTAAAAGACTAGTAGAGGGTTATGTTATTTTCAATCCGCTTTTGTTAGCTTCGCTTGACTACTATCAATGTATAATGTACGTATTTAATTTTATTTATTTAATGACCAACTACTTGCTATCTGATCACTTAAAAGTTCGTTCGTTCCCTTACAAATATGCACATGTGTCAAAATGCAAACTCCATTGGTCAAGGGTTCGATTCCAACTAATGGGAATGATTATATTTAAAATATTTCCCTTCTCTGATGAGACAAAGCGTGGCGTTAAGTTTCGACGTTCTATATAAAGTTTCAATACTTTTTTTGATTACTGTTACGGTCCATAACATTCTTGTTAACATTAACAATAAGTTACTCTTGGCCTTTCTTGGTACAGGCAGGAAATGCATGAAGCTAAGCAGAAAGGAATTACAAATTGAATGAAATTTTCAAGTTTTTGTATATACTTTGTTTTTTTAGCTTCACGCTGTAGCTCCAACACAACAGGGTAGGCAGAGGGGTCCTAGTGTTAAGACACTCCGTTCTCCACTTACTGTATATACTTGCTCATTGTTATTTGAAAACAATAATTATATTATATTTAAACAGACAACCAAAACAGTGATTCACTATTTTAACATTGACTCATATACTGCAACCGTTATCGTATATTATCAATATTTATTATAGAAATAAACATTTACACTTTAGTATATTGTAATTTTGTATTAAAATATAAAGCAGCTTCACTTTTCTCCCACATAGCAGAGAGAACGTAGTGTCAAGACACTACGTTCTCTTTCTGAAATGATATCAAGACATCGTGTGTTAAGTGGCGGAAATCGCCGCCTCACTTTGTTTTACCAGAGATTAGTAAAATGATTTTTTATTTAGTTCTTTTTGTTAGATTTTTTTGTATTTTATATTTCATCTTTGTTTTTTAAGCTCCACGCTCAATCTAGCGTAGCTGTTTAGTCTGTTACATATATACTCCGGTTTCCACTTTCCGCCAAAATTCAAATTCCAAATATCTTTATTCAAATAGACTTTTGTAAGCACGTTTTGAATCGTCGAATGTACATGGCGCTACCACCGACTCGGAAGGCAGTTCTGCTGAGAAGAGCCGGCCAGAAACTCAATAGTTGCTCTTTTCAAATATGTAAATTACAATTTTATTATTTGAAACAATGGTAGCTACCCGGCATTGGAGTCGTTCAGATTAATTCCTCGCATTTTTATCCTAAAATTCTAGACATTCCATGTTGAACTAATCGTCGCGCTTTGTCTTATGCACCAAAGGGTTGAAAGAAAATATTTTATTTATAACCATTTCCCCAAATGGGAATTGAATCTACAACCAATCATGTCTACATACAGACTATCTATCACAATCCGCTTATATACTTATATTTCTCCTTTATAAACTAAATTTGATAGTTATTCTTAAGTAACTGACATTTTCGTGCCAAATCTGACCTTTGTACTTACAATTGCATTGACATTTAGTGTGAGATATCGCCTTGGTTACTTTCTTGGTTGTTTTGATAATAAATATAAGCAAACATTAATGACGATTAACAATTTAATTACTTTGCGATTAAAAGTTAACAACTTTATTATTTAACGATTAACAATTAACAGTTTTACTAAAACTTTTTTTTGTATATTTGTATTTCCTGCACTTTGTGGATTAGCCACAGACTGATAAAACTAGGGAAATACCCAATTTATCATTAAATTAATACTTGAAGGAAAATGTTTTAGCGAAAATTATGCTGACGGAGACGTATGAAAAAATAATTTAAAAAGCTATTTCTTCTTGAAAATTATGCATCAGAATGTTATTTAATTAATAAAATATACATACTATTATGTCTTTGATATATATTTTTGTATAAAGAGACATAAGCCTTCGGATAAAGCTGGATATAATTAGGCTTTCTGAATGCTTGTCCAAAATAAACGGTGATCGGTATTTGTTACTTTAAAGAAAAGCAATTTTACACCTTTTTTAAAACATTTTTTAAAGTGTTATCCTACACTGAGGAAAATTGAAAGAGACATTTAAAGAAAACGTATAAAAATTTGAACGCAGCGAGATTCGAATCCGCGTTTGGTGAACGCAGCGGGATTTGAACGCATGGCTCAGTGGTGAGAGCGCCTGAACGGTATTCAGGCGGCGCGGGTTCCAATCCCGCTGCGTTCAAATTTTTATACGTTTTCTTTAAATGTCTTTTTCAATTTTACACCCGTATAGCGTATATTAAGGTAGTAGTAAATCCTTAATAATGTAGGACGTCCGGTCTTTTTACCCAAATTTGTGGCCACAGTAGCTGGTCTACCCGGTTATAATGTTTAGCGATTTGGCAACAATATCTATCTATGTGTTAACACATGAAGCAAAAGCTTTTTATATTTTTTTACGAAAATTACGCAAACGAAGGAGTATGAAATTTGCTATAATTTATACAGAAAAGAGCTGAAAGCTAATATTTGTTTAAATAATACATAAAAAGTACACACACTACCATGTGTTTGACATATATTTTTATATACAGTGACGCATGTAAACGTTGCCAAGGCAACGCATATTTTAATCGTCAACTAATAAATGTTTGTTGTTCATTTGTAAATATGAAATTATATATACCTGTCATTTGTAATTATTAAGTAGTATTAAGTAATATTTTTTATAGAATTTACCCATAAATATAAAAATAAATTTTAAAGTTTTCAGGAATTTAATGCACGGTTGTTGAATGAAGGTTCAATAATCGATTTCTAATATAAATAAAAAAACATAAGTTCTAAAAAAATAATTACAACGGCTAAACTTATCATACAATACTACTCATTTAAACTACGAAATGGGCGTACAAATATTTTTTTATTGAAGAAAGGGGGGCAAAGGAGCAGAAGGACCACCTGATGGTAAGTTACCTTTGCCCATGGACATCCACAACATTACAAAGGTTGTGGATGTGTTGCTGACCTTAAGAGGGGTTAAGGAAAGGAGGAGAGAAGGATAAGGATGGTGGGAGTAGGGAAAGAGAGCTAGCTTACATGCCATCGAACCGGAACACACAACACATCTTTCTAACTTCACGGTTTTTCCTAAAAAGTCATGTCAAGATACTCCATTCTCAATTTTCTGCCAATAATCTAAAAATTACGTTATACGAGGCGGAACTTAACGCCGTGAACAAATATTATGCCAAATTAAAAGAAAAAATACTCACTGGTCATAGTAAGAGCCTCTTTCAGTCTAAAGTTATTATCGATATCACAGCAGAAGACGGACACGGCGTCCACTCGTATACACTTCTGCCCATCAGTGGGGCAATGTTCGCGCGACATGTGGAAGCATTTCCCCATTTTGAGTTCAATTCGAGGTGGTTCTGGCCTCGGTTTCTCTGTGGATGGTGGGTAGGGCTGGAAAAAATATAGAAATGTATAAACAATTTGAAAATTAGGTATAATCTTAATGTATATACGTTGTAGATTTAATTGTTACTTGGGAAAAATAATTAGAAATCATAAAACTGAAGATACCGGGAGTCGAACCCAAGACTTAGCAAAGGGTCTAAGCGCTCTTTCACATTCCGCGTTAATATTCTTATAGGCTTATTATAACTTCTTTCTGCTGCTAATGTCACTGTAGTGAGATATTTACAAATTTCTGCTATCCCAAAGATTATTTGTACCAACAATTGTTTAGCAAGACAGATGTTATTTTCACTTGAAAAATATTTTTTAGAAAACGTATAAAAATTTGGCCGACATCAATGCCAAAACTTAACACCGTACTTTATAGTCAAAAAAAAAAATTAAATAGCTTCACGCTATATCCCGCAAACAGCAGGGTAGGCAGAGGGAACCTAGTGTTAAGACACTCCGTTCCCCACTTTCCGCCGAATTCGGAGGCATGCGTGTTAAGTGGCGGAACTTAACGCCGCGCTTTACCTCGACACCAGAGCGAAGAAAATGGAAATATAATTTCCACTCCTCGAGTGGGAATCGAACCCACAACCAGTCGTTTACAGTCACACGCTTGTGCCACTGGGCCACGACTTATCAGGAGAAATTAAAATAGTTTAAATATAGTAATTTTCTTCCTTTTGGCTTATATTTTAAAAAATATAGTTTCGTTAGGCCAAAGGTTGTTAAAAGTAACGTCTTTAATATAAGCTAAAGGTATAATTACTAATGGATATTAATATGATCAAAGTTAAAACCTTTACTTAAAATCTCAATAGTAGAATTTTCTTTTTTTTTTCCTGATCAACCGACAGACGAATGCCACCTCAGTCTACTTGTGACCACAGACTACTGTAAAGTGTTCAAAACGTCGAGTTTCAAAAACGTATTTTCGAATACCAAAAATATACGCGATTAATCCGGTTACAAATAGTTTAATTTCAAAATGTATATTACTTACGTAATAACTATAGAAAAGGAAGATGAAGAATGTTGAAAATTATAAAAAAAGAATTACTTCTAAAATGCGGCTGGAGAGTTTCCCAGTACTTTAATACTTACTAAAAAGGTTAAGCGGGTTTTTCACAAGTGCATAGCGTACACAAGGGTTTAATGTAAAATTTAATTATAGGAAGAAAAACATATACCTAAGTATATGAAGATTTTAAAATATTTTACTTTTAGTATACAGATGCAAAAGATATATATTTTTCTTAATGTATATGTAAGTAGTAGGTATATATGTTTCTTTTTTTTAGCTTACCGCGAACAGCATGGTTGACAGAGGGAACCTAGTGTTAAGACACTCCGTTCCCCACTTCCGTGGCGAAACCTACCGCCGCACTTTGCCTCGACACCAGAGCAAGGAAAATGGAAATATCAAATATTTCCACTCCTCGAGTGGGAATCGTTATTTTAATACTAGCGGCCCGCTAATCTTAGCCCGCGGCTGTTTCGTTGTCTTGCAACCCTCGGGGGTAGACTGTTTTTAAAAAAGTCGCCTATGTTTAATTTTGGATTTTTTAACTATATTTATGCCAAAATTCATAACAATCGGTCAAGCCGTTTAGATTTTTCATATAAATTTTCATCCCCTATTTCGACTTTTTAGAGGTTGATTTTTGAAAAAATAAGTAGCCTATGTTAGAGACCCAGTAATTTGTACTACTTTCATTCTAAATTTCATCAAAATCAGATCGGTAGATTAAATGCCGTGAAAGCTACAGACAAACACACAGACTTTCGCATTTATAATATAAGTATGGAAGTATGGATTACAAATAGACACTCTATTTTTTTTATTTATTTGTAAAAAGCGGAACTAAGTTCATCATTTTAAATGAAAACTTTTTAAAAAGCTACTTTAAATTCTCTTTTCCGTCAATCTCAATATCGTAGTCAAAAGCCTTCGCCTAAGGCTCTCCAGCGAAGATAGCAAGCTCTGCTAAAATTGTGAAGGGCTAAGTAGGTACAGTTACCTCTATACTTCTATATCTATTCAAGTACTATTTTTCATATTAAAAAATACATTTTTAGAAAATATAAAAGTTTTCACTTACTTATAGAACGTATAAAGAAGAGGTGCACGTTCGAATACCGCTGCATTCAATTTTTTATACATTTTCTAAAATTATCTTCAATTTCCTAAGTGTTTGATGAATTAACACTTTAAAATGTAAAAAGAACTTTTCATATTACTTTATTTTTGTTAATAGATTTAAAAATAAAGACCACAGTGGCGTAGTGGGACAGATTTTGACTGTAATCGCGATTGGTTTTAGATTTGGTTCCTACTCGAAGGAATTTATTTCTATTACTCCGCTTTGGTAAAAGATGAAGTGCGGCGTTGAGATGTGCCACTTAACACGAAAAATCTCTTAGGATGGGTAGCTGAGACCGGAGAGGCGTGATACTAGGTTTTCTATGGTGATAAATATGTACTTCAAGCACTAAACAGTTTTTAAAACAAATAATGGAGATAATTGTATTATATATTTTTTATTTTTTTTTAGGTTTCTCGCTGTGTCCCACACATAGCAGGGTAGGCAGAGGGAACCTAGTGTTAAGACACTCCGTTCCCCACTTTCCGCTGAATTCAGAGGCATTGCGTGTTAAGTGGCGGAATTAACGCCGCACTTTACTTCGATACCAGAGCGAAGAAAATAGAAATATTAAATATGTCTACACTTCGAGTGGGAATCGAACCCACAACCAGTCGTTTTCAGTCACACGCTTGTGCCACTGGGTCACGACTAGCCCCTATTAATTTTAAGTAAATATAAAATAATATTCAAATTAATATTAGAAAATAAGATAAGAAATTTAAATAACAAAAACTACAAAACTTTGATAAATATTAGAATAAATAAGTATGTAAGTTATAAAATGGAGGACTCCATCCTCTATTTTCTGTCTTGATACTTTACTAGAGGTTTTTTCTGACTACACAGTTATACAGGGAAAAGCATGAAGTTATAACTCATAAAGATAGTTTAAAAATAATCAGTTTTTCATTCGTTATGTAATTATTATAAAAATATCTTTAAAGTACAATAGAAATAGAAAAGAAATATAATAGAAATATAATATGAATAGTTGTTAAATCATACATATATTTCTCATAATGTATGCCAGATATCAGAATCAAAGGAATTTATTGAAACCGTGAGAACAAACACTACACTCGAATATCCTAGCGTCTTTAAATATACCAATGTTTACCTAGAACAAAGAAACATGGTAAATTGATAAATATAATAATGTAAATATTTGTAATTTGTGAGAAATCGCCTTCAACAACCTTCTTGCATTATTTTGTTGAGTTTTAGTAACATCTTTTTTTTAGCTTCACGCTGTATCTCGCACACAGCAGGGTAGGCAGAGGGAACCTAGTGTTAAGACACTCCGTTCCCCACTTTCTGCCGAATTCGGACGTATTGCGTGTTAAGCGGCGGAACTTAACACCGCACTTTGCCTTGACATCAGAGCGAGGAAATTGGAAATATTAAATATTTCCACTCTTCGACTAGGAATCAACCCACAACTACTCGTTTACAGTCACACGCTTGTGTCACTGGGCCACGACTGGCCACGCCTTAATTTACAGAAATTTGGGGCCTGTTCCATAATCTTATTATCAGTAAGTCTATTGGGAAGGAAATTCCCAATAGTACTACAGTTACTACACTAATAAATCTTTTATGGATCTGAGTATACGCACATATAACAAAATTCCACAGCTTGTTTTATATTTGCCACTGGCGAAATTTAAAACCATTGTAAAAAAACATATTAATACCTAAGTAAGACTTATTACTCTGTAGAAGATTAAAGAATGCGTGGAATCAATCTGATTTGAGTCCAATGCAGGTTATCATTGTATCAAATAATAAAATGGTAATTTTTATATTTGAAAAAAAGAGCAACTGTTGAGTTTCTTGTCGGTGGTAGCCTTGTGTTCATTCGACAATTCAAAGGTGCTTGCAAAAGTCGTTTGAATAAAGATATTTTGAATTTGAATTTTTACTACAGTACTATAATAGTACTATTAGTAAGACTATAAGGTAAGACTACTGAGAATAGTCTAAATTTTGAGATTAAGTATATTTAGTTTCAAAACATAAATTATAGATGACTTTAAAACCCAAAGAAGTAAATATAAAGATGCTCATAACGAAAACATCAAATTCAACCTAGGCCATTCAACTAAGCGTTTAAAGGTCACCACAATAACGACAAACACACGCAAATAATCAATATTTCTTAACTTTCTTAAGTCAAAGGTTAGAAATATTATTCTTTGTCTAAATAGTAAATATAAAGGTAGCTGCACGCTTTTTGCCCGCATAGCAAGGAGAACCTAGGGTAAAAACACTCCATTTTCCATTTTCCACCTGAGTTTGACATCGCGTGTTGAGTGGTGGAATTCAACACTGCGAATTGTCTTAGGGCAAACCAGAACCAAAAAAAAATATAAGTTCATGAAGATGAACAACGCGAAACTCTTACTTGTCAAAAGTGTGTTTCGTTGTGGTTTAACTCTTCATGGGCTATTTGTAGTAGACCTCTGAAATTTGGCACAGATATCGAGCACAGTGTCTAGTGTACTGTAAAGTTTTTTGGTGACTATTGTAATTGTAGTTTTTGAATAAATGATAATTAAATGTTCAAAAAGTACCCATAGACTTAGGCTGTGGAACGTTAAGGTAAGTGTAATGTCAGTGTCAAGTGTATGCTTTCAAACTTTTTTAAACATGTAATAACATTAAATATGTACTTCTCTCAGCTCTTTCCGCCATGCAAAGCAAAGAGGCGGTTCCTAGTTTAAATGATATAGTCAAATAAATTCCATTATAAAAAACTTATTTCTATAATATAATTATTTAAGTTTTATTACTTACCTCTAAATTTTTGTATTTCGGATCGATTTCCTCCATCCTCGTCTCTATAAGTCCCATACGAGACAACAGGAACGCTGTGACACACCACCATATTGCTATCTGTAAGAAAAACACAAGTAAATAAATATTATTTTGAAATAAACATCTTCAGTACAAAAAATAACATTTTTAGTGAGTTTAGTTAGGCGCTTTCGAAAAGAAGCAGGTTCGAATCCCGCTGCGTTCAATTTTTTAAACGTTGTCAATAACACTTTAAAAATTTTCTAAGTGTTGCAATAACACTTTAAAAATTTTTAAAACTTTCATTTTATCACAGAAGTTGAACCGGAATTTAATAGATATCCTTCCTGAATTTTTTTATTAAAAGTTTCTTAAATTTTTCTTCTTGACTGAATGAAAGCTTATATGAAAAATCTTAACCGCTGACCGATTATAATGAATTTTGGCATAAATATAGTTGATAATCCAAACTTAAACATAGGCTACTTTAGTTTTCATAAACCCACGCCCGAGGGTTGAAATATAACGGAGCAGTTATGTAGTTCACGCGGCGAAGCCGAGAGCGGGCCGCTAGTATAAATATATAGATAGATTTCTAGTCTTCGAGCCTATAAAATTCACTTCATACCGGTTGGTGAGAAAAGCAAACGTAACACGTTACCGGAGAAAGTATGGCGTTAGAACTGGAAATCGTATCGGACATGATAATTTTCATAAACACACTATCCTACTTTATACTAGAAAAATTTAAAAGTTTTATTAAGATTATTAATAGAAGTAAAGCGCGAGATAAAGCGCGGCGTTAAGTTCCGCCACTTAACACGCAATGCCTCCGAATTCGGCGGAAGGTGGGGAACGGAGTGTCTTAACACTAGGTTCCCTCTAGCGTGAAGCTATAAATAAAAAAAAAATAAAGGTTATTTATAAGATTTTTTTTAATAAAGGAACTGTCTATGGGGTCATAGCTGCCCATGTCATTGGTTAGTATTTGTATACAGTGTGACAATTATTCAATAGCACTGAGACTTATATTTAATCTTATTATCTAATGGTGCTGTTCATCACTGACCAAGTGTAAACATTTTATTTTTTTAAAGTTTTGTTTAGTGGTTCTCTACTTTACGCCAAATTTACGGAGATTATACAGCAATAGATTTGATTTTTGCGGAAAATACTGTTCTGCCTCTACTATAGGGGCATACAAAGCCCGTGAAGGGTGCCCTGAGCATAGAACTCAAGGACTCTGAATTTAGGGCCCAGGGCCCGACACGACGACATCCTACGACGACATTGCTTCATAAGGAAAATGTATCAATTACAATTAGTACTTTTATACTTCCTATTAGCTTTTATCATTCAGGTGAGTCATACATATATCTAGAAAAAAATTATAATAACAAAATAATTAAAGCAAAAATATGACCAGTTATTTTTTCTTTATCACAGTCGTCTTGGTAATAATATTTATGAAATGCTATGCTAAAGACTAAGAAAGACCTTAGTTATTTATTCACTGCTTTGCAGAGACAAGAGTTCGGGGCAGTGTGGACTTGTGATTCTAGTGTAGGCTTAACTTTTAAAATACATTACTGCTCACTTACACCGAGCTCCTCTCTCTACCTAATCAAATTTGAAGATCCTACTAATTTCGCCTTCGAAGTACATAATACAATAAAATAAAAATAGCCTTTATTCTCTGACCAATCGTAATAAGATCCTTAGACTATATATACAACATTTTTATTATTAATATAAGCTTAAAGAAAAAATATATTTAAAAAATTTAGGTGAAAATCGATGTACATGCCAGAATATAAATAAACTGATATATTATATTGTCCCATAAAATACAGGTAAAAAACTATTTTTTTTAGCTTCACGCTGTATCCCGCACACAGCAGGGTAGGCAGAGGGAACCTAGTGTTAAGACACTCTGTTCCCCAATAATTAGTTTGAATAAAATTAATATATGTTAAGCTCGTATTTATAAAGTATTCAACATTATATAATATAATCATTCTATTAATAGAAGTTTATTAATAAAATGATTATTTCCATTACATAAGTTTATACATTCACGCCACGTTACTTCGAGACACAAAGTCCTTGTGAGTCGTCTTGTCAGACGGACAGCGCTCAATTATCCAATATACAGCTTCCTTTCAACGGTAGATACAAAGGTACATTGACGGTTACAGTTTGTCTTAAAAATCAATATATGAAAAAGTTTTTTGTTACGTTTTATTTTGAAAAATACATAATCTTTCATCTAGGCACTGCGTTCTCCGCTTTCCTCCATAATGTGATAACAACATGACAACTTGAGAGGGAATCTAATGTTAAGACACTCACTTTCCGCCAAATTCTGGAGGCATTGCATGTTGAGTGGCGGAACTTAACGCCGCGCTTTGCCTCGACATCAGAGCGAAGAAAATGAACACACTAAATATTTCCAATCCTCGAGTGGTAATCGAATCCGAAATGAATATTTTGTACAAAAAAATGCATTGTCTTACATTTTTAAAAGATGCTTAGGATTTAGTTTTTTTTTATTGAATAAAGGAGGCAAACGAGCAGAAGGTCCATCTGGTGTTAAGTGGTTACCTTCGCCCATAGACATCCACAACATTAGAGTTATGGATGCGTTACCAGCCTTGGGGATGTAGGACAGGAGGGAGGAGGAAGGATGGGAATGGTGGGAATCGAACCGGAATACATCATCAGATGTTTGGCGGTTCGTCTTTGACATGCTAGTGGTCGCGAGCCAGTCGGAGAACGAATCTCCTACCACCAAACTACTGGGTTACCCAGCGGCGTGGAGAATTGTATTCTTAACCCGTTCCCCCACGGGTAAAAATTTAGTCTAATACTTTTTAAATATATGGTGTTATGCGGGGAAATGCATGACGCTCAAAAAGGAAAAATAATACTAACATATCTTTCTTACTTCAACAGATCATGGTCATGAAGAACGAATAATTAGGAAACTACTGGGTCAGCATCCATTAAACTGTTTAGAGTCTATTACGCGAGTTTCAGGTACATTTTCTAAATTTATGAGTACAGGATGTACTACTCACTACTTATTCCTTTGTTTGACTATTATTGCATCTTCACAGTTTTACCCGCATAGCATGGTGCTCAGAGACAACCTAGTGTAAAGACACTCCGTTCTCCACCATTGACTATTGGCTCTTTTGTAAGAACTTATGTTATGAAAGTGTTAACCTTCCATTATTTAACTAAAGATTGATTTTTTAATGTGTAAAGTTGTTATTACTTTTGAAAACATGTTTGAAAGTTATTTTCAACATCTAACTTATACTAACTTATAACAATGAATGGTTTATAGATCAGAGCGCTTCCAAGAGGCGCTGGTTCGAGTCCCGCTGCGTTTTTATACGTTTTCTATTAATGTTTTTCATATATTAAATTCATGAATAACACTTTATAAATGTTAAGCTACATGTTTTTCTTTCAAAAGTCATAGAATTCTAATTACATAACGTAATATAAATGCTTAAGTAAACTTTCAAGCTTCAACATTCTCTTATTTACCTACCTATTTATATACACGTCAAAGAAAAATAGAAAAATTAAGCTTACAACGTATGAAATTTGCCTAAAATAAAATAAATATGAAGGAGGCAATACAGACACACTGTTCTATACACACTGTTCACTTTTATATTTGACATTAACGTTGCTAAAGTAACAGATATTTTAAGCATCAACAAGACTACCAACTATAAAAAATATAATTATTTTGAAAATAATTTCATATGGTATAAGTAACATTATATATAAAGAAGATAATGCACATATAGACCTTGTTAGGCTTAACCTGTCTGATAACATCAAGCTTTTGTGATATCCTTATCACTGTTATCATTCGCGAATCGCTATATTTCAATGATAAGCTCTAAATACCGTGTTAGTATATTTTGATGGCTATTGATAAGAAAATAATATGCAAAATGTTTTTTTAAGTATAGATTTTTTCGCTGACCAAAAAATGGACAGAAATAAGTTTTAATGACCAGAAGAAGTTATTTCAAAATTATTTCCGAGCTTTGTTACTCGTTCGTTCTGTATAAGAAGTTCTATATTTGGGACGAACTTTGACAATTTATGTATATTAAATTTCGCAATGAAAATATATGGCTTGTGTATTTTATTATTTTTTAGTGTAAAGCTGCAGTTTTTTCCACACAGCCGAGTGGTTAGAGAACTTAGTGCGAAGACACTCCGTCCTCCACTTTGTGTCTGAAAGTCGAGACTTTGAGTGGCAGAAATTTGAAGTTGAAGGAAACAGGATTTCTCTGAGTGGAAATCGAATCACGACCATAATGTTTACAGTCAACCCACCTACTGTGCCACGATAGCCACTTATTGTTATTTTGAATTTTATAGTATTATCAAAATGTGAAATAGGGCCAGTCGTGACGCAGAAGCACAAAGTGTGACTGTAAAGCGTCTGGTTGTGTGTTCGACCCACTCGAGGCGTGGAAATCCATACATATATTATAAATGCGAATGTCTGTGTGTTTGTCTGTCACGCTTTCACGGCTAATCTACTGGTCCGATTGGTTTGAAATTTAGAATGAAAGTAGTAAAAATGACTGGGTCTAACATAGGCTACTTAGTTTTTAAAAAAAAAACCTCTAAGTGGTTGAAATAGGGGTTGAAAGTTTATATGAAAAATCTATACCGCTTGACCGATTGTAATGAATTTTATGGCATATATATAGTGGACAATCCAAGGTTAAGCATAGGCTACTTTATTTTTAAAAAATCTACCACCGAGGGTTGCAATATACCGAAACAGCAACATAGATCACGCGGCGAAGCCGTGAGCGGGCCGCTAGTATTTAATATTTCCATATTCTTCACTCTGGTGTCGAAGGAAAACGCGGGGTTAAGTTCCGCCAATTAACACGCAATGCCTCCAAAATTCAGCGGGAAGTGGAGAACGGAGTGTCTTAACACTTCACACAGGCTCACTCTGCCTACCCTGCCGTATGCGTATGCCGTATACCATGCAGCGTGAAGCTAAAAAAAATGTAAAGCTATCGTTGTGCAGTAAAATTAAAATATAATTAGAATATAGCCCACATCCCTATTATAATGAACAATTATGACTATAATTACTTTTGCGACCGGAGGCAAGTCATTTAAAAATAAATCCTGCGGGAATGTTGTAAATTGTATTAAGTACTGTTGATGTTGGTATATTAGAAAAGACTCCGCTATGGCTCAGTTGTTGTGGGTTCGATTTCCACGAGGGAATTAAACCTTCCAAAAAGTTTTCTTCTAGGAACATGCCCTTAATAACTTAATTTAATCGTTTTATATTATAATTTCAGAGTATTTATCCAAATTAAATAAATTTGTCTCTCTGGACTCACATCCAGTACGTGAAACAACAACAAAGATTTTAAAAACACCAAGTTATCCTACATTATTTCTTGTAATAATAATAAATAGGACACAAATAAACGTCTTTTTTTCACTTTACAAAGAAGACTTACAAAGTGTTTCATTTACTATAATAAAAAGGATTGTACTAAAATGTAACGAAGCAGCACCTTCAGGATTCCTGTAAAGCTGGAAAAGCAAAGAGAACCTAGTGTCAAGTCTCTCCGTTTAACACTTTCAAATCAAATCATCAAAAAAATTAAATTCATCATTCATTCTTTTCCTTTCATTCCATCCCGCACACAGCAGTGAAAACACGCTGTTCTCCACTTTCTGCCGTTATAAAAATAAACTTTTTTATTTTATCGAATACAGGAAGGAAACGAGCAGAAGGACCACCTGGTGGTAAATGGTTACCTTAGTGTCCATAGACGTCCACAACATTAGAGTGATGAATGCGTTGCCAGCCTTGGTAATATAGGAGGGAAGGAGGGAGAAAGGATGGAAATAGTCGGGATAGAGCTGACTTACATGACATCGAACCGGAGCACTTCATCAGATATTTGGCGGTTTGTCTTTGACATGATAGTGGTCGCGAGCCCGTAGGAGAACGAATCTCCTACCACCAAGCTACTGGGTTACCCGCCTTTTACGGGACGCTACCTAGTGGCGGAGGGGGGTTGTATTCTAAATCCGTCCCCCCCACGGGTAAAAACTCTAAATATATTCATTCTTCCGAGTAGGAATCGAATCCATAATAATGTCAGACGATATCCAACTGCACCACGAAGACCATATAAAAAGCTGAATATTGGCTCATATATAAACAGCCGTGTTTCTATTTTTTTGCACGAAAAGAACACTTTGTGCAACATTTAGTGCCTATAAAAAGTGTAATTTATGAGTGTCGATTCCGTCAGGGTTTTAGGTGCGGCGATTTGACTACGCCCTATACGGCATACGAATAACCGCATGTTAAATATTGACACGGTTAAGTTGATTTTATTTCTTTTTATACTATAACAGTGGCCAGTCGTGGCCCAATGGTACAAGTGTAGGATTGTAAACGACTGGTTGTGGGTTCGGTTCCCACTCGAGGAGTGGAAATATTTAATATTTCCATTTTCTTCGCTCTGGTGTGGAGGTAAAGCGCGGCGTTAAGTTCCGCCACTTAACACGCAATGCCTTCGAATTCGGCGGAAAGTGGGAAACGGAGTGTCTTAACACTAGGTTCCCTCTACCTACCCTGCTGTGTGCGGGAAAAAAAAATGCGCGTTGTGTTAGTAACGTGAATGTCACTTTATATAAAAGTGTATGTCAAATACATTTTAGTGTGTGTAGTATTTATATATTTTAAATGGTTTCCTAATGCATTAGTAAAAAAAATATTGCTTTTCAGAACTTTATCTTCCTACATTATAGTCTAATTTTACAATTATGCTGCCGGGCCTGAATTTACATATGTAAAATGCATGAATGTTAGAAAAAGGATAAGTACATATATGTGTAATTCCATAACATTGCATCCTTTATTATTTATTTGAATTTGAAAATTTTAAACATCAGGAATGCCACTTCGTTAAACAAAAAAAACCATTGCTTAAAAGAGCCACGAAAAACATGAATCATTTTGATGTCGTACTGTAAAAAAAGTATGTTTTACATAAAAATATTCTTAACACCTATAACACAATCAATAATTAAAAAAAAATCAATTCGTTGTTAATTACAATATATCTTTAAATTGACTTTTTATGGTGGTTTTTTAGCAAATTAAAAAATTGCAGAAATTTTGATTTAGGTATATTATTAGTTAGGCTAGTTAGAATAGTAATATATAAAAATATGTAGATAACAGAAAGGTCGATTTATAAGATTTTCTCAAAAATAATTTACAGATAATACTAAACGTGCATTTTTGTTAAAATCCTTGTAAGTATATTGGGTAATGGTATTGGGTATATTGTTTCAGATTTTTTTAAAGACAATATTTAAATTGAATTGATTATAAGCTAAAAGATTGTTTCTAAGAAGTATTATCGTTTGTGTATAGCGTTGCCAGGCGTTCGGCAAAACCCGGACATAAGCCTGTTGGCTGGCTTGCTTGCTAAAATAAACCCCACCCAACGTTTACCCCAGCGTTTGTTAATAATCTCGCTTTTAAATAGAAAAGACATTTCATGATCACGACCACTCGGACAGGAGTGAACGACTTAGAAGAAGAAGAAGCGTTTGTTAGACTTAATTAACGATAAGTGCTTAGACTGATTTGCCATTACATTTTATTTATTAGAATTGACTAATATTTAATTTAACAAATAAACAAAAATACTTCGCGTTTTGTCCTTTTAATACCAAAACACGAACTGCTCGATAAAGTAGGACGTCCGGTCTGGTCCGGCCTCGTTGGTCTATCCGGCTATTAAGCTTGGCGACCTGGTAACCCTACTTGTGTGTAATCTTCAAATTTAATCTCGACTCTTTTTTTTTTTTTTTTTTTTTTTTTTTTACACGCTATATCCCGCACACAGCAGGGTAGGCAGAGGGAACCTAGTGTTAAGACACTCCGTTCCCCACTTTCCGCCGAATTCGGAGGCTTGCGTGTTAAGTGGCGGAACTTAACGCCGCGCTTTACCTCGACACCAGAGCGAAGAAAATGGAAATATAATTTCCACTCCTCGAGTGGAAATCGAACCCACAACCAGTCGTTTCAAGTCACACTCTTGTGCCACTGGGCCACGACTGGCCACAACTCGACTCGACTCGAGATGATGTTTTTAGTCTTATCCTAACATCATTTATCCATACTTATATTATAAATGGGAATGTCTGTGTGTTTGTCTGTCACGCTTTCGCGGCTAACCTACCCGTCCGATTTGTATGAAATTTAAAATGAAAGTAGTAACAATAACTGGGCCTAACAAAGACTACTTACTTTTTCAAAAATCAACCTCTAAAGGGTTGAAATAGGGGATGAAAGTTTGTATGAAAAATCTACACCGCTTGACCGATTGTAATGAAATTTGGCATAAATATAGTTGATAATCCAAGATTAAACGTAGGCTACTTTATTTTTCAAAAATGCATCCCCTAGGGTTCCAAACCACCGCAACCGCTATGTATGTAGTTACGCGGCTTTGCCGCGAGCGGGCCGCTAGTATATCAATAAATAATACCTTCTGTTACTGAGTAAGTGGATGACTGACACACAGTCAAAATGGTGCGTGCAAAAGGCTGAAATTTAATATATAGTTTTTTTAAGGAATATAAGTTCATCATCATCATCATCATCAGCTTCATGCTGTATCCTGCATACAGCAAGGTAGGCAGAGGGAACCTAGTGTTAAGACACTCTGTTCCACTCTTTCCGCCGTATTTAGAGGCATTGCGTGTTAAGTGGCGGAACTTAACGCAGCGCTTTACCTCTGACACCAGAGTGAAGGTAATGGAAAACCAGTCGTTTCGTAACGCTAAACCATCGGGCGATTTGGATGGAATTCGGAATGAAAATAGTTAAAAACTTAGGGTCAAACAAAGGTCAAACATCTTAACTTCAGCAAGAACGCATGCCAATGGAAATACGAAACAACTATAGTTATTTTATTCGCTCGGGCGAACCCGCGAGCAACATGTTAGTATAAACATTAACACAATAAAGAAAAATTTTAAGCCGTATCGAGTTATTAATAAGATACAACTTATCTATTTATGATTTTAGAAATACGGAACTTGTATCGATTTCTACTACACGTTTTATTTTTATATCTAAATGACGTTCATAATTAATTAAAATTAAATAGCTTCACGCTATATCCCGCACGCAGCAGGGTAGGCAGAGGCAACCTAGTGTTAAGACACTCCGTTCCCCACTTTCCGCCGAATTCGGAGGCTTGCGTGTTAAGTGGCGGAACTTAACGCCGCGCTTTACCTCGACACCAGAGCGAAGAAAATGGAAATATAATTTCCACTCCTCGAGTGGGAATCGAACCCACAACCAGTCGTTTACAGTCACACTCTTGTGCCACTGGGCCACGACTGGCCACTACTGGAGTGGAAATTATATTTCCATTTTCTTCGCTCTGGTGTCGAGGTAAAGCGCGGCGTTAAGTTCCGCCACTTAACACGCAAGCCTCCGAATTCGGCGGAAAGTGGGGAACGGAGTGTCTTAACACTAGGTTCCCTCTGCCTACCCTGCTGTGTGCGGGATATAGCGTGAAGCTATCATCAAAATAAAATTTTAAAAATAATTTTAAAATATTATTGTTAGAAAATGTTAAGATTATAATGAATATTTAAATACTTAAGTAAATATTATTCAAGTATAAAATTAATAATTTAGTAATTTTCCTCCTGTTTTATCTCCCATAATGTCAAAGATCACATGTTATACAGCCGTATGTTGATCGAGCTAGCTGTATAATGTAGGTATTTTATTAATATATTTCTACAATTTATTATATTATATGTTAAAGTATTTCACGGTATTTCTCGCATTGCAGGGTAGTCATAGAGAGCCTAGTGCCAAGACACTCCGTCCTCCATTTTCTGGCTGAAATCGAGACACCGCCGCGTTTTGTCTTAAATTCCTACTAAAGCGAAGAAATGAAAATAGTGTTTAATCATTCTCAAGAGCGAGAATCGAACTCAAAGTCATCGCTGTTAACGATCAGACGCTATCCAACTGCTCCACGATGTAATCGATTATAATATATTAGCGGCCCGCTCGCGGCTTCGCCGCGTGAACTACTCAACTATTTCGTTATATTGCAACTCTCGGGGGTGGATTTTTGAAAAATAAAGCAGCTTATGTTTAACATTGGATTATGAACTATATCTATGCCAAAATTCATTACAATCGGTCAATCGGTTTAGATTTTTCATATAAACTTTCATCTCCTATTTTATACACTATTGAGGTGGATATTTGAAAAAATAAGTAGCCTATATTTGGCTCTGGGTTTTTTATTACTTTCATTCTACATTTCATTCAAATGGGACAGATATATTAGCCGTGAAAGCGTGACAGACAAACGGACAGAATATCACATTTATAATAAAAGTATGGATGAATATATTATTTCATAAAATCAATGTAATTAAATAGAAATATCTGAGGCTATTGCGGCACACTGGAATCTAAGTGGGACGTGGTGGTTTCCCCTCCCCCCCTTTTCTATTCTTCGCTCTGGTACCTAAAACAACGCGCGGCGTTGAGCTCCACCTCTCATCATGCAATGTTGTGTCGATTTCGGAGGAAATGTCCAGAACGGAGTGTCTTTACACTTTACACAGGTTCTTCTTGACTACCACAATTTGAGGAAAGAAGATGTTAATATAATAGGAATTGAAGATTATTACTAAGAATCAAATAATACAAGCCAGGAAACGGATAAAACAACATCACAACATTAGTTTCTATAATAAGATTTGACCGCCCACTTAGTGCCCACCTGTTCGTAAAATATACTATTTCTATATGGATGGGTTAGCCATATCGAAAATACAGCCATATTAAAAACCAGGACAAGATGCGTGAAATCCTTGGATTACAGAGTTCATATCCTGTTTTTTTTTCTAACGTTTGAACAGATTGTTTTTTCTAACATGTAGTTTAACCTTCAAATTTTATTTATTTTAATACAATTTTTATTTAATAAATTTTAAAAGTAAAACAGATTTTTTTAAAAGTTTAAGAGCATAATAAGATTTTTTATTTTAGATGCGATTATTACACGTTTTGAAATAAAAATATTTTTAACTAGATTAGTTATAAGCTTATATTTTTAGTATTCACCGTGTAAACTGAGACCACGGACTACTACACGTACAGTACGATACGTCGGGTTTTCTAAAAATGTATTTTCGTATACCAAAAATATACGTGATTAATCCGGTGAAAATAGTTTTAGTTCAAAAAGTTTAAAAGCTAACTATTGACAGTCTTCTCATACATCAAAATTATTACGATCTAGGATTAAAACTAGGACAAATTCGGGGAAATCCGGAAGGATGGTAACCCTATATATGCATAATATTGAGAAGACAAGACTTTAATGTCTGTGACTCATGACTCATGTGTAACTAGCGCTATTTGCGATTTACCAAGGTTACTAGTTGAAATCCCAATGTTAATGACATAAGGTTTTTTAAAGAAGAATATAATGATTTAATTTTGCACTTCTCGGCGTCGATTTCCGTCACTCGACACGTAATGTCTAGATTTCGTAAGGAAAGTGGAGGATGGAGTGTCTTGACACTACACCGCTATGCGAGAAAAAGCGTGAATCTGTTTACACATAGCAAAGAGATAGGGAGAACTTAATGTTAAGACACTTCGTTCTCTGCGTTTGGCCTAAATTTGAAACATTATACATACATACATATTGGGCGTCGAAAACAACGTAGCGCTAAAAAGTTGAACGAAAAAGTTATAATAGATAGATATCTATAAACATCTTTTCTAGATAGATATGTATAAAATAAGTTTTTCGTAACGCAATTTAAACGAATTGGATTGCAAAATCAGATCGATTTCTACATGGAGTTCCAGTTATAGTCACATACAGGGAGAGATACAATTTAGCCGAATACAGCTAAAGGCAGTGTCTTGACACTTGGTTCTCTCTACCTACCCTACATGGGAAATCGCGTGAAACTGCTTGTTAATCTAAAAAAGCTATAAAATCATATGCATACTATATACAACCAAACAGAATGACTTGTTTGTGGTTCGCCTAATGACGCCCACTAGAGCCATATTTGTGAGCGAATCGCTCTTTATGACTAAACTGCTTTAAAAATAGCATTAACACAAAGAGCTATTACGCAATATACATATATTTTATGACAGAAAGAATATAATATGTAATCAGAGAAGGGAAACCCAGTGATAGATCACTATGATCTCTTCCTACTCATTGCCTTATATGTTATTTTATTTTTTGTATTATGAAACCGTATGGGCTCAGTAGTATAGCGTATGACTGTAAATGTGATAGTTGAAGGTTCAATTTTGACTAGAGGTAATGTTATGGATACATAAAATCTTTTAATTTTTCTGCTCTGGTAGAACAAAGATCTATCTGTTCGCCAAAGTGCTATGAAAATCGGTAAAGTCATTCTTGAAGTTAAGCATAAAGTGAATTTTTAGTTTTATGTACACAATGAATTGAGTTTTGAACCCGACACTGGTATGAATATTACGTGCTTAATAACAAGCATCTCGTGATACTACTTAGCCAAATTACGATGTATATGTTTTTTTAGCTTCACGCTGTATCCTGCACACGGCAGGGTAGGCATAGGGAACCTAGCGTCAAGACACTCCGTTCCCCATTGCGTGTTAAGTGGAGGAACTTAACGCCGCGCTTTGCCTCGATACCAGAGCGAAGTTAATCGAAATATTAAATATTTCCACTTCTCGAGTGGGAATCGAACCCACAACCAGTCGATTACAGTCACACGCTTGTGCCACTGCGCCACGACTGGTCTCAATGTATTTTTATTAAGGTTTTACTTCATCCAACTTAAATAATAAATAATTGCATTTTAATAATTATATATAAATAAATAACTTACCATTTTATAAAATAATAACTAATATATATAAACAGATTTATGCACAACTGTTACATCTGTAATTAACAGTTAGAGTAAACCAACGCAATCATCTCTGTTATCACGTATGTGTACGCAAACAGCAGCTATCAAGTGTAGCTGATAACGAGAACACTAGCTGTAGAATATATTCCTCTTAACTTCATATTATTATTGTAAGGCCTATTATTGTGGTACGAGAGACTATCTGAGTGTAACCGCGAGGGTTGTGGGTTCGATTCCCACTCGGGGGTGATTATATTTAAGCTAACAACATAAATAAGTTGTAATAAAGCGTATAAGACTTTCGACGCAGCGGATAGTAGAACGCATGGCCCAGTGGAAAAATGACTTTTTCAATTTTTCCTAAGTTTAAAAATGTTTAAAAAGTATATTTAAGCTTTCATTACTTTACTCTGGTACCAAAGGCAATTGTCGATTTCGGGAGGAATGCGTTCTGCTTTAAGGATTTTTTCGCATGATTGATAGGGTAGGCAGAGAGAACTTAGTGTCAAAACTCTCCGTTCTTGTTCATCTCTGTTATCACATTCACGCAAACAATAGCTATCAAGTGTTACTGATGTGTAAACACTGGGCCTAAAAAATATTCCTGTTTACTGCGAAATGAATGCTTTATGTTATTATTGTAAGTCCATAATGGGCTATAAAAGGCCATAACAATAGTAATAGGTTAAATTCCACCCGGAGGAATGATTGTTATAAGTTATTTTCTTTTGTGATCTTTGGTAGTTACAGGAATCACTAGTGTCAAAACACTCCGTTCTTGCTCATCTTTGTTATCACGTATACGCAAACAGCAGCTATCAAGTGTAGCTGCTAACGCGAACACACTGGGTTTAGAAAATATTCCTGTTTACTGTTAAATGAATATTTTACAATAATAACATTATTTTAAGGATTTTTGAATAATAAAGTAGGCTATGCTTAATTCTACGTTATCTCTTTATGGGAAAATTCATTTCAATCGGTAAAGCGGTTTAGATTTTTCATACAAAGTTTTTAGCCCCTAATTCAGGGTTAATTTTTTTTAAATAAAGTAGCGTATGTTTGATCCTGTATCTTGAACTATATGCATTCCCGAATATCCTTCAACTCGGATAGGTAGATTAGACGTGAAAGCGTTACAGACAAACAGACAGACTTTGGCATTTATAATATTAGTATAGATTTTCAATTTTTCACCCGTTATCAAAGACGAATGGTCGTAGGGACGTCGTTGAGCTCTGGCGCTGAATAAGGGCAATGTCTCGATTTCAATTCAGGCGGAAAGTGGCGAACAGAGTGTCACTACATTAGTCGGTTTACAAGTGTGTGACTTGTACTGTGGCGCCAGGAGTGGCCTATTTTTTTTTTTCCTTAATCAAATTTGAATCCAAAACCAACACATGCCAACTAAGCCATGACGATTCACTAAATATATTTAATATAAGCTTCACAAAATTGGCTCTATCGACAAACTATCCATAATTTGTCCTCCCTGCGGGGTGTCAATTTAGTATAATTGATAGTAATGTTTGATGTTTGTTGCCAACCCTACCTTGCCAACTACTAAGAAATAGTTCTTAAATAGTACCATTTATATAATTAAATGTTGAACAATAATGTAGAGTGAAATATTACATACTAGCGTAACTATAGGTATTCATAACTGTTGTGGTGTATTGCAACTCTAGGCGATGGATTTTTGTAAAATAAAGCAGTCTATTTTTATCCTTGGATTGTTAACTATATTTATGCCAAATTTCATTACAATTGGTCAAGCGGTATAGATTTTTTATACGAAATTTCATCCCCTATTTCAAACCTTTAGAGGTTGATTTTTTAAAAAATAAGTAGCCTATGTTAGACCCAGTTATTGTTACTACTTTCATTCTAAATTTCATCCAAATCGGACCGGTAGATTAGCCGTGAAAGCATGACAGACAAACACACAGACATTCTCATTTATGGATTTCTTTTTTAGCGTCACGCTGTAACCCGCACACAGCAGGGTAGGCAGAGCTAACCTAATGTTATGACACTCCATTCCCCACTTTCCGCCGAATTCAGAGGCATTGCGTGTTAAGTGGCGGAACTTAACGCCGCGCTTTACCTCGACAACAAATCGAAGAAAATGGAAATATTAGCACGCCTCGAGTGGAAATCGAACCCTCATCCAGTCGTTTAGTCACACGCTTGTGCCACTGCGCCACGACTGGCCCCTGAAATATTACATATATTTTTTTTAAATATATGTAAATGGGTAGTCAAAGACAACTTAGTATCAAGACACTCCGTCCTACACTTACCGCCCGAAGTACAGATATTGCGTATAGCATGGCGGAAGTCGCTGCGCTTTATTTTAGATAGCAGAACGTAGGAATTAATATAATTAAAATTAATAAAAAAAATAATTAAAGAGAAACGTCTATGCCACGATGGCCTCGACTTTTCGTAATAATGCTTTAGAAATACAATAAATTGATAAAATAAGATATTTCACTTTAAGATATTTCAAGCTTATATACAGTATGTACCAAAATTATGAAGTAAAAAAATTATGCTACTTTACACTAATGTTTTATAGAATAAAAAATACTTTATACCTAATTATTACATGTTTAAGTGAATCATCAAAAAGACACTTCCTTGTAATAAAAGAACATACAATAATTAATTGCAAAGCAAGAAGTAATTTCGACAAAAAACTTTACGCGATCGCAATATCCGTTAGCTTGTTAGCAACAGTAAACAAGAATTAATTAGTCGTTTAAGTATTACTTAAATATAATCGATCGTCAATTCTGGTGCAGTTGGCAAGTATCTAGCCAATGTTATGGTTTCGGCTTCGATTCCCATTTGAGGGAACCACCTTTTTTTGTTTTTTGTGGGGAGGAAATCCGTTACGGATACCAGCCCCCAGAAAATTGGGGACTCAGTCGTGGTTATGTGGGACTCCAGACTGAGCCGCTCGTATACCCACTAAAACCTCACGGTGCTCCTCCTCGACCGCCACAATCCGGGGCCACAGGTACACCAATCTTCCGCGTACCCCGGAGGCTTGAGGGAATTGCCTAATACCTTTTTGAAGTGAAACTATTTTTAACAGGTAGACTACCTGTGACGACGGACTACAGTAAAGTGTTCGAAACGTCGAGTTTTCTAAAAATGTATTTACGAATACCAAAAACATTTTCTTAAAAAATAGTTTCATTTCAAAATGTATAGTAATCGCGATTACGATCACATTATCTAATATCTTTTGGACTAGATGTTCTCACGACTTCACCGGCGTGGCGTAACACAAAAAAGTTATAATTCTTTAAGAGAAATAGCCTAAGTTACTCCTTATTAATTATTAAATCAGCTATCTACCAGTAAAAAACCATCAAAATCGGTCCAGCCGTCTAAGAGATTAATCGGAACAAACATACTGACAGACACTGTACAAAGTGTTTTTTTGGTATATGTACCGTATACATACATACATATGCATTTAGTAAGAAGCGGTAAATATAATATTTATTTGAAACAGACAGTAGTCATTTTATTTATTTGTATAGATAATCGTTTTGACAAAGTGCGGCGTTAAGTTACGCTAACCAACAATTAAAATTTAGAAAAAGAAAGAAATGGCATATTAAGTTATTAAATTTTATCCAGCTTCTTTACTATGATATGAAAACCTAAAAAAAATTATGACTATCATTTTAAAATTATATTCTAAGAATTCTCTCGTTAGTAAGGAAACAAATAGAACAAAACGAAAAGTAATATACCATACATTTCCAATTTTTCTCTCGCTTGACGTTGATACGCTATGTAAATTAGTAGTCGAACCCATATGAAGTCAATAGGGAAACTTACACCCAATGGACACCCACCCTCGGCAATTCCCATATAGTTTCTAAGAGAAAACCGATCTATTCTTCCAACGTGGATGCCATCGCGGCGTATCAGAATAACATTTTACAACGCTGTACTTACTTTTAACATTTTAAAGTGTTATTCGCACACTTAAGAATTTAAAAAAGACATTTTAAAAAAACGTTACGAAACGTAATCGAACCAGTGCCTTCTTGGAAGCCGTCTACCACTCTGGCCGCTAAGCCAGGCGTTCATGCTTTGCTTTACGTTTTACTTGTTGATTCAATCGGAACTAGGAGAAATATAATTATTTCTTTCAATTTCTCCTCTTTTATGAAAATAAAGGAAAACGTTGAGTTCTACCACTTAAAGTATTTGAGGTGGAAAACGGAAAGCAAAGTGTCTTGCATACAAAAAGGTAGATTTTGTGAAGTTAAGAAAAAAACAGCATATCAAAATACGTGATTCATTTAATGCACTTAATATAAAATAATATTTTAATTATCAATATAAATGCATAAATAAAATTTAACAAGAACCTCTTAACTTTATTATTTTAATGCATTTATATCAGAGATAATAATCGTTACAAAAGTTTATGAGCATTTACGACGCCGCGCCCTACGGATAATTGTGTCAATAAAACTTATACCAGTAGTTAATCTTTGTTGTATTTGTTGAAGACTAATTGGGTTACGTGGTTTCAAAAAAATGTTTGTATTTAATATTTTTATAGCTTCACGCTGTATCCCGCACACAGCAGGGTAGGCAGGGGGAACCTAGAGTTAAGACACTCCATCCCCCACTTTCCGCCGAATTCAGAGGCATTGCGTGTTAAGTGGCGGAACTTAATGCCGCACTTTGCCTCTGATACCAGAACGAAGGAAATGAAAATATTAAATATTTCCATTCTTCCAGTAGGAATCGAACACGCAAGCAGTCGCTTTACAATCACACTTTGTGCCTCTGCGCCACGACTATAAATACAATAATATAATTGGTGACAAGACGAAATGCAGCGTTGCGTTCCGCCACAGTATCTGAACACTAGGCTCTTTGTAACTATTCTACTGCTTTTTGCACTTATATTATTAAGAAGTTAAAGTGACATTTTAGGTTTAGGTAATTCATACACTGCTTTTTGAATACAAAGGAGGAATGTGTAACATTTGATAAATTCACATACCTATAATTTGTATATTGATTCCAGTTGAAAAATAAAGAACGGAGTATTTCGACACTAGGCGCTCTCTGACTATTCTGTTATAGAAAAAAACACTAGTAATGTGTCTGTCTGTTCTCGCTGCGGTTATGGTTTTGATCCCTACCTGAGAATATGACTTATACTTAAAATATTTTCATTCTTCCGGTTTAATAAGACAATTCGAAAAAATAAATCTATGACAAGATATTGTCTTGCTAGTACAGAAAGAGAGAACGGTATGTATTATAACTAGGTTCTCTCTACTTACCCTTCTATGAATCCATCCGAGAGATTTTGAATTTCAAAAATAGATATTATTAGTATTAAGGGACAGTCGTGGCGCAGGGGCACAAAGTGTAACTGTAAATCGACTGGTCGTGGGTGCGATTCCTACTCGAGGGGTGGAAATATTTAATATTTCCATTTTCTTCGCTGTAGTGTCGAGGCCAAGTGCGGCGTTAAGTTCCGCCACTTAACACGCAATGCCTCTGAATTCAGCGGAAAGTGAGGAACTCCTGCCTACCCTGCTGTGTGTGGGATACAACGTGAAGCTAAAAAAAAACAAAAGAAAAAAGATATTATTTTGTACATGATCCTACAGATGACCCATATAACGTAATCATTATATATCTGATCTGTATCTATAAGAAGTTCATCTGAGAAGAAAATAGAGTCTAGAGTGATTATACACTAAGATCTCTTTGCCTAAAGAGTTAAACATAAAAAAGTTAAAAAAAATCTACTTTCTTTCGTCACGTAATGTAATTCGGATTTGCTTTAATGATCAGAATTGCAAATATAATCGAGTTTAGAATAACAAAGTAGGTAATTCATGGGGACATGAATCAAAATAGGACTTTCTGGAAATTTACTAAAGTAGCTTCACGCTCTATCCCGCACACAGCAGGGTAGGCAGAGGGAACCTAGTGTTAAGACACTCCGTTCCCCACTTTCCGCCGAATTCGGAGGCATTGCGTGTTAAGTGGCGGAACTTAACGCCGCGCTTTACCTCGACACCAGAGCGAATAAAATGGAAATATTAAATATTTCCACTGCTTGTGCCACGACTGGCCACAATGGAAATTTACTACTTATACTAAATATATACATACATGTATATGTATGTATATATTACATGTATATGTATGTATATATAGACAATAGAAATAAATAGAACACCCAAAGACTATACAAAAACAGTGTATAAGTATTTATACACTGTTTTTGTATAGTCTTGGGTTTTCTATTTATTTCTATTGTCTATACTATAACTATATATACTAGCGGCTACTATCAATATATGTACTAGCGACCCGCTCGCGGCTTCGCCGCGTGATCTACGCAACTGTTTCTTTATATTGCAACCCTCGGGGGTGGATTTTTGAAAAATAAAGTAATCGATGTTTAAGCTTAGATTATTAATTATACTTATGCCAAAATTCATTACAATCGGTCAAGCGGTGTAGATTTTTCATATAAAATTTCATTCCCTATTTCAATCCTTTAGAGATTACTTTTTGAAAAAATCAATAGCCAATGTTTGACACAGTAATTTTCACTATTTTCATTCTAAATGTCATCCAAACCGGACCGGTAGATTAGCCATGAAAACGTAACAGACAAACAGACAGACATTCGCATTTATAATATAAGTATAGATATAGATTACATACAATAGGACAGCATCTGCTGTAAACACTATGATTATGGGTTCGAGTCCCACTCTAGACGGACTATCCAGACTACCCTACTAAAAGAGAAAAAGCGTTACGTTGTAAAAAAATAGGCTTTCAATGACTACTTTGCAAAAGAATACTTACTCATTTCAATAGATTAACAAATAACCAATAAAAGAAATATAAATTCACAATATTAATTACATTTATCACAAAGCAAACAAAGTCAAGGGCGAAGCGTTAGTGTATAATTTATTTTTGCATTACACGCAATCGCAGAACAAGGATTGGATGGACTCGAATCGTGTTTTTGCATTCCTCGAGGTCGACGACCAAACGGTATTTTAAACCCTCGTTTTATTCGATATTTTATGTACAATTTTAATCTTGAGATACCACTGTTTATTTAATTTCTGTGTGTTGGGTGATGTATCTCAAACATAGTTCTTGGAGTAGATAAATGTAAAGTAGCTTTAGTCTTTTCTAGTTGGTTTTCTAATAAATTAAATGTTTTTAGAGCATACGTCATAAATACGATTACACACACGATTTAATGTCAAACCTTTTTGACTTGATTGATCTATAGAATCATGGGAAATTTATCAAGTAATACAAAGTTTCACGTTGTATCCCGGAAACAGCAGGGTAGGTAGAAAGAACCTAGGGTTTAAGACACTTCGTTCCCCACTTTCCGCCGAATTGTTGAGGGCATTGCGTGTTAAGTGGCCAGAGCGAAGAAAATGGAAATAATAAATATTTCCACTTCTCGAGTGGGAATCGAAACTACAACCAGTCGCTTTACAGTCACTTTGTGCCTCTGCGCCACGACTGGCCCCAAAGTAATATAAAAAAATATAAAATTTATTAAAAACATATTCCTTACCCAACACATCTCTAAATTAGCGGTAAGTGTTAAACAGAGTATCTTAACTCAAGATTCTACATTTTTTTCAATTATTTCTATATTTTATAGATTCTATAGATAGCTTTACGATGTAACCCGCATACAGCAGGGTAGGCAGAGGAGACCTAGTGTTAAGACATTCCGTTCCCCACTTTCCTCCGAATTCGGTGGCATTAAAACGCGTTAAGTGGCGGAACTTAACGCCGCGCTTTGCATCTGATACCAGAGAGAAGGAAATGAAAATATTAAATAGAGTGTCGTCTCCTCGAGTGGGAATCGAACCCACAACCAGTCGTTTACAGTCACACGTTCGTGCCACTGCGCCACGACTGGCTACGCTATGTTCTTTAGATATTCTATATTCTATAGATATTTTTATTTAATTTCTTTATAAATATATAGTCTTGCGCAACAGTCGTCAATGGAAATTTGTTCTACAAAATATATAAGTACACTCACTATAAACTAAAAGTCACTGCACGTATAATGCATTGTTTGCAATGTGCATCGAATGCAAAACCAAAGGAAACCTTACAATATGAGGAAGTTTCCAGAACAACTATTTATATACATACATATGTTTGATATTCGAGTGTATTTTTATAATGTCATTTTATCAAGGGATGAGTCAGCTGTATTTTTTTTATTTTATCCAAACAAAAAAGACATTCTAATATTATAAATGTATGTTTGTCTGTTACACTTACGCGGCTAATGTACTGGACCGATGTAAATGAAATTCGAAATGAAAACCGTTGACGATGAAAGCGTTAAATATAGGTTACGTTTCTTCAAAAATTACCCCTTAATTGCAATGGTTGCAATATAACGACTTAAACTAGTAATAAATAAAAGTACAGAACTAGAGAAGTAAAAAAAAAATTAAAACGTTTTTAAACTAAGTATTAATTTAATTAATACGTGACTTTGCAGTGAAAAAAAAAGTATTTTTTTTTTAGCTTCACGCTGTATCCCGCACACTGCAGGGTAGACAGAGAGAACCTAGTGTTAAGACACTCCGTTCCCTACTTTCCGCCAAATTTTTGGTGGCATTGCGTGTTAAGTGGCGGAACTCAATGCCACGCTTTGCCACGGTGCCAGAGCGAAGAAAATGGAAATAATAAATATTTCCACACCTCGAGTGGGAATCGAACCCACAACCAGTCGTTTGAAGTTACATATCTGTGCCACTGGACCACGACTGGGCCCAATAATTCCAAGAGACAAATTTATTGAATAACGATGTACTAAACTGCATACAAAAATTGTAGTTAAATTATGTTCATATTACTATAATTATGATGTTTATATGTAAATATAACTAGATTTTCTAGTAGAGTACTTTATAGTTCCAGTGGCGATGCATTCCATGCCACGAGTATGTAAATTAATAATTTATATTTTTAGAATGCATTCATTTAATAAACCTACTATTATAACTTTTGTAACATCTATATATTAATATGAGTATGTGATTGTAATAAAAAAATGGCATAGTTAAACTTAAAGCTAAAAAAGTCAAAATTTATATGAAGTCCTACATAATTCATATAAAAATACATTTTTTGGTAATAATGACTATTACGGAAAATATTGCCACTAGATAAACTAAGCACAAGCTATCTTTAAGATGGTAAGAAAAAGGTGTCTTAACATTAGATCCTCTACCTCCACATTAAAAAGAAGCTGATACGTGAAAAATGAATTGAAGATGGTTTTATTCTGTATCCTTAAGATGATGATATTATAGACCAAATACATACTAACCGCCATTAACAGCCGTCTATCTACCAGAGACACCGAAGGACAACTGTTAAACGACTACCTATTCTGTCGATCGGACTCTCGAAATCTTCCTTGAACCTGAGGCCTCGATGGTTTACAGGGTTATCACCATTATCCTGTCGTAATCCTCTGGGATAAAATAAAAGTTAGATCTTTAAGTTCTTCTACAACCCTGGAATCCAAGAACGAAGTGGTCCAAAGTCAACTCAGCCGACTTATAAAACATATTGTCTTAAATCAGCATCCAGCTGAGAGATTTTTTCCTCAATTGTAAGGAATTTGTTACTACCCTCAAAATAGATTTTGACTCTATGTCACATATAAATGGATTTTACTATAGACTACAATAGTACAATGCGCATATGATTAAGATCTAAAATTTTGCAAGCAAACGAGATGATACGCTTATGTCAGACAGTGAGATGAACGATATAACGACTATCTCCATATGTCTGTAGATTAGAGTGGATCTGTTATGAGCATCTGACACAGATAATCTAGTATTTTGCTTATATTTGTTTTTACTTTTTTTGGGAATAAAATAGTTCCACGTTTTATTCCGTGTAGTGGAGAACATAATACTAAGACATTCCGTTTTTTACTTTTAGCTCCAAATTGATATTAATTGTCCAGGGGCGGGCGGAGTGTCAATATCTTAACTTAGTTTAAAAACTGTTCACCTCTGCTTTTGTCTTTGTAATATAAAAGAATTAATATTCTTTCAAGCGAGAAAAATACCTCATATATGTCCAGTGTTTTTTATAAAAATATAACATTATAAAAATTCCATAATAATTTAACAGTTAATGTTTACCAGTTTAATACGTTCAACACCTTTTAAAAATTTAACGATCAACTTTGATCGCAACTTTCTAAATTCGAATTTGTAACATAATTATCATTTATTTTCATCCATGAATTTCTTCGATAACTTAGATGATAAATTTATACAAATAAATAAAATGGAGTGTTTATATGTAAATTAAAGTAATCGCTATTATAAGAAGACAGTACATAAAACAACATATTTTTCACTTTTTATAATTTTTGTCTGTCTGTTTGTTCTAACTAGTCTTTAGAAGGGCTGAACTAATTTTGACGAGGCTTTCACAGGCAGATAGCCGATATAAAGCGTAACTTAGGCTCTTTTTATTTTAGAATTAGCGGCCCGCTCACGGCTTCGCCGCGTGAACTATTTCGTTGTATAGCAATCCTCGGGGGAGTATTTTTAAAAAATAAAGTAGCCTATGTATAAGCATAGATTATCAACTATATTTATGCCAAAATTCGTTACAATTGGTCAAGCGGCTTAGATTTTTCATATAAACTTTCATCCCCTATTTCAATCCTTTAGAGGTTGATTTTTGAAAAAATAAGTAGCCTATGTTAGACCCAGTCACTTTTACTACTTTCATTCTAAATTTCATCCAAATCGGACCGGTAGATTAGCCGTGAAAGCGTGACAGACAAACACACAGACTTTCGCATTTATAATATAAGTATGGATTATAACTTTACTGTTAAATTCCACGCGGACGAAGCAGCTAGAGCGAGCTAATAATAAGATATAGATATCCCACACATTTCGTGAAGGTAACCTAGCATTTATTCCATTCACTAATTGTTGCCTATTAATAGGCAATAAGTACTAGCTGGCATACTCACAAGTTTCACTTTGCCTAAACGAATGTGTATATATGTATGTATGTATGTACTTTGATCAGAAATGTTCTTTTTCATATGTCACTTCGTCATTTATGATAAGAATAATATTTTTAAATTGTTTCTCTATGTTAAAAAATATGTAAAAGTGTACACTACAGACATGCTAAAAACAAAAAGAAATTGTAAAAGGCGTAAAAGAATTTCAATGTAACTTAATAAGAGCGTATAGCTTAGTCGTTAGGTTAGCCTTGGACATTTTCAAAAGACGCGAATTCCATTTCACCTACATTCACTTTTCCGTACGTTTATGCTAATAATGTTTATTGTTTTTTCTATATTGTTTTTGAATCCATAACAATGCTGTGCATTCACATATATCCCAGTTGCGTCACAACGGTGTCAATAAACCTTAAATATATAATATTACTACAATTTGAAAGAACAGGTTTTTGTTGTAAACATGATATTATCGAATGACCGACGGTTGAACGGAACCAAGAGGTGACTGAAACCATTGGGGGCAAAAAATATATGCGGATAAAGCTTGAATTTCCGCTTTAAATCGCAATATGGTATTTATTTCGAATCTATCGGTTTGTTTGCAGATGCAGATTTAGAATGTGCTTCTATTTTTAACTTCACACTGTATCCTGCACGCAGCAGGGTAGACAGAGTTAACCTAGTGTTAAGACACTCCGTTCCCCACTGCTACCCCTCGAGTGGGAATCGAACCTACAACCAGTCGATTTACAGTCACACTTTGTGCCTCTGCGCCACGACGGGCCCCAAATTTAAAACTGACACTTTTATCAGCATAACGGTATAGGCACAGTGAATTTAACACAACAATGTTCTGTTAAATTCAATTAACTAAATTGCCTATTTTATATTATCTATCTATCATCCACTACAAAAATAGTATTTTTTAAGTGCAACTAAAGAAAAAAGTTATGAAATAATAATTAAAACAATTTAAAAGCGGGCAATGGAGTCATTTGTCACTGAGTTCTTTCCGTTTACCCGAAGCTAAAAGAAAGATGTATAAAATAAAAAAATATATGTATCATCCGATAGACAATATATAATTACTTGGAAAACAATTGTAATACAAATAATACTAAAACGGTTTCCTTACCGAACTAGTGACAAATAAGTATGAGTGTAGTAGTATTCTTAGAAAGAACAATAACGAATAATAATGTGGCCAGTCGTGGCCCAGTGGTACAAGCGTATGACTGTAGACGACTGGTTGTGGGTTCGATTCCAACTCGAGGAGTGAAAATATTTAATATTTCCATTTTCTTCGCTCTGGTGCCGAGGTAAAGCGCGGCGTTAAGTTCCGCCACTTAACACGCAATGCCTCCGAATTCGGCGGAAAGTGGGGAACGGAGTGTCTTAATACTAGGTTCCCTCTGCCTACCCTGCTGTATGCGGGATACAGCGTGAAGCTAAAAAAAAAAGTTTCTATCTATTTAGTTCATTCGTTCAAGATTCACATCCCATTATGACCGAATGGATGAATGAATCTTCAGAAATGATGGACCGCCCATAGAAAGAAAGTAAGAGAGAGAGAGAATGACGTAATACATAATACTACCAGCGGTGCACGCGACTTCGTCTGCGCGGAATATACGAGATCAGGCAGTTATAACTGTAAAATCTAAGGAGTCTATATATATTTTAAATTTTGGACAATTCATAAAATATGTTTTCTAAATTTATAAAGAAATTATAGCCAATGTTTTACTCTGATGTATAAGCTATATTATTGTAAAGTTTCATTAAAATCTATTTTAGAAACTTTTACGTGAAAGAGTAACAAGCATCCTTATAAATTTTCGCGTTTGCGACTGGTTGTGGGTTCGATTCCTACTCGAGGAGTGGAAATATTTAATATTTCCATTTCTTTTCCTCTAGTGTTGAAGCAAAGCGCGGCATTTAGTTCCGAGAATTAACACACAATGCTTCCAGAATCCGGCGGTGCGTGGGGAGCTCTAGGGAACACTAGATTCTCTCTGACTACCCTGCTGTGTGCGGAATACAACGTGAAGCTAAAAAAAACTGTAACTCGAATTCAAATCCAAAAACCGACACGCTAGACACACAGTCTGCAGATTTAAAATATGAATAAATTATAGTCTTATCTCCATCTATTCATTAATCATCATTAAGTTGATATATTAAGTGTTAGAAATAGCAAATCAGATAAATGCAATGCATTCTATTAATAGTGGAGCAATTACAAAGAATTAATTCTGTCAGTCACTTAGTAACTTTTATATTAAAATTAAAAGGTTTTTTTTTGTATATATCAAAATGACTTAGTGACTGACTGACAGACAATAAGACCAGTAGAAAGTTGACATGTAGGCTCTTTGAGGATAATAGGGACACTAAGAAATGTTTCACGCTGTATCCCGCACACACAGCATGGCAGGCAAAAGGAACCTAGTGTTAAGACACTCCGTTTCCCCAGTTTCCGCCAAATTCTAGAGGCGCGCTGTGCCTAAATGCCAAAGCGAAGAAAACGGAAATATTTCCATCCCTCGAGTGATAATTGAATAGCAGCAGTTTTATTGATATTCATTTTTCAAAAAATCGAACCTACTTTCATCAGTCTGCATTTATAATACTATTTTTGCGTACTAATTAATCATCTTTAATTTGATATATCAAGTGTCACAAACATCAAATCAGATAAACGACGTGTTGCAGTCTACATAATAGTGGAGCAATTAGAAAGAATTAAAGATGGGTTCGGATTGCGCACTATACAACGCTATATAAAGGCAGCTATAGGCTTTTTCTGCCAGTCAGTTGTTAGTTAGAAAAAAGATCGAGATACTCTGTCCTCCACTTTCCATCCGAGTCATAGATAGGAACAAATTATATATAATCATTCTCCCGAACACTCCTACTCAGACGGTATCACGCTAGTATAGACTCATGATTTATTTATATATTATAATTTAATTATTAGAACGGCTACCCCAGCCGTAATATATTTTTTTAATAATTATCATGACTGTATCTCTGTTTGTACGTTCTATATTCAAAGTTATATTTAAAAATAAATACATACAATATACATTTGTTTATATTCTTATTGCATTAATAGAAAAAAACATCTTGACAAAATTGAAAATTATCTAATAAGGCACACGTACAAACATTTAAAGCTACACATTAGCTATATATCGCTTTACAATCGCGAACACCCTACCCCACCCTAATTTACTCGCAAACAAGAAGCGAGCTCGTACACGAACAATTTGTTCGGTCAAACGCAACGAGATAATTCGATTGCGACGAGACCTCTCAATTGTCACCTAAGAACTCTAATTAATTGTAATACATGACTTAATTAATTGAACAATCATGTGTAATGATTGTTTTTTTTCTTTACAAATGATTCGTAATTCACGAAGGCAGAGAGATTTAGTGACAAGTTTTTCCGTTCTTTATTTAATATTTCTTTGCGTCACGCTGTATCCCGCACATAGCACGGTAGGCAGAGGGAGCCTAGTGTTAAGACACTCCGTTCCTCATTTGTCCTTTATTGGTTTCTTTCTTATCATTTGTTGGTATGTATTGATGGACGTTTTTATACTTATGTTATATTTTTCCTTTATTTAGGTTATCTATATATGTATAAGGACGTGACATGACATGTCCTGTCTCTAATTTGGACGGGAAATTGGGGTACAGAGAGTGCATGTTTTTTTTAAAATGTGAAGCTAAAAATTATTAATATACATATGTATATACATATATAAATTTCTCCCACGAATTAAATTTGGCATAGTTAAAAATATATTAAATTAAATTAAAATAAATTAAATAATAATAAAAGTTAAATAATAGTAAAAGTTAAAAATATAGGATAAGAGGTACTGCTGTATAGACTAGGTATGTAAGATAATTGAAAACAGGCAACTTAGTTACATTCTCTCTGCTTACTATATTAGGATATACTAAATATCCTGGAGATGCGACGAAAAAATAATAAAAATTGAACAACGAAATGTATATTATTTTTTTTTTTTTTAGCTTCACGCTGTAACCCGCATACAGCAGGGTAGGCAGAGGGAACCTAGTGTTAAGACACTCCGTTCCCCACTTTCCGCCGAATTCGGAGGCTTTGCGTGTTAAGTGGCGGAACTTAACGCCGCGCTTTGCCCCTGATACCAGAGCGAAGGAAATTCAAATTCAAATAGCCTTTATTAACAAACATGATTTTACAATAAAAATAGGCATCAGTAAATTTGTAGCAGTCGTTTGTCTTGCTGTTCACCATAGGCCTCCCCCAGACCCCTCCATAGCACAGCTAAGGAATAAAATTTCCACTCCTCGAGTAGGAGTCGAACCCATAACCAGTCGTTTACAGTCACACGTTCGTGCCACTGCACTACAGCTGGCCACAATAGCCATATATGGTATTCAAAGATAATCTAGTGTCAAGACACTGCGTTCTCCACTTTTGATCTGAAATGTAGAAATTGCGTTTTGTATGGCAAAACTAAACGCCGCGCTTCATATTCTCAAGGCGGAGATATAATTTTTTTTTCTTTTTTTTTTTTGGCTTGACGCTGTATCCCGCACACAGCTGGGTAGGCAGAAGGAACCTAGTGTTAAGACACTCCGTTCCCCACTTTCCGCCAAATTTGGAGGCATTGCGTGATAAGTGGCGGAACTTAACGCCGCGCTTTGCCTCGACACCAGAGCGAAGAAAATGGAAATATTAAATATTTCCACTCCTCGAGTGGGAATCGAACCCACAACCAGTCGTTTACAGTCACACGCTTGTGCCACTGGGCCACGACTGGCCACTATGATTATATTATAAGATTTTATTATTATTTACTCAAAATTCAAATAAGCAAAACTCTTTTTTAGATTCAGCAACTTACTTTTTCTAATGTGACCTCAATTCTAATATAAATTTTGAAACGCTGCATAATTTTTTTTATAAGTCAATATCTAGAAAGTCTTATAAAGAAAAAAATATCTAAATCATTAAATATGGTAATAAAAATATATGTAACGCACATACCGTTACCGCGTTACAAGTTCGATTTGAGATTAATTTGTGATTTATAAAAGATGCAAGATATAACAGCCTACTTTCAAACTACTATCTCTCTAAAAGGTCTGTATTCTTAAAAAAAAATTGCTCATATTATATATATAATTAATTAAATATCTAAATATCGAAGTAATTATTTTAGAATTAGATATATCTTGAAAAGAGCGGGTTCTAATTCTTAAGTTTTTGTATACTTTTAAGGGTACACCGGAAAGATATTTTGAAAACTTATAACCATGAATTTAACTTGTGTTTCTTTAAGTTCGTAAAAGATCGCCCGGTATAGCTCTTGTCCTTGACGGATTCCGACAGGCACGGGTTCGAATCACATTATCTTTACTTCATTTTATATTTTTCTAAAATAATCATATTTTTTACACTTTTTGACGCATAGCAGGGAAGATTCTCTAACTACCTAGTGTCGTGACATTCAACACTTTCGTGTTAAGTAACAGAAGTCAATGCCACGCTTTGTTCTACCAAATTTTAAATATAATCATTACCCCCTCGTGAGAATCGAACCCACAACTATCAATAAAACTAATCTCCAATTTTTTTGTTTGAAATTTGTTCTTACTATTAACACCGAATCACTCGATAAACCACATTCATTAAACATATGACGATATACGCTTAGTATTGAAGTGTTAGTAAACAATACACTATTTACATAATGTATTACTACCTATTTAATATCTAGATAAAGCAATTATAGCCTAGGTATATCTAAACCTAGGTTATAAATAGATCTAAATGACAATGTCAGTTGGTCTCTTATTACGTTCGTATGATAATTATTCTAAAACAGTAAACAATAAATGAATTATACATGTATAAATATTACATGTAATGTGTAATTGTTATGTATAATGTGTAAATTGTTATGTTAAGTTTGTCTTACACGTGTACAGATGTAGATTATGACGTCTTGGGTTCAAATTCCATATTGGGTAAATTTGATTTTTTTATAGCTTCACGTAGCTTTTTTCATCACATAGGATGATAGTCGAAATCTCAACGCCACGCTTTGTCAACGTTTCGAAATGAGAAAATGAAAATATTATACAATCATTCCATCGAGTGGGAGTGGGAATCGAACACACAACCGTTGCGTTACATTCAGACGCTGTTCTACTACGCCTCGATGTCCTCTGATACTTCTGTACCCAGTCTGTCTTCTGTATCTTATATAAAAAAAATGAAAACTTGACAAAATGTAAAATATATGCTTATTAAGAGTAAAGCGGCGTTGGGTACCGCAAATATGAAATTTTACTAAAACGGGCGCAACAAGTGTCTAGTAAAGTAAACAAACGAAACTGCCTGTACACGATACGCATATTAATTTAAAATTACGTTGCGTATTTGCTCAAAGATTACGATAGTCATCCTACTACCAAAGCCTTTATAGTGTATTTATTATTAATGGATAGTAAATACAGCATAATTAAAAAAAGGAAACTAGTGTTAAAACACTCCATTCTCCGTATACCATTTAATTTGGAAACGTTGTTTTTTCTTATTTATTTCTTTATTTGTACACAACATTAAATGCAAACACAAAGACAAGAACAAAAAACGCAGAAATAGAAATATACAAAAGGCTAAAGGCTTATGGCTAAGTAGCCTCTTCCAGACAACATTTAGGCCGAAAAGAAGCTATAATAAACTGTTAGGTGGTGGACATATCCATACTTATATACTTATAAATGCGAAAGCTGAAATGCTGTGTGTTCGTCTGTCACGCTTTCACGGCTAATCTACCGGTCCGATTTGGATGAAATTTAGAATGAAAGTAGTAAAAGTGACTGGGTCTATAGGCTACTTATTTTTTTAAAAATCAACCTGTAAAGGTATGAAATAGGGGATGAAAGTTTATATGAAAAATCTAAGCCGCTTGACCAATAGTAATGAATTTTGGCATAAATATAGTTGATAATCTAACCTTAAACATAGGCTACTTTATTTTTTAAAAATGCGCCCCTGAATGTTGCAATATAACGAAATGCGGGCCGCTAGTTGAACATAAATAAGTAAATAATATACATAGAGATAATTACAATTAAAGAAAACGTATAAAAATTTGAACGCAGCGAAACAAATTTTTATACGTTTTTTTTAAATGTCTTTTTCAATTTTCCTAAGTGTGGAATAACACTTTAAAAATGTTTAAAAGTAATATACATAGATTTATAAATAAAAATATAAAACTATATATTAGTTATAGTTGTTTAGTAGTAGTTGTTTGTTATGTTCTGGAACTCAACGCTGCGGCAAGCGCGGGTCCACCGGTGTGGGTATGTACACAACCTAATGATTTGTAACGTCATATTTTTTACCCGCGACGGAACCGCCACTGTATATGTGTTTGGGGTGAGAGGTTGTATGTTTGTTTGTTTGTTTGTTTGTTTGTGCAAATTACTATGTCAATTATTTCTAAAACTATAAGTCCGATTTTAATACGATTTTTTTTGTTCTTAACACGAATTCACTGACTTACGGGTCGTTTCTATATATATATCGCTTTATCCTCAATTGTAATTATCTTTGTGTTCATTTTTGGGAACGCACTTAATCGATTTAAAGGTAATTTTGACCATATCTTTTTTAAATGCAGGATCCGCCCCTGCGCTGCGGTTTGTCTAACTGAAAAGAATTTTTAACCTCACCCCTTTTCCTTAGAAAGGGAGTCAGAGAGATCCTTATTTCAAAGGGGAATCGAAACCACAACCGTCTCGCTTATAGTCAAGACACTGAGCCACTAAACCAAAATGACCTCTAACTTATATCTACAAAATAAAATTAAAAACACAGCAGTTACAGTTGATTCTGTACATTAGTTTCATATTACCTGCATTCGTGATTGCACAATCGCCGTTATGTTTTGGTGCGTGGTCACGATATGTATTATAACTATAAACATGGTTACTTCATATGTAATAATTGTGGCCAGTCGTGGCCCAGTGGCACAAGCGTGTGACTGTAAACGACTGGTTGTGGGTTCGATTCCCGCTCGAATTTAATATTTCCATTTTCTTCGCTCTGGTGTATAGGCAAAGCGCGGCGTTAAGTTCCGCCACTTAACACGCAATGCCTCCGAATTAAGCGGAAAGTGGGGAACGGAGTGTCTTAACACTAGGTTCCCTCTGCTTACCCTGCTGTGTGCAGATACAGCGTGAAGCTAAAAAAAAAAAGTTACTTTATATGTACATATGTAAGTGCCGCTCAGTACATAGTTTTTTATTAATATTTGATTAAGTAGTAAGATTTTCACAGGTTGTATTTATTATGCATATTTCACTATCTATCCATACTTATATCATAAATGGGATGTCTGTGTGTTTGTCTGTCACGCTTTCACGGCTAATCTACCGGTGCGATTTGGATGAAATTTAAAGTGATAGTTGTAAATGTTACTGGTTCAAATATAGGCTACTTATTTTTTCAAAAATCAACTCCTAATGCGTTGGAAAAGGGAATGAAAATTTATATGCAGAATCTACACCGCTTGACTGATTGTTATGAATTTTGGCATAAGCATAGTTGATAATCTAAGCTTAAATATAGGCTATTTTGCACCCCCGAGAGAGGTAATATGACGAAACAGTGACGTAGTTCACGCGGCGATGCCGAGACCGGGCCGCTAGTACTAATATAGTAAAGAGATAAAGTTTGCAACATTGTTCGTAAGGGGTAATCTTTGGAAATACTGAACCGATCATGAAAATTTTTTCGCATTTAGAAAGCTACACTATTACTATTACTACAGGTATGATATAGGCTATAATTAAACAGAAAGTTCAGAGAATCCTAAAGATACTCGAATAGGAGATTAAAGTTGCAGATCATGCGGCATGGTTGCGAGCGAGTCGCTATTGTGTTATATGTATATACTTTTTTTAGCTTTACCCTTTTCCCATATAGAACGGTGGGCAAAGAGAATGTAGTGTCAAATCACTCCGCTTTCCACTTGTCACTCGAATAGAATTCTATAATAGAATCGTATAATAGAATAGTAATGTGTAGAAAAAGGTAGCAAAAATATTGCATCGCGATGTTGGCAGAGATATTGCGTAACTTAAAACTAATGTAAAAAATATAATTTTCGTTATGTTTATCATGAGACAGCATCTAACTACGTATAACGGCGATGGGTGTGGGTTCGATTCACACCTATTTTTTTTTCTTTTCAACTGTTTTTCTAGTAAATATAATAGACCTACTATTATATTTACTGTAACAATATATGCAGTTATACTAAATAAAAACTTACTATAAATCAATAAACAAATCTAAAGTATTAAAATATTCTTTTTTCGTACCATTCTTTAGCAGGCATTCGCCTGGATGAAGAAATAGTTATTTTTTAACAGATACGGCGACGCCCGCATCGCTGTTCGTTTATTTAAATAGAATGCATTTGGAGGCGTGACGTGACTTATAATTTAGTATAGTTCATAATGCAATATAACGGAGAATAAGGTCAAAAGTTAAATATAAGTGATATTATTTCTTTTAGCTTCACGTTGTATCCCGCATACAGCAGAATAGGCAGAGGAAACCTAGTGTTAAGACACTCCGTGCTCCACTTTCCGCCGAATTCTGGACTCATTACATGTTGAGGGACGGAACTCAACGTCGTTCTTTGCTTCGACACCGAAGCGAAGAAATTAAAATATTAAGTATTACATCTCATCGAGTGGGTAATCGCTTCGGTATATTCGAAGATTAGCCCAAACAAACAAACTTACAAATTTTACCTCTTTATTATATTAGTATAGATTTAAAGTACGAAAAAATGCATAAGTATATAAGAATAATAACAAAACCATCCAAAGATACAATATTTCGTGTTTATAATATTCATAAGTAACATAACAGCATGTAAAAATAACTGTACTCTGTAGGTACGAGTATAACAGATGACATGTGTCGTAACTTTGTAACTCTGGCTAGTAGCTGGCCAGTTATTATAAATAGTACAAAGATTAGTAAAATGTTTGGATTACTTCACGTCTTAACACTTGTTGCTGCGCCATTTAAAATCTATATAAATAAATGATATTGGAGTATAGGAGCTTATAATATTGGGATAAACGCATATGTAAACATATATGAACGGTGAATATTGTAAAAGAACATTTTTTTTGCAAGTTTTGTTTGTCTGTTTGTTCTGGCTAATCTCTGAAACTGATTGACCGATATTGAAGGGACTTTCACTGGGGAATAGTTAATGTAATAATGATTATCTCTTAAGGAATTTAATTCTTCCATTTTATTAACTAGTATAGGTATTATTTATATACGAAATACAGAAGGGGCCAGTCGTGGCGCATAGACACAAAGTAGTGACTGTAAAGCGACTTATTGTGGAAATATTTAATATTTCCATTTTCTTCGCTCTGGTATCGAGGCAAATACCTCCGAATTCGGAAAGTGGGGAACGGAGAGTCTTAATAACACTAAGTTCCATCAGCCTACCCTGCTGTGTGCGGGATACAGCGTGAAGCGAAAAAGAAACGAATTACAGAATTAATAAGTAAGTCACAGGTCCTACCTGTGCATATTATAAATAAAATATTAAATATAAACTTGAATTTTCTCGCAAATTCAACACAGAACGTTTTGATCGGAAGCAGAGAACGGAGTGTCTTGACACCAGGTTCTTTCTGGCCCAAGCATACGAAAAAAGTATGAAGCTGCATTCTTTGGAAATAAACTAAAATATATTAACATTTACCTTTGCCTCGTGCTAAAATATTATATCCGCATTAATTTAAAAAATGTTTAAAATTTCAACACCTAATCAATTTAAAGGTTAGTAACATTTAAAATTAAATTTTCTTACGAAATATTTAAAAATATATGCTTATTTACATAAATTTTTGTTCATCTTTGACAAAGATAAATAGTAATGTCCGCCTTCTACTTTACGTGACATTTTAAAAGGCCATTATGGCACAGTGTGAGGTTTGATTATTAACACGATTGGTTGTGGGTTCGATTCCTATATATTTCAGTTATTTTTATATCTCCGTCTTGAGAATATGACGTGCGGCGTTTAGTTTCGCCACTCAAAACGCAATTTCTACTGTTCAGATCAAAAGTGGAGAACGGAGTGTCTTGCAACTAGATTATTTTTGAATACCATATATCGTTATTGTGGCCAGTTGTAGTGGAGTCGCACGAACGTGTGACTGTAAACGACTGGTTGTGGGTTCGATTCCCACTCGAGGAGTGGAAATTTTAATATTTATATTTCCTTCACTCTGGTAGCTATGGGCCTGGGGGAGGCCTATGCTGAACAGCAAGACCAACGACCGCAACAAATTTACCGATGTCTATTTTTATTGTAAAATCAATAAAGGCTATTTGAATTTATATTTCCTTCACTCTGGTATCAGGAGCAAAGCGCGGCGTTAAGTCCCGCCACTTAACACGCAATGCCTCCGAATTGGGCAGAAATGGGGAACGGAGTGTCTCAAAACTAGGTTCCATCGGCCTAGCTTGCCGTGTGCGGGATACATAAAATAAATACGGGATAAAAAAAAAAAAAAAAAAATGCCATATATGGGAAAGCGTAAAGCTGCTTGTTATTTTAAATATTTTTTTTTTACAATATTTTAACATAAAAACACAGTAAATAATAAATAACTGTTCCTTATGATAAGTGCAAAGTTCAAACTTTAGATAAGGAAAATAATAAATAAGCGTAGGTATATTAAATATATCTGTTACTTATGTTTTTTCAAAACATATTTGTTTTGTGGGTAATTTATAGGATAGTTCTTTATTATATAAAATGTGAAGTATATTTTTTGTTAATTAATTTATTTATATTTGTAATTAAATGTAAGAATATTTTCACATTTTTTTATGGTATAAAGGAGGCAAATGAGCAGAAGGCCCACCTGGCGTTAAGTGGTTACCTTCGCCCATAGACATTCACAAGATTAGAGTTATGGATGCGTTGCCAGCCTCAGGGATGTAGGATAGAAGGAGGGTGGAAGGATGGGAATGGTGGGAATAGAGAGAGCTGGCTTACATGTCATCGAACCGGAACACATCATCAGATGTTTGGCGGTTCGTCATTGTCACGATAGTGGTCGCGAGCCAGTCGGAGAACGAATCTCCTACCACCAAGCTACATTAAATACAATTATAAGCTTCTTATATATTACAGTATAGGCAAAATACGATACAATAACGAAGTGGATCGGAGAGAGTGATCATTTTTTAAACAGATATAAATATAAAAAAAAAATGTCTGTGTGTTTATCTGTCACGCTTTCTAATCCACAGGTCCGATTTGGATGAAATTTAGAATGAAAGTAGTAAATAACCATGAGTCTAACATAGGCTACTTATTTTACAAAAATTAACCACTATAAAGGGTTGAAATAGGGGATGAAAGTTTATATGAACTAACAAACAGTTAGGCAGTCCACCCGGGGAAGCCGCGAGCGAACCGCTAGTATAAATATAAAAATTTTGTTTAATCCGCATTTAGAAACACCTTTAGTTTATTTATAAACCATAACGGCCCAATAATAACCATAATTATAATTACGTATCCTATCGTTAATAACATAATGCTTGTTATGTTTATGACAATTCAATTGTTTTTTACAATATTTTTAAACTCAACCTTTGCAAATCAATCTTTAATAATTCATCAATATTTAACAATTCATTGCCTCTTGGCAATGTAAATCAATATGTATTGTAAGTTTAAAAATTTGTAAATTGTAAGGCATGGAATTTATATTATTAAGTTCACAAGAACTTCTAGAAAACTGCCGGAGGTAAGAAAAATATTAATATTTATCCAAAGAAACCGTTGTCAAAGGCAATTATTACATATTTTTTTTATTTTTTACTTTCCGTAATTCTTAGCCAAGTAATATTCTTGAATATGTTTACTAATAGACACGACATTTACAATGTAATAAATTGCTATAGACACACAATATAAAAACAAAATGCGAAACCTGGTACCGCGCCAGTTCTTTGTGATCGAGAAAAATAAATGACTTTCTAGAAAACCGTGTATTTTAACTTTCTAAATCGTCTATTTTACAATGTTTCTATTTTATCTAGGTATTAGAAAAAAAAATTGTTACTCATCCTACTCGGAAATAGTGCATGAGGAAAAATATAATAACATGTTCGTATTAAAAATTATTACAAACACATCTTAAACCATTTTTATATAATTAACCTTAAATAAATAATATAATATAATAAACTCACGTCAACAATATGACTCCGTGCAGTCATTTTCAAATTCCAATGCACAAAACACTGCACAATTTTTTAAATATAAACACAATTGCACAATAACAATCACACTTCATGCACAAAAGCCCGCCATAATGCCTTCTCTTTGATAAATGTCATTTTTCACTTCATTATCTGTATTTTTAACTTTTTTTTTTAATTTTTAATTTACGTTTTAACGCAAAAGACATGCAGCTTCTAATTCGGTTCGACTCCAACTTGGCATCAAAAGAGAATAGCTTGAAGTCTCCATATGTGCGAGCGAGATGGACGATCGGCTGTTTTCGTGGGAGATGGAATTATTTATAAGTGCGAGGGAGACGGATGATTGTTTGTGTGTATCGCAATGGTATCCGGTATTCCCGTTTGAGAATTTGTTTTGTGCGATAACGCTGGACTTTATGTGACCTCTATTTTATCTTTAAATGTAAATATATGTATATTTTTTTTATAAATGTAAATGTGATAATTATGTGAGGGGACAATAGGATAAATTAAAAAAAATATTATAAGGCAGCACTATTTTTATTTAATATTTTAGATTTATTTTTAAACTTTAGCCTAAGAATAAAAAGTAAGACGAAAGATATATAACTTATATGGTTAAAACTTTCTTTGATATAAAAAATATAGGTTCAAATCCTGTTACGCTCAATTTTTTATACTAAATGTTAAAAAGTTACCCCGGCAAGTTATTTATATATTGCATATGCAAGTCATTAAGCAGATAAGGAAGCATGAGAAAGATTTATGGAAGCCATGTTAATATATGAAAGATGAGCTTCTAAGATATACACATACTTAAATAACATTTTTATAACAGCAACTAGCGACACGCTCGCGGCGAAGCCGCGAGAACTGCATAACTGTTTCGCTATATTGCAACTCTTAGGGGTGGATTTTTGAAAAATAAAATAGCCTGTGCTTAATTTTGGATTATCGACTATATCTATGCCAAAATTCATTACAATCGGTCAAGCGGTTTAGATTTTTCATATAAACTTTCATCCCCTATTTCAACCCTTTAGAGGGAGATATTTAAAAAAATAAGTAGCCTATGTTAGAGACAGGGGTTTTTACTACTTTCATTCTAAATTTCATCACAATTGGACCAGTAGATTAGCCGTGAAAGCGTGACAGACAAACACACAGACATTCGCATTTATAATATAAGTATGGATATCTAGTTCTAGTAAGTTCTCTTAGAACTATTATATCCCTGATATGAATAATCTATTATTTGTAGTGACTATATTAAGATGTTGTGTGTAAATAAAAACATGTGTAGCACAACGCTAAATAATAAAGTTCAGCTTTTTGATTACGTAAATTCTTGCCTACTGTTTTTTTCCATGTTTACTAATAACATTCTATCTAATTAAACAATATTATATAATATTCACAATTGTATTTTGTGTAACGGATCTTAATTCCGTGATTTACATATAAAAATATATATGCAAACCACGAAACACTAAAATTACGAGCATATAAGTTTCTTTACTAGACCTATCGATATATATTAGAAGAACGAAAATAATTCACTATATAATATAACAACACGGTTAAAAAAGCTTCCCAATTCCAGCACAATGGAATTAAAATGAATTCATAAATAGATTATTTATAAATAATAGAAAAATAAAACAAGTTACCATTTTGAACCGTCATGTCTATTTCATACAAAATCGATAGCAATCAATGACATCATTACAAATGAGGAATGCATGGAAGGGGTACTGTTATGTAGTTAAAATAGTACGCTTGTTGAGTAATGGTCGTTTCTTTTTTTTTTGTTTATTGTCCAATATATAACAAATACATTATCCTTTATTTTGCGCTTTAAGTACCACGAACACCTTAGGATAGGTTTATCCGGGTACAGAGAGTCATTGTGATATTATTAACTACTAAATTTTAATACGAATATGTTTTTTTTTCAATATATTTATTTGCTTTATTGTATGCTTTTTCCCGCAAAGCAGTCAGAGAACACCTTTTGTTATGACATTTCGTCCTTTACTTTCCGCCTGAAATCTAGACAATGCATGTTGAGTGGCGGAACTCAACGCTACGCTTTGTCTTAGGTGCCGGAACAAAGAAATGTAAATATAAACGTAACTCCGGGTGGGTCCGAACACACAACCATCGTGTTACAGTTAGACGCTGTCCCACTGCTCTACGATGGTTTCTTATAAGCTTTTTATTTTTATTGTATTGTAAAGTAGGCAGAGAGAAATGTGTGTTATAGCGTGGAGTTGGAGCGTCTCAATGAGTTAAGAAAATTTATCTTAATAAACAAATATATTTGCAAATAATGCTACAGCAAAGATAATAATATATAATGAAACACATTAAATATATTTTTAAAATTTTAACACAATTAATTAATATTACCTAAGAGAGAGAGAGAGAGAGATTGTCGGTCATTAATTTAAAAAAAAAACTATTTCTAATGATATAATCTAACCAAATAAACACGCTTGAAAAATACTTATAGCAAAGATATATAGAGTGGAAAACTTTAAACACAATTTTAAATTATAACACGATATTAGGTCACTCTAAGTTCCATACCATCTTATAATAAATATTACTTCTAACAGAGAGAATTTCATTTTCTCTTTTTCAATTATATTTTTTATTGTGATCCCCAAAAAATATCTTCTGTTCTCAATACAAATTCAACGAGTAACCTAACGTGTGGATCTTATTTAAGAAAAATCTTTTGTAAGTGGACAATCTCTTCTAAATCCAGTATAGTTGTAACTTAACTCGTTTATATTTGATTACAACTAGTTGACTAGAATTGAATTAAACTAATTTCATGTACGTTGAAGCCGTCGTGGCTCAGTGGGGGAGGCCCTGACTGTGACGTGATGGGTTCGATTCCCACTCGGGAAAATGGTTATATTTAAATTTCATTTCTTTACTCTAGCAGCTAAAACAATGTGTGTCGGCGAGTTTCATCACTAAACACGCATTGTCTCGATTTTGAGCAGAAAGAAGGAGAAGAAGGAAGGAGTGTCTTGACACTCCTTCCTCCTCTTTAACTACCTAGCTACGGAGGAAAAAGCATGAAGTTGCTTTTTTCTATTATTCTAACCTAACCTACCTAGGTTGGACAAAAAGTTAAAAAAACGTAAACGAAAAGTGCGGCTGCGTGTCTTGAAAAAAATGGCAGTTGGAATTTTATTGATAATAAATTACAAATAATATAATTTTAATAATATAATGTATATTTAATCAGGAAGATTAACATTTAAAATGTTTGAAAATTTAAAATTTTTGTGACATTTAAAGTTGACAAGTTGCACAAAATATAATTATTATTGAGGATATCTCGGGTCAAAAGAACCCGGTCCTTTGAAAGGCTTGCGTGAGGACACAGGTCCAACACGTAGAGGCCCCTTAGAGATAATAAAATGTTTTACTGTGACGCATCAGCCGGAATCCATCTCTGAGTAACCATAGGTAATTGCTCAGAGATGGTCGCCGGCTAATGCGTAGGAACTATGAAAAATGTGGAAAACTGAACTGGGGCTATGGAATGGAGTTTGGATGGACTGAATACTGGGCTATTGTGTGAGACTACCGGACGTCCGCCATTTCAACAGTCTCAAATTGAATGGTTGACGGACGGTGACTCGCCTCCCACTAGATGGGCCCCCATAAAGCGGCGTAATGCCTCGGGCGCAACACCGGCGTGGTCGGCTAAGGGTGTTGAGAGGTGTGCACCGGTTTCACCATCGCGAACGCACGGGTGCGCTCGTGAGCGGGTTTCCCCGCTATTACGCAGATTGAGCACTTCCACCCTTCCGAGCATAAAGCTCTTGCGCTCCACTCTGCCAGCCAACGAAGGCAAGCCAGAGGCGGGGGATAAATATCAATTCCCCTCTGGAGGTCTCAGGTGCGTGGGGTCGCCACTCCCCAACAGCTCGCCACAAGCTGCCCTGCGGGTTAATTATTATTATAATTAAATAATAATAATAAATATGCAATAAATATTTCGAATATTTATTCTATGAAAGATGTAAAATTTTCAGCCAGTCGTGGCGCAGTGGCACAAGCGTGTGACTGTAAACGACTGGTTGTGGCTTCGATTCCCACTCAAGGAGTGGAAATATTTAATATTTTCATTTTCTTCGCTCTGATGTCGAGGCAAAAGCACGGCGTTAAGTTTTGCCACTTAACACGCAATACCTCCGAATTCGGCGGTGCGTGGGGAACGGAGTGTCATAACACTAGGTTCCCTCTGCCTACCCTGCTGTGTGCGGGATACAGCGTGAAGCTAAAAAAAAAAGAAAGTGTTATATTTTGCAATACAAATCAACTAAACGCACTGCAGTCTTCGTTTCGTATAGCTTACACTTTCCTGAATTACTTTTTACACTTGCATTACACTTTTGTATCAAGTGACATTCACGTCGCTAAATCTACTCATGTTTTGCGCATCGAGCAGTTATTGCGTATGGCCCTTATCGATGTAAGTTATGTTATTTAAGTAATGTTATTTTGATAAAACTTGGTATATACTACAACTAGCAACCGTCAGGGGTGCATTTCTAAAAAATAAAGTAGCCTATGTTAAAGCTTAGATTATCAACTATATTTATGCCAAAATTCATTACAATCGATCAAGGGGCTTAGATTTTTCATATAAACTTTCATCCCCTATTTCAACCCTTCAGAGGTTGACTTTTGGAAAAATAAGTAGCCTATGTTAGACCCAGTCACTTTTACAACTTTTGTTCTAAATTTCATCCAAATCGGATCGGTAGATTAGCCGTGAAAGCGTGACAGACCAACACACAGACTTTCGCATTTATAATATAAATTACAATTACAATAAACAATTAAGTTTTCTGCTTGGAATGCTCGAGTTATACGTCATACACATTTGAATTTATGTTAGACACATAAAAAATATACTTTTATCGCGTAGCAGAGAGTCGGAGAGAACCTAGTGTGTGGACACTCCGTGTGTGCCGGAACTCAACGCCATTTCTCCTTAAGATAAATGAAAACGGTTTAAATATAACAGTTAAAATATATATTCCCCCCGAGTGGAAATCAAATCTACAACCAGTGATAAGACAATTTTATAATTTGAACGCAGCGGGATTTGAATGGTTTCCAAGAGTGAAAACGTTCAAAGCCCTGCTATTTCCCAAAAGACGCAGGCTCGAACCCAGCTACGTTCAAATGTATAAACATTAGTGACACCGACACAAAAAGGGCGTATAAAAGTTCCCTAAATATTTTGTTGAATTTCCATTATAATAAACACATATGAATTTAGACGCAGTCTTATAAAGAACACAGCTTATTATTAACTTAAAGCTACAATTTCGACACAGCGCCATGTATTATCTTACTTGGTAACTAATTTTGTAATGTAACAAGAGCTGCATTTTGCTACTAAGTGTACTGAGACTAAAAGTAAACTAAAAAATAACACTAATATATGTATCTTTCAATAAAACTATAAGAAATATATGAGGCTAACAAAAAATAAAAGATTTTAAAATAATATGCAATTTTTCTCTTAAGAAACATTGCTTTTAAAATGTATCAGGCGTATGTCTAGACTCTAGCGTGCCTGTGACCTTCCCTTCCCTCCCTTAAATATATTAAAACTAATACAGTAACAGCCACTGGAAAGCCTTTAGAGAGTTACAGATTGAACGGTACATTATATATCACTTGATTTATGTTAAAATCGAGAACAGGTTACAGCTTAGCCTTAGTTATGAAGAAAATAATTGAGCTGAGCATAGCGAAGCTCTTATTGTTCAAAAATTTAGCGTTAACTCTTCCTGGGCTATTTGTAGTAGACTTCTGAAATTCGGCAAGGATATCGAGCACAGCGTCTTGTGTGCTGGTAATTAAATGGTCAAAAAGTGCCCATAGACTTAGGCTGTCTTACGTTTTGAAATCTCACGCGCGCCCAGCACTTCACCTAGCTACGCGAGCAAATACATTCATTTTCAATTTTTTCTCATTGATACTTTTAGTCAATTAGCATTAAATATGTACTTCGCTCAGCTCTTACCGCCGTGCAAGCAGAGCAAAGAGGCGGTTCCTAGTATATATTGTAGAGTCAAAAATTAAAATCACCTTTGAAATCATCATTTTCTTTATTCTATTGATACTATTAGATATATATTAATTGTAAATATAATAATATATGAATAAAAAAATATTTTACTACACACAAAACCCGACGTTAAGTTAAACGTACGCTTTTGTATAAAATGTGTTTATTTGATTTAATATAAAAAAGCAGTCAGAGAGGACCTAGCGTCAAGACATTATGTGTTCCTCTTTCCGCACGAAATCGAGATATTGCATGTCGAGTGGCGGAACTCAACGCCGCGCTTTGTCTTGGTGCAAGAGCGAAGAAATGATTGCGATGAAATCTTTCCCCCCAGTGAGTAACTGAGAATCGAATCCCCTGAAATGTCCCATTACACCACGACGGCCACCTCCTACTTACTCCTACTACTACTACCTGCTACTTACTACTTACTACCCCTATTTTTATACACTACCTGTTAACAAAATCTGAATTGTTACATTACTTTTGACCTGTTACTTAACTGGGCTAAGTTCTAAGTCATAATTAAGTTATAGATAAGTAGTGCAGCTTCACGCTTATTTTTGCATAAGGGGCCGTTTAAGTATTACGTAAGCACTATAGGGGGGCGAAGGAGTCTTTTCTTTGCTTATTATGGATGACATGGGGGTCAGGGGGAGGGGAGCGGTAGTTATTTACTATTTTACACGTATGGCAACCCTAACATTGTCTTTTCTTGAAAACGAAACGCATTTTCTGGGATTTACTGGGATATAATATAAAAAAAAAACAATACATGATTTGAAAAATTTTTACGTAAGCATGGGGGAGGGGGGTAAGAGCTTTGCTTACTTTTGCTGACTAGGGAAGTGGGGGTTAAATAATTGTAATAAATCTGAAAAAGACATTTAAAAAACGTATAAAAATTTGAACGCAGCGGGATATATACGTTTACTAAATGTCTTTTTCAATTTTCCTAAGTGTGGAATAACACTTTAAAAAATTTTTAAAAAAGAAAAAAAATGTAATAAATCTGCTTACGTAACACTTAAACGGCTCCTAACGGGGTAGTTAGGCATACCCTACTATCACTCCATCCTCCACGTTCCTCACCAAATCGAGACATAGCATATTGACTGGCGGAACTTAACGCCGCGCATAACTACATATACAAGGCAAACAGTAAAAACAAAAGCAATAAAGACACTAATTGCACATCGTACCGATTTCACGGCGGTCGCTCGCGCTTGCCTCTGGTAGTTAATTTTATCAATATCGATAAAGTCATACATACATACATAGGTAATGCCTACGAGTGAGCTATGTGGGTCGCCTACTCGCCTACTCGCCTACTCGCCTGCGCTTCACACTTGTATTTCTTAGGTTAGGTAACCGTTTAACTAAATTTTAAGATATTTTGAATAAAGCCTAACCTTAATTAAATAGGGGCGTGTTTTTTAGTAATTTTATGTTATATTTTTGTTTGATTAACAAAAAAGATCTCTACTCGTGGGGGACGGGTTCAGAATAAAATCTATACGCAATCGAGGCAAAGCGCGGCGTTAAGTTCGGCCACTTAACACGCCTTGCCTCCGAATTCGGCCGGCAGTGGGGAGCGGAATGTCTTAACACTAGGTTCCCTCTGCCTACCCTGCTGTGTGCGGGATACAGCGTGAAGCTAAAGAAAAAATGTAAATTGGTTCAGTGAACTTTAAAAATCTTGCAAAACTCCAAAAGTCTCTTTCGTTTCACTCACTATACTATTTAATATATAGGATACTTATGGAGTAGCTTATGTTAGAACAAAGATAGATGTGAAATACTAAACCTTACGTTTAGAATTCGTAGAATTATGGTTTTTGTGAATAATATGAAGTCATCTTGTTTATATCTTAATTTTGAATGAATCACGGCATTAAGCAAATTATTTCCTATACCTAAAATCTTTTGTGGCCGTTGAATAAATATGATAAATGAAAGTTTTATATGCCATATGCATTAAAAACTCTTCTGTTCAGTTTTTTACCTATAATTTTAGTGGACACATTTAAAGGGCCATTTTCTGATTTTTTTTAGCTTCACGCTGTATCCCGCACACAGCGGAGTAGGCAGAGGGAACCTCGTGTTAAGACACACCGTTCCCCACTTTCCGCTGATTTTTTTTCCGCCGTTAAGTGGCGGAACTTAGGGCCGCCCTTTGCCTCTGATACCAGAGCGAGAGAAATGGAAATATTAAATACTTCCACTCCTCGAGTGGGAATCGAACCCACAACCAGCCGTTTACAGTCACATGTTCGTGCCACTGCGCTACGACTGGCCCCAATTTATTTATTTATTTATATATTTTAATATTTTCTGTGAATTAAATACTAAATATATTGATCTACAATCAAATCTACAACATAAATAACTAGCTATCGACCAAAAACCTCAAAATTCTTGCAAAATCAAACATTTCTTACAATTTAATTTAAATTTAAAAGGGCATAAATAATATAGACGTTTACGTAACAAGCGATATATCGTTATCACAGTAACGTTATAGTAGAAAAGTTGAGTATTGTTTCAGAAGAACACTTGTTCAAACAGTGTTAAGATTGAGGCAGTGTTGCCTGCGCGCGCGCAGCCTTCGCCCGTCGGCCTGAAACGTGGCCAATTTACATGGCATATGTTTTAAAACATCACCGAAATCTCAATTACTTTAAAATTTTAATATCAGAAACCAGTTAAATGTATTTAAAATCAAGATTTTCGACACTTTTGCGATTTTCAACGTATTTTCTGAACATTTTTCCAATTTTTTTTTTGGTGATTTATATGAACATTGAATTTGAACGTTTTTTCTTGTATATCTTCAATTTTTTTTGGTGATTCATTTGGGCAAGTGGCCGAGACGACCCGACCGGATGAGCAAACTGTTCTGCACTAGTTTGTTCGCCCCGGATCGTGTCGTCCTGGTCGCTGTATCGGCGTGGCGAATACAACACGTGATTTCCTTCAAAGGTGGCCTGCATTACGGAATAATTCTTTAGATATACTTAAGTACAATTATGTTTGATGTGATATGAAGTATGCTGGGTGTTGGTAAGTCATATAATTTTTATATTAATTTATTTTAAAGATCTTTTTGTTATTTGCTTTTCTTTGATCTCATTTAAGTCCACTAAATTCTTTTTCATTTTTGCAAACTGTGAAAACGTAATATATAATACTAAAGTATTAATAAATCATTTTTATTACTATAAGAAAAAAGATAAATACAGGAAATAAAAGGGAAAGTAACAAAATTCGGACTTATGGCAAAACTCGTAGCTCAGCTACTGATGCTTGAGGCCATCACCTCTAACATCGCTGGCTTTCAGTAACACATTAAAGCCTGCTCCCTGAGATGCACAGCACTGTGTGTGTATGTACAGAAATTTGTAAAAATCTCTCTACAGAGATGCTAACAACAAAAAGAAGTTGTAATAAAGTGTATAAGAATTTCGACGCAGCGGATAGTAGAACACATGGCTCAGTGGTGAGAGCGCCTGAACGGTATTCAGGAGGCGTGGATTCAAATCCCGCTGCGTTCAAGTTTTTATACGTTTTCTAAATGTCTTTTTCAATTTTCCTAAGTGTGGAATAACACTTTAAAAATGTTTAAAAGTATGAACAGCACTTTTTATAGGCTACTATGAAAACAATTTTTAATTTTTTAACAAGAAACTGATTTTAGAAATTTCCTTAGAAACCTTCTAGATATTGATTTCTTACTTTTCTGCGACAATCGACTTCGTCTTAATATATGTATTTCACAACGTTATAATAGAGGCTACCGTGGCACAGTGGGGCAGTGTCTACCTCGAAACGGTTCTTGGTTCAATTCCCACTCGGGGCAATTTTTTCCAGCAATTTTTTTTAATTTAAATTATCGCCATTTTACCGTTTTGGTATCTGAGATAGAGCGCGTCATTGAATTCCGTCACTCAACACGCAATCTCCAATTCCGGCGGAAAGTGAAGAGCGGAGTGTTTTAACACTAGTTTCTTTATGATTATATATAGTATGCGGACTTTTTCCGTTAAGTTTTGAAAAAACCTACATAACACAGTGGGGCAACTGACTGTCGACGTTATGGTAGTCAGTTCCCGCTCAGCGAAATGATATATATATAATATTCGAAGACCATTTGTGCCGCATTCGAAGACCCGCCGCTGGGTAGCGTCCCGTAAAAGACGGGTAACCCAGTAGCTTGGTGGTAAGAGATTCGTTCTCCGACTGGCTTGCGACCACTAACATGTCAAAGACGAATTGCCAATTATCTGATGATGTGTTCCGGTTCGATGGCATGTAAGCCAGCTCTCCCTATTCCCACCATTCCCATCCTTCCTCCCTCCTTCTGTCCTACATTCCCAAGGCTGGCAACGCATCCACAACTCCAATGTTGTCTAATGATGTCTATGGGCGAAGGTAACCACTTAACTCCACCTACCTACCTTCTGAGCGTTTGCCTCCTTTATCTCTATCTCTATATATAATAAAAGAGTAGAAAAGTCAATTCTGTACATGAAAAATTTCAGAAAAATTTTAATTGGGTGCGTTAATATATCGATAACAGAGGCCAAAAATCCACTCAGTACAATTTTTGTCTGTCTGTCTGTCTGTTAATTTGAACGTCAATCACGCAAAAACTACTGGACAGAAATAGAATAATTTTAGCATAGTGATAGCTTATAGTCCCAAGGTACATATAGGATAGTTTTTATCTCGGTTTTCCATGTAGTTTTTTTGGAAAAAATAAAAAACCGATATAAGTAAATTATTTGTATACTGATATCTACCGGGTAGAAATTAATGAATTTTTGTATGGAGTTAGCTAAAAGATTAGAGCAACATATGGGATAGTTTTCATCCTGGTATTTAATACAACTCCCGCAGAAAAATAAAATTAAAAAAAAAACATTCAAATTATGTCGATAGTTCACGAGTGAAGCTAAATTTTGTTTTAATATCACTAATTAAAATAATTATAAAATAAAATAAGCATAACATTTATTAAAGATACATTTGACCGGTCTATAAAACTTTATATAATCTATATGACAGCAGATGTCACTACGTTTTCTGGAACGGGTAGCGCCATCTGTTATTATATAGTTGACATTGTATTAGATATCCGTACTCATTAATATTATTATTATAAAAATGCAAAAATCTATATCTATATCTTTTATGTTTTCACGGGTAATCTACAGATTTCGTACGTTTTCTTACTATAACAGTTATCGCTATATGTTATCAAATATTATAGACATTGTACTAGATGTATCGATGATTTTCTCAAGAACATAATTAGTGACGCAAGGTCAAATATAGACTACCCCCTTTTATAAAAAAAAACAATCCCAAAGAGCAATAGAGGATGAAAGTGGTAGTTCACGTGGCGAAGCCACGAGCGGGTCGCTAGTATAGTATATAAAAGATAAAAAAAGTATTTTCACGTTTTTTTTCCTCATACCCAAGAAGTCGGGGAGAACGTAGGGCTAAGACAATCTGTCCTTCACTCTCTTTGCGAAATTGTGACATTGCGTGTTGCGTGGCGGAACTCAACGCTGCGCTTTGTCTTTAGCACCAAAGTGAAGAAATGAAAACTTAAATATACTAATTTCCCTGTTAGATCGTTAAATAGTAAAGAAACCTATTTATGCATTTGTGTATTTGTGTTATTATTAAAACAGATTATTTTGGTTTTCATGTGTATTTTTAAGTAAAATAACATCAAATTAATATATAAAAATAAAAAAAAACGCTAAGAAAGTGTTACTGATTTAATTAATATTAAAAACATGTTATGTTTTAAAATTTTATGCCCCTAGAAAATTAAAAAGCATTTTTAGAAAACCTTTGTAAACCTCTCTCTCTACAGAGATAAGTTTGTTGCATTCGGCATATACCGCATGGCTTAGTGATCACAGGCGCTTGAACGGTTTCAAGAGGTGCGGGTTTGAATTCCGTTGCGTTTAAATTCTTATACTGTACTAAAAATACTTTTCAATCCATTTTTTCTCTTTCCTGCAGAAGTGTCAAAAGATCGCCTGTAAGTTTCTTATTAATGTACACGCCAAATTTCAGCTTCCCAGGTCCCGTAGTTTCAGCTGCACGTTGCCTTTTTGTCAGTCATTCGATCAGTAACTAAAGAGATTATTCTAAAGACTTTAGAAGACTTTAGAATAATCTCTTTATTCTAAAGACTAGAGCGAGCCACAGTCGTGGCTTGTGGGTACAAAGTGTGACTGTAAAGTGACTGGTTGTGGGTTTGATTCCTACTCGACGAGTGGAAATATTTAGTATTTCCATTTTCTTCGCTCTAGTGTCGAGGCAAGTGTGGCGTCAAGTTCCGCCATTTAACACGCATTGTCTTCAGAAGTCGGTGGAAAACGAGAAACTGAGTTTTATAATATAAGGCTCTCACTATCTTTCCTTGAGCGTGATACAGCGTGCAGCTAAAAAAATTATAATAGATAAATGATAAGTGATCATCCCGATTGCAAATAAAATAAAGACTTATATTATTCTAAAGACTTATATTCTTTATTGTATAGGTAGAATATATACATATTTGCTTGCAATTTCTTTAATTCATCTCTTAAGAGGGTCTCTACCCTCTTGTGACGCAGTATTATAGTGCTGAATATAAACGAAATTGGTCGTGGGCCCGATTCTCATTCGGGGAGTGATAACATTTAAAATATTTTTTCACCTGTGCAGGGACGGGTTAAGAATACAATTCCCCTCCGCAGTTGGGGTCCTGTAAAAGGCGGTAACCCAGTAGCTTGGTGGTAGGAGATTTGTTCTCCAACTAGCTCGTGACCACTAGCATGTCAAAGACGAACCGCCAAATATCTGTTGGTTCGATGGCATGTAAGCCAGCTCTCTCCCTATTCCCACCATCCCATCCTATTTCCCTCCTTCCCTCCTTCACCCCCAAGGTCGGCAACGCATCCACAACACTATAGGGGGCTATGGGCGAAGGTAGCCACTTACCATCAGGTGGTCCTTCTGCTCGTTTGCCTCCTTTATTCAATAAAAAAAATGTATTTCTTATAATATTTAAAATATTCGTAGTTTTGCCAATTAACACTCACGATTTGGACCGGAAATGGAGACTAGAGTGTCTTGATACTAGGTTCTTGTAAACTACCCTCCTTAGCGGGAAAAAACGTGATCTCCAAAAAAAAAAGAATAATTAATTTGTCAACAGCCACACACACAAGCTATTATAAATATTTTCAATTTGTGCACCAATTACCGGACTGTAAGCATTAGTGCGAGCGCTCCGCAAGTGTTATCGGTTCGTTATTTCGAAAATTCCGCTTGGAAACAATGCGATCGTAAATTTTATACTAACTAGGGCGTTATAAATCGAAAAAATTACCTTTTCGACCTTATTTCATATGTTCTTGTTCTTGTTATGTGCAATTCTTTGAATGGATTCTTGCTTATGAGTGAGTATTTGTGTACTGAAAAAGTTTGATGCTTGAGTATTTTTCAGCCAGTGTTAGATTAGATATAGATTTTGGTAGTATTTTAAAATAATGTTTAAATAATTGTTAAGGTTATATTTTTTTTTAGCTTTACGCTGTATCCCACACACAGCAGGGTAGGCAGAGGGAACCTATTGTTAGGAACACTCCGTTCCCCACTTTCCGCTGAATTCGGAGGCTTGCGTGTGATCTTTGTTTGAATTATGAATTATCTTTAAGATAATCCAGATGGAAAAGTAAGAAATTTGGAATATACCTAAATATGGCGAATATGTTTACTTAAAGTTTATATTGAAAAGAAGTACGGAAAGCGAATATTTTTCATAATAATATATTAAATGTTGATGAACATTACCATGTGTTTGAGATGCACTTCTACATACAAATATTTACACGTTTTAGCATAATAATTAACATCATCTGTATAATAATATAGCAGGATTTGAACATGCGTCGCTTTCATTCAATATTCAAAATATCTTTATTCAAATAGACTTTTGTGGGCACTTTTGAGTCAAATGTACATAAAGCTACCACCTACTCGGAAGGCAGTTCTGTTGAGAAGAGCCGGCCGGAAACTCAAAAGTTGCTCTTTTCAAATATATAAATTACAATTTTATTATTTGATACAATGGTAGATAACCAGCATTGGACTTATTCAGATTAATTCCACGCATTTTTATCCTTTAAATACTCTTTTACACAGTTATAAGCCTTACTTATTAATGTATTTTTTACAATTATTTTAAACTTTTCTAGTGGTAAATCTAAAACAAGCTGTGGAATTTTATTATATATGCGTATACTCCGACATATAAAAGACTAGTGACCCGCTCGCGGCGTCGCCGAGTGGACTTCTTAAATGTTTCGTTATGTTGCAACCTTCGTGTCAACCGGGTGGATTTATGAATAATAAAGTAGCCTATCTTTGCCCTTCGATTATCAACTATATTTATTCCAAAATTCATCACAATCGGTCAAGCGGTTTGGTTTTTTCAAATAAACTTTCATCCCCTATTTCAACCCTTTAGCGGTTAATTTTTAAAAAAATAAGTAGGCTATGTTAGAACCACACTTAGTTACTACTTTCATTCTAAATTTCATCCAAATCGGAGCGGTAGATTAGCCGTGAAACCGTGACAGACAAACACACAGACTTTCGCATTTATAAATTATGTATGGATGTATGGATGTATGGATTTATTTACCTTTTGGAGGAGAGAACATTAACCATAGAGAAGCTTTTATCTATTAAGAGCTGTACATTGACATACCATGTTTGCGAAATTATGTGTAAATTTATAATTCGTGTAGTATTTTTAATGATGCTATAATTAAATAATAAATTTATATGTTGCTATAATTTCTGTCTTTACATAAGCATACAAAAGCCCAATACCAAAAGTGATCATTTGGCAAGAGAACGGAACGTTTGTTTAATAAAATTTATAAGTCTCAAATATAGATTTTTTTTGCTTCACGCTGTAACCGCACATTGCAGGGTAGGCAGAGTTAACCTAGTGTTAAGACACTCCGTCTCCGAATTCGGCGGCAAGTGGGGAACTTTCCACCGAATTCGAAGGCATTGCTTGTTAAGTAGCGGACCTTGACGCCGCGCTGTACCTCTGATACCAAACCGAAGAAATGGAAGTATTAAATATTTCCACTCCTCGAGTGCAAATCGAACCGACATTAGATTTTTTAGAATAAATAGATTTTTTTGGGACTAGAAATATATAATATTGGAATTCTCTTAAAAACCATAACGATGTAAGTTGAGTAAAATCTTTAGCGAGATGTAGGAATCTAGTTTAAATGATAAGTCTAGTTTAAAAGATAGGATTAATTCATTAGGTCATTAGGTATATATTTTAAAAGGGTATAGCCCTTTTAAGCCCTTTGATGTAAGTCCTAGGTACTCCTCTAAACTCCTCTCCTGAAGCTCAATAGGCACTCGTTCTATAAATAAATTGAATGCTAAGGTATTTTATATCAGTTATGAAATCTCTATGGTGCAGAGGAAAAGTGTCAGACTGTAATAACTATGATTGTGGGTTTGATTTCCATTTGAAAGAAAGGTTATATTTAAATTATATTAATTTTTCCACGCTGATAACACAACATGAACACAGAGTTTTAGCTCTTAGTTATCATTGTCATATTATTCAACCTTACGAGCGAAAACGGAAAACTATATAAAAAATATATTTCATTTCATGCATATTCCATATAATATACAGGGTAGAGAACACCTACAGATAAATGATTATATTATTTCAAATTTTCTCTAGTATAAGACTGTTCGCAATTGTTATATGTTTAGTTGAACCTGTAACTATATCATACAGTCAAATCCTTAACAACTGGTCTACAGTAGCAATAACAAGGCTCGCGTAGCCACGACATGGTAACCGAACTCAACATTTAATCTCGCAACACACATATAACAATATTCCAAAGCGTAAAATTATCGTTCTTATCGTGACCATAAAGGCTTGAAAAATATACGATAGCCAGCCATAAACTAGGCATTATGCACCTACATAGGTAATGTACGTGCATTTTATCTTGACCAGTCATATCTACGCTTTGCGAAATTTCTTAAGTACAGTCAACCAGCCAATGAGAGTTGACGAGTGTGGAGTGAATGAGACACAACACTCCGCTTAATGGAGTCACTAGTATTTGTCTCTCTTGCTCTTACCACCAATCAATTCTTAAAACTCGGTTCTGCGTCTACTGTAGCTAGGTTCAGACCGTTAAAGTTATTTTTTTTTTGATATATGGAATTGCTGTTGACCCTGCGGTCGTTACAGCGACACCGGGGGGGTGAGGGAAGAGGGTACTCAGTCCCTGGCTGCTCGAGAGGGAGCCGACAGGCGCAAGGGCACCCCCTAGCGGGGCTAGGACCTCGGCTTGCGTCGTCGACAGGGGGAAGTTCAAGTTAAAATACGCGTATTATAAATAGGTGCTGGTCATATAAGTGTTGTATTGGAACGCTATCGGCTGAGGGTTTACGCGATCCGCCACGGATCGTTACGTTAGGATTGAAACTCATTTTCTGTTATCTTTCATTTGAATAATGCTTTTTTGTTTTTAATTACACGCTTAAGGATGTAGGGTTTTAATGTAGCTTGAATCTGTATAAGTAGATTAGGCTATATTCTTGATATGGTATAATGAATAAAAAGTAATTAAAGATTTATGAATTATGATACGTGTTATTCATGTCCAAAGAGAAATAGGACGCTCTATTTCAAATAAGATACTAAAAGGCATAAATTTCAATTGTTTCCCCATTCTGGTTGGTTTATATGTATTATGAAATATTATGAAAGTCAAATAATTAAAAATAAGATGTTACATGTTTCAATTAAACTTTTTTTTAGTTTCACGTTATATTCTACATGCAGCAGGGTAGGTAGAGGGAAAGTAGTGTTAATACGCTCCGTTCTCCATTCGAACTCCAACGCACTGCCTCGATGATACCAGAGCGAAGAAAATAAAACAATTAAATATTCCAATTCATGGGAATCGAACCCACAACCAGGCGTATTTACGGTCACACTTTTGTCCTCTTGCGAAATGACTGGCTTCTAGACTGAAGACTGGTGTGACTAAACAAATTAAAAGATTTTTTTTTAGCTTCACGCTGTATCCTACACACGGCAGGGTAGGCAGAGGGAACCTAGTTTTAAGACAATCCGTTCCCCACTTTCCGCCGAATTCGGAGGCATTGCGTGTTAAAGTGGCGGAACTTAACGCCGTGCTTTGCCTCGACACCAGAGCGAAGAAATTGGAAATATTAAATATTTCCACTCCTCGAGTGGGAATCGAACCCACAACCAGCCGTTTACAGTCACACACTTGTGCCACTGCGCCACGACTGGCCAAAAAAATAATTTTAATTCTCTTAAAAAAAACAAGGAATGGGAAATAAAAAACCAAAAAACAATTTATATTATATTTATTATTCGACATAATTACACTACATTCAAAGTTTGTAATGCTCGAATTTTTTACAAACGGTTATTGACAGAAGTTGTTTTTTTTTTCAATTAATGCAGTGATCGTAATCTGTACAGCCAACACAATGTTAAAACGCTTATATTCAGCCAAAACTTGGTAAAATATATTTTTGAGGCTTTTTAATTAAAAATATACAATATGTGTCATATAAAAGTATTCAGTTATTTATGTTTTGTGCTTTTTTGGTATATAATATAATATACATATCTTATAGTAATTACAATGAGAAACACAAAATCCATATATTTTGATAAAACAATAATTAAAAATATTTTAATAATGTGGGGTTGCGATCAAAAACACAAATATATGCTTGAATAAGTCAAATACAAGACTATGAACATAAAAATAATCACATACATAACTAAAAATTATACTTACGATTGCATTTTTTTATATTCACTTAAAAACTAACATAAAAATAAACTTATTTCTAACGATTCAATAAAATCCTTACAATTCCCTCGCTACAACGTGAGCGATGCAATGTTATTTTAACAATTGATACTACTTTTATAATATTATCTATATTTCTTTCGTCAAAATAGGAATTTTTAATCTGTATTGTAGATGTGATACTATATTTAATCTGCGTAATTTGTATATTAACAGCAAATGGCCAAAATGACATTAAAAATTATTTTTTCTAATATTCAATGTATGTTTGTTTGTAGTAAAATAATTAATGATTGATTGAGCATTCGCATTATATATGTTAATATGTGAGTCTAAACATCAATTGCTTTATTTTGTTTATAAAATGATAAAGAAAACACAAGAAATAAAAAAGCTGCTATTTATAACTATACAAAAAAATCGTTAAAGAAATTTGCTTTGCAAAATAACAAAACAATTGAGTTATTTTTTCTGTTTCTTAAGAAAAATATTTGTAGAACTTTATATGTGACCTAAAATCTAATCGTAAAGTAACCACTCTTATATACAATCACACAATTTCTTATTTATTATACAAAAAATAGTTAATTTTTTCAATAATTGTAGCAGGATAGGCTTCATTTTAGTTTATTTCCTTAAAAACTTTAATCGTAAAATCTGTAATAATTAGTGGTGTAGTCTAGACTTAAGATCTAATAACAATTATAAAGCTATATACATTTTCATTTTATCTTTCAAAAATATTTCTATTCAATTCCACATCCTTCTTAAATAATTTGTCACATCCTTTTTAGAAGAAAAGAGAAAAAAAAGTTCTTTTATAAATTATTATTCTCAATTTCCGAATTAAATAACTGGAGGCCATTTTAAAATTAGGTTTCGCGCCATTTTAGTTCAAGTTATATGACAGATAATGTTCAACAGATAATTAATATTACATTATATTTTTTTTTATTTACATCGTAAGATTAAGTTTTACCTACAGTCTATCTTTATTTGATTTTAATAATTATTTTTTTCATTTTTTAAAGATAACATCTTATTTGCATTTTACTAAAGAGTGTTAGTTCATCTAAAATTGTTCTAATTTTTACGTATTATTTTACATAATATATTGCATTAAGCATATATTTTCTTTTAAAACAGGTATTTTTTAATATAATCTGAACTCTATACTTTACGTTTTCACTAAGAAATTGAAATCATTAAAATTACTTACTATAATGAGGTCTTACTTTGTTTTTTTTTTTATAAATTGGCAACCTTTACAATAAAAGTAAAATATTAATTGACATTTTTCTAACAAAATCATAGAAATTAGACCAAAATGAGAAACTTTTAAATTTAAACCAGAAAAATGAAATCGTAATATTTAAAGAGAATTACTTAATTACTTTTACTGTATCATCAAAAATAGACTATATTACTAGGCAATAGAGTATGAAATAGTAGTTAAACTGCGATACATTTGCTTACTCAGACCGGGGAAACTAAATGAAATGTTCAAAGTTAACAAAAATATATATCATTTTTAATATTTTGAAATATTATTTGCAAAAAAATGCACTCATACTTTTATATAAAAGAGTGTTTTTTTTAGTGTCAACTTTCACGTGCCAGTTTATGGTAAAAATCTAAGATTTTATCTACTTTTTATTGAAATGCAATATATATAATATATAATTCTTTTCTCTTTTTAAAATGTTATTATTTATATTAAATTTCATCCCATTCCCAATAACTGGCTTATAAACTTTTGCTACTCAAGCAAATGTACCTTAGTTATTACAGTGATGGACTGCATTATATAACATATTTAACATTCCCCTAATAACACACTTTATACAAACACACATTACTCGCATATTTTACATATATATTTATATATACAATATACACAGTAAAATTTTCCTGAGATATGTAAGCAAATTGCAAATTTTATTGTTTGATAGTTTAGTACTAGGGGTTAATCTAGTAGTTACTGTTTTATTATAATAATATGACATTTAGATATTTAAAAATTAAATACCACGTTGCTTATAAATATATCAAAGAAAGTCGAAGATTTGCAAAACTTGTAATAATTGCATACCCGCAAACATGTTCAGTCAAATTGAAATCATTATTTTTTTTTTATTTTGTCACATAGCAACTGAGAAAGAAAGAACCTAGTGTTAAGACACTCCGTTTTCCACTTTCCGCCAGAAAAATAATTCTTTAATAATTATTATTATAGCTTTAAGCAATTAATTATAAAATTGTTAATAAAAATAATTTATAAGCAGTATAATTTTCAACTTTAATACATTTTGCTGTTCAAATAAGTTTAAGTGACAATTTGTTTTGTTTAAACAAATATATAAAGATATACATATATAATAAAAACTGAAAAAACATTTTAAAATTTGTTAAATAATTTTCATTGTATAATGCTTTATATAATATGTATATTTACGTAGCTGTAACAGTAAGAGGCCTTTTTGGATGTATTTGCAAAAAAACGATATAATTAAAAAAAAATAATTAAAAAATTAGTTGTAAGAATAAATATTACTGTATTCCTCATAAAAAAAATATTCGAGCAGAATTTGATTTTTTTAAATCTAGATGTCTAATTCTATCCATGATTTACAGTGCATTATATATATATATATATATATATATATATATATATATATATATATATATATATATATAGATATAGATATATATATATATAGATATTAGATAGAGTATAGAGATATAGATATATATATAGAGGATATAGATATATATATATAGATATATATAGATATATATATATATATATATATATATATATATATATATATATATATATATATATATATATATATATATATATATAAAAATATACTTGTATTATTTCAAAATATCGATTATTACTTATAAATTAAATTTATATTTTTTTGCGCGAACTAAAAACTAATGAAATTAATATTTTACAATAATATATATCTAAGACAGAACGTGACATCGAGTTCCGCCAGTCAGTACGCAATTACTCGGGATTTTTGGCGGAGCAGAGTGTCTCAACACTAAATTCTATATGACTATTGTATGGGGGAAAAGATTGAAGCTTCCACACAGAATCAATCAATCAATCTTTTCACTCTCTGTTAATTTAGAAACCACGTATCTTTATACGCTCACACAAGTCTACACCTGTCACAGATTAATTTGAATATATCATTTTCTAAATTATTTTATATCCGGGCCTCAAACCCGTGACTACAGTGAAGGTATAGTAGACACAAATTCGTTACAATTGAGATATAACGACAAAATTTTCGTTTTTCCTACATATTTATCAACATAGTGCCCCATATAATAAACATGTTAAAATTACAATAATTTCAACATTTCATGCCCCATTACCTTCTTAATATTAAAAATCATCTAAAATAATTGTTTTATTAATATTAATTATTTTTTGAATATTAATTTAGTTCGTTATTGAGCAAGCGCTCTTATAGCACTAAAACATTTGAATAATCCTAACCTTCATTTCGCAAGACACAATTTAATTCAAGAAAACGTAGTAGAAAGTTCTAGATTAGCTTTTTTAAAACACGTTATATAACCAGTCTATTGTCAAATATATAAATACTAATAGTTAAAATTTTAGGAATATTTTAAATATTTTTTTTTTCAAATCCAATTTAATGTAAGAATTCAACATAAACTGCCCCTAAACAGTGTTGGTTAAAATTAAATTGCAATTAACAATTAAATATTAACAATTAATTATTTGTTTATGAAAAAATCACAATTAGCTGAAAATTAATTAGTTCTTAATTATTACACTACAATCAACAGTAAATTAATTGTTGTGATTTTCGCACACACAAATGATAATTCGTTAATAGTTAATTGCAATTAAATTATGCATAACACTGCCCTCAAAGTACATATTTGCCACAAAACATGTTTATATAGTATATCTATATATATAATTATTTTAAATAGAAATTTGGATAATCCAACACATCCTTACATTTATTTAAGATTTCACTAAACTCTAATAATCATCACATTCCAAGTTTTCTATGTTTTTAAGATAAATTATTACTTAATGATTATTCAATCATTATGAATTATAAATCATTATCTAATGATAAATCAATCATTAATTTCATTTTCTACATAATTTATTATTTATATTCCCAACACCTCGCTTATTTCCTAATTTCGGTCAAATTTTAGACAGGACAGAATCAGTTAGAGCTAAGATTCTTATTATAAATAGTTAAAATTTATCACTTAATATTATATCCGGTGAAATTACGAAATTCAACACTTAATTCACGTCAACATCTTCATATATATAATCTGAATTTAAATCTACTAAATAGCCAATAGTCAAATTGTATAGAACTTTTCAGCCCCACATAACATATAGTGCCCCAAATGTCTATATATTAAACATCACTTGCCCCAAATGTCTTATTTTCACAAAAATAGACGAAAAACCTCCTTTAAATGTCCATTTTTTTCACAATAATGGCGGCGAGGGTGCTGGGGAGGGGCAGTCGGGGGTTTTCAGGGGTTTTGGGGTTGCGGGGTTGGGGTTAAGGGGTTGTAGGGAGTGTGGGGGGTTCAGGGGGTGGCATCACCGAGATGGGCACGAGCTGGTGGCAGATTTGCTGCTAAGGCAGGAAAATCCGCTGGTAGCTGATTGTAGACTGGACATTGACCCGCTGGAATGAGGTATTTATGTGTTAAATTATGTTATTATTTCTCATTTCTAAAAAAATGTTTCAGATGTTGTATTAGTTGTTATGTTGAGGCCGTCGTAGCGCAGTGGGATAGTGGTGGGTATAAAGCAATGGTTGTAGGTTCGATTCCTACTCAGGAAGATGATAATATTTAATTTTTTCCTTTTTCGCTCTAGTAGTAAGACAAAGCGCGGTGTTAAGTTTCGCTACTCAATACGCAGTATCTCGATTTTGGGCGAAAACAGGAAGACGGAGTGTCTTTATATTTGGTCTCTGACTACCCCATTAAATTTCATTCTTTACGGTAGTAAATTTCATTCTTTACGGCAATACATTGCTTTTACGTAACTGACAGACAGACAACACGTATTTTAATATGTGTAACAAGTTTCCTGAAATAGTTACGGAAACGGGAAAATTATGAGATTAAACAATTTACAGTCAACGTTAACAAAGGCGTGGGCTACAATAATATGTATAGCTTCACGCTGTATCCCGCACACGTTCGGGTAGGCAGAGGGAACCTAGTGTTAAGACACTACGCTCCCCACTTTCCAGGTATTTAATTATTGTTATTATTTATTATTTCTTTACGCTGTGTACTACACACAGCAGGTTAGCAAAAGGACCTAGTGTTAAAACATTCCTTTCCCCATTTAGGCCAGTCGTGGCTCGTGTGCACAAAGTGTGACTGTAAACGCGACTGGTTGTAGGTTCGATTCCCAATCTGGCGAGGCAAAGCCCGGTATTGAGGTCCGTCACTTAACACTTGCCTCCAGAATTTAGCAATGCACGTTCAACAGAGTGTCTCAACACTAGCCTCCCACTACCCACCCCGCTACATATGGGGTACCCCATATGTAGTAGCGTGAAGCTAAACAACAATAAACATATAATAGATTCAAAAGATATTTAGTTTTTTTTATATAAACAGTATTTCTGACCGGTAGTGGTGGCTGGCGAGCGTCTCGTGGAAGTACATGAGTTGCGCGCGCTCCGCCGCCTCGCAGCGCCACTGCAGCACGTAGCTACCGCACTCCGCCATTACGTGAGAGCCCTGGAAAGTATTTTATTAAATGAAGGAGGCAAACGAGCAGAAGGACCACCTGATGGTAAGTAAGGTAAGGTAAGGTATCCACCTTCACCCATAGACATCGACAATATTAGAGTTATGGACGCGTTGCCAGTCTTGGGGATGTAGGAGGGGAGGAGGGAGGAAGGATGGGAATGGTGGGAATAGGGAGAGAGCTGGCTTACATGCCATCGAACCGGAACACATCACCAGATGTTTGGCGGTTCGTCGCTTTACATGACAGTGGTTGCGAGCCAGTCGGAGAACGAATCTCCTACCACCAAGCTACTAGGTTACCCGCCTTTTACGGGACGCTGCCCAGCGGCGGGGGGGAATTGTAGTCTTACTACGGGTGAAAGGTATACGTATATTTTACAAAGATAAGTAAGCATGTAAGCTTTACTATAAAGCAAAGTCCCTTCCTGCTTCTGTCTGTATGTATGTATGCAAAACGCAACGTATTTTGATGCGTTTTCATTTAATACATAGAATGATTCAAAAGGACCGTTTATATGTATAATACTATATAGCTCTAAGCTTTTTATAACCTAGCTTTGTTGTAACTACGTATGTAACCAGGGTTTAAGCTAAGTTTCTATTTGTTCCTTAATATTTTTTTTATTTTTAGTTGTATAATTAAATTGTTGGTGTTTAAATTAAGGCAAGGGAGTTATTTCTATTCTACTTATTGCAATCTATGAAAAATAAAATTGTTAATTGTGATTTTTGCACAAACAAACGAACAATTGTTAATATTAAATTGTTAATTGGAGTCGTGGCCCAGTGGCACAAGAGTGTGACTGTAAACGACTGGTTGTGGGTTCAATTCCCACTCGAGGATTGGAAATTATATTTCCATTTTCTTCGCTCTGGTGTCGAGGTAAAGCGCGGCGTTAAGTTCCGCCACTTAGCACGCAAGCCTCCGAATTCGGCGGAAAGTGGGGAACGGAGTGTCTTAACACTAGGTTCCCTCTGCCTACCCTGCTGTGTGCGGGATATAGCGTGAAGCTATTTTTTTTTTTTATTAATTGGAATTAAATTTTGTCCAAAACTCGTTTTGAAGTAATTTAATGAGTCCTTAACTTATTTACACTACACTACAATACAATCGGTAAAGTAACGAATTAGTTGTTCGATCAACAGTGACTTTCGCACAAACAAACAATCAATTGTCAACACTCAATTGTTAATTGCAATTAAATTTTGCCAAATTTTATTATAAAGTACGTAGTTTAATGTATAAGACATTTAGAAAACGTTTAAAATATTGAACGCAGCGGGATTCGAACCTGCGCCTCCTGGAAAACGCCCAGGCGCTCAGACCGCTAAACATGCACGGCTTTGTCTGTTAACAAATGTCTTTTTCAATTCCCTAAATGTGTGAATAACATTTTAAGAATATTATAAAGTAGTTTAACATATTCCGACCTGTATACTCTCTCCGTCGTGGCAGGTTAGCGTGGGTTCGACGCGGTGGTAGTGTTCTCCTTCACGTCCGCTGTCGAGCACCGAACGGGACTCCTCCGCCATCACTCCGCCCACGCACATTGCTACCACAAAACATATGGGTAAAAATACAAAGTATACTGCAATAAAAGTTATGAGTAAAATTTTAAATTTTTGTCTTGTAAACCACATTTTCAGTTCTTGTTAAAAGTCACTATAGACACTATGTTTTATAATTTATTTTTAAATCATTAATTATAGATTATTTTTTTACCTTCACACTGTATCCCACACACAGCAGGATAGGCAGAGGGAGCCTAGTGGTAAGACTCTCAGTTCCTTATTATCCGGGGAATTCTGGAGGAATTGCTTCTTAAATGACGGAACTTAAGGCCAAGTCTACCCTGCAGTGTGCGGGATACAGCGTGAAGCTAACACTTACCAGCAGCGTGATCGGGGTGGTCCAGCTCGTGGTCGCTGCGGTACACGGTGAAGGAGATATCGTGTCGGATCACGTCGAAGTCCCATGTTAACACGCTTTGCGGGTCACGGTTTTGAACTATCACTTCGTGGACCTGTGGGTTGGGAGGAATCGAGAAATTGAAAGAAAATTTGTGTTTGAATGTCACTACCTGTATTTAAGCTATAAATACTACTTTTAAAATTATTAAAATATAAGAAACGCTTAAAAGATGTTTTACAAAAATGAGCGTTAGATTTCAATTTTTCTATTACACACATAATCTGTACGTAACTGCTACTCTAGTTTTAATATATGTATTTTTAGACAATAACCATAATATAATGGTTATATTTCAATATTCATTTTCTTACCTGTCCTTTTCCCAAACTAACAGATCTGTAAATGCTGTCTTCGCTTAAAGGATCACCATCACGCTCCGTGAATGCACCGCTCACGTACAAGCTCTTTGGTACCAAACCTCCTTCGTGGACGAAACTCTATAATAATATAAATAAATAATTGAATTAACTTCATTAAATACATAAAAAAATGATATTAATTTTGTGATAATGAATGTGTACGTATGTGGAAATTTAAAAGTAAATATTTTTATATATCAATAAATATTGATAATTAATTATTGGCTTTATTTTAAATTAAACTATTTGAATAAAATATAATATAAAATCTAAATAAAAAAATATTTATTTAATAACTAAACACAAAGAAGTGAAATAAAATGACAAAATAGTAAACATTTGAATATACTCAATCTGTGCAATCTATAATCTATACTAGCTGTCAAAATGACATTATATTGTGTCATGAGTGTGACAGTGACGTAGTGATGTGATTAGTGCTCAACTGGCACGTTTGAAACGTCAAAACTAAATAATTGAACTGAACTGTAGTGATGTAGCTGTAGCTGTATGTAAGACGACGTGAGACAACACTAAGTTGGAATGAGACACAGAATACACGATTACACTTACATAAGTGCTATTTGATCGAAATTGCAAGAACTTTTTATATCTATGGCGCACAAAAGAAATTAAAAGATATCATTAAGTTGAATTTATATAGTAATTTCAATATTATTTATAAAATGGCTTCGTTTTCTGATGTTGATTTTTGTAAATAAAACTAAAGATTTAACCAACTTGTAGTTTAATTAGCGTTTTACAATCAGAGTTACATGTGCACACTTTGACAATTTTAGAGTAAGAGAGCGAGAGCGAGTGAACGAACAAACTAAAAGGAATTACAAAACAATACTATCAACTTATAATGATTTAAGCGTTCACTCTCTCTGTAATACAGATAATTTAAATATAGATTATATAAACATTGCCATATATACTAACAGTTTCCATTTTGAATACCTATAAGCAGGCAGGTTGACACATAAAAGCACAAAATTTTGCTATCTAGCACCTAATAAATCTTACGAATCTCGAAACAGGAGGAAAGAGTAGAATATCATCAATCATTTCCCATTCATATCCTGATAGATGTGGTCAATTTATCAAATAAATAACAAATTACTCAAAAATATATATATCATATGAAACTAAATAAACAATCAAACCTTCAACTATCACGTTTTCTTAATCTAATATTATAAAAATTAAAACCTATTATAAAGTAATGAAGACATAAACCAAAATAATCAATAACTTAGTTTTAATTATTTTTTTTTCCTGCACACAGCAGGGTAGACAGAGGGAACCTAGTGTTAAGACACTTCGTTCCCCACGCACCGCCGAGTTCGGTGGCATTGCGTGTTAAGTGGCGAAACTTAACGCCGCGCTTTACCTCGACACCAGAGCGAAGAAAATGGAAATATTAAATATTTCCACTCCTCGAGTGGGAATCGAACCCACAACGAGTCGTTTACGAACTCAGTAATATAACCATTAATTAAAGCCGTCAGGCCATCGTCGCCATACATTATAGAGTAGCTAGACCAACCTCATTAATCATTTAAATCATGCTATATATACAGCTCACTTAATTACGCACCAATTAGCAATTTTTATAGGAAATAACTTAAAACTGAAAAGGCAATGAGGATCCTTAAATGCTCTTTGCCTACTTGAGACGTCTGAGGGGTTATGCTAAATGAAAGTTCAAATTTATTATCTTAGCTACACGCTTTCGATCTTTTAAGCGTGAAAAACTTTTTTTGTTTCACGTATTTTCCGCACGCAGAGAAAATAAAGCAGCTTCACGCTTTTTCACTCATGGCGGAGTAGTTAGAGAGAACCTAGTGTCAATATACTCCACTTTCCGTTTGAAATCAAGACATTGCGTATTATGTGGTGGAAATTAACGCCGTACTTTGTCAAGGTATAAAAGCTGAGAAATGTAAATAATTAAAAATAATCTAATTTAAAACAATTTTTTATACAATTACTAATGTTGATGTCTTTCTAACTTTTGTATTTTGCAGAATAAATTTAGACTGAGTCTAAATCTATTTCAGAAACTGTTTTTTTGACATTGTTTAAGTGTTTTTTTTATACGCTGTATTGTATTTTCATATATGTATTGTATTTTTATATAAATTCATATATTTAACATGCATGTTTATATATTAGTTATATAAGGTTTTGCTATAGTATAACATTTTATGTAATTTAACGTATGTATTTCTTATAAATTATTATAAGAAATATTAATTTTCTGCATTCTTTTTTTATACAACCTCTAAGTGAAGAGGAGAGAAGTTTACAGATCTGTAAAATATTGTTTTTTTTTTAAATAATATCAGGCTCATGTAGAAGGGAGATATGTCAAAGTTTATATCTCTCGTAAATATAAATGTTATTTTGAAATCCTATTGACCCTTGACCTTTTCGACAGTATGCACAAATAACTATTTTCGGCAATGACAGTGTTCAGCGGCAAACGCTGACATCTTCTATGTTTTTCACAGAAAATCTTTCAATATTTTGTTTTAAACAAACGTAGGTAAATGTTTACAAATGTATAAAATATGAATAACTAGCGACCACTCGCGGCTTCGCCTGCGTAACTATATTTACTATACAACTCTATAATACATACAATACATACAAACTTTCAACCCTATTTAAACTATATATTCGTAGGTGTGATTTTAGAAAATAAAGTAGCCTGTTTCGTCCTAAATCTGCAACTATTTTTATTTCAAATTCCATCCAAATCGGACCAGTAGCTTGACTCTAAATGTGTAATGAACCGACAAACACATAGAGTTTCGCATTTATAATATTAGTATGGATATACGTTTCTTCCATACGAATAAATATAAATAATAATAAAAAATAGCTTCACGCTATATCCCGCACACAGCAGGGTAGGCAGAGAGGAACCTAATGTTAAGACACTCCGTTCCCCACTTTCCGCCGAATTCGGAGGCATTGCGTATTAAGTGGCGGAACTTAACGCCGCGCTTTACCTCGACACCAGAGCGAAGAAAATAGAAATATTAAATATAAATAATAATAAAATCTTAAGAGTAAACTTCTTCTTTCTTCTACTATATATATTTTGTTATAAATATTTAATTTAATAATACTTATTTAAAGAATTATCAATGGAATGTACATTACGAGTCAAAGGCCGTGATAAAACGGTACTATCAAAAGGATACCAATAAAACCGGCAGACAGATGATAATTATATATAGAAATTGTAACTATGTTATGTAATTACTAATACAATGTATTTAATGGACGAAGACGCGATAAAGATTCGTTTTTGAAAGTGAAATATCTCTACACGGAAAGTAAGGGGAAAGTCGAGAACGGAGTGTCTTAACACTACGCCCTCTTGGCCGGCAATCATTTACCCGTGGGGGGACGGGTTAAGAACACAATTCCTCTCCGCCGCTGGGTAGCGTCTCGTAAAAGGCGGGTAACCCAGTAGTTTGGTGGTAGGAGATTCGTTCCCCGACTGGCTCGCGACCACTAACTGTCATGTCAAAGATGAACCGCCAAACATCTGATGATGTGTTCCTGTTCGATAGCATGTAAGCCATATCTCCCTATTCCCACCATTCATTCTATTCCCAACATCGCCGAGGCTGGCAACGCATCCATAACTTTAATGTTGTAAATGTCTAAGGGCGAAGGTAACCACTTAACACCAAGTGGGCCTTCTGCTCGTTTGCCTCACTTATTCTATAAAAAAAATCAGATGGGGTGTGAAAACAATATTTTATAAGTAGATTTACAAGCACTAACTGTCAACGCGATTGTTTGTAGGTTCGATTCCCACTCTGCGAATGGTTATATTTAAATTATAGCGGCGTTGTGTTCCGCCACTCAACATGCAATGTCTTGATTTCGCCCAGAAAGTGGAGATTAGGGGTGTCTTAACACTAGGTTCTAGCCTCTATTTCTGACTACACCGCAATGCGGGAAATCGCAACAATAAGTATACTTATTAAAATAAAAAAAAAGAATTTAAAGCTTAAGTAATCCATCGAATTTTGTTCAAATGGTGATTGTATAATGGCTATCGTTTAAACTGTCAGCAAATTAAACAGATTGCGATCAACACGAAAACTGTTTTGTCAGCAAGCAATATAAATTAAACGTAAAAATGTTCCTCTTTTAGAGTTTTATAAAATCAAAATATTTACTCTGACCAGTCTAACGAAGATTTTAGCTGATTATAATAACTGTTAAACATTTTTTAAAGTGTTATTCCACATTTAGGAAATTTTAAAAAGACATTTAAAGAAAACGTATAAAAATTTGAACGCAGCGGAATTCGAACCCGCGCCTCCTGCATACTGTTCAGGCGCTCTCACCACTGAGCTGAGTGTCTGATTATAATAAGTCATTAACTATTTCTTAATTGAGTCCCTTTTATACGTCTAAAACCTAAAAAAAATAGCCGAAGAAAGGTGAACAAAATAGTTATTTAAAAACAGAAATTGATGTAATCTTCTGAGTCTTATATGTATGTACGCAGGAGGAAAGACATAAGGACACCGAACTCTGAAGTGTTAGGCTAATGACGCTGTACTAGAAAATCTAGACTAGACTTAGGAACCAGGCCAAAAAATTGTGCTTATAATTGTTTTTTTTTTACCTTCACGCTGTATCCCGCACACAGCAGGATAGGCAGAGGAAACCTAGTACTAAGACACTACGTGGTCCATTTTCCGCCGAATTTTAAAGGCATAGCTTGTTAAGTGGTGGTACTTAACGCCACGCTTTGCCTCGACATCAGAACGAAGAACACTAAAAATATTAAGTACTTCCACTCCTGAAGTGGGAATCGAACCCACAACTAGTCGCTTTACAGTCACATTTTTCACAAGCCGCGACTGGCCTTTTTAATTGTTAATTGATATTATATTTCACTCGATACTGCCAATGACACCTACACAAAAACACTTCATCCTGTCGTCCGGGAATTCCGTAGAGCTTCCTTAATTCATATTATATTATCACAACATGTTATAAATACATGTTATTTGCATATCCATACTTATATTAAAAAAGTGTTTGTCTGTCACGCTTTCACGGCTATACTACCGGTCCGATTTGGATGAAATTTAGAATGAAAGTAGTAAAAATTACTGGGTCTAACATAGGCTACTTATTTTTTCAAAAATCAGTCTCTAAAGGGATGAAATAGGGGATGAAAGTTTATATGAAAAATCTACACCGCTTGACCGATTGTAATGAATTTTGGCATAAATATAGTTGATAATATAAGGTTAAACATAGGCTACTTTACTTCTTAAAAATCCATCCCCGAGGGTTGCAATATACCGAAACAACTACGTAGTTCACGCGGCGAAGCCGCGAGCGGGCCGCTAGTCTAGTATAAAATAAATTATTCAACATCGACATTTTATTTTAAGTTTGGATTTTTTTTATATTTGACAGAGTTTTACACAGATTAAATATAATTTCGAATTTATTTGTTACTATATTATTTAAGCATGTAGGTAGAGTACAATTTACTTTGCTAATGTTTGATAGAATGAAAAAGATCGTAAAGTATCGAGAAAATATTACTTAGAGATATATATAAATATAACTATAGATTATCCATACTTATATTATAAATGCGAAAGTCTGTATGTTTGTCTGTCATGCTTTCACGGCTAATCTACCGGTCCGATTTGGATAAAATTTAGAATGATAGTAGTAAAATTGACTGGGTCTAACATAGACTACTTATTTTTTCAAATATCAACCTCTAAAGGGTTGAAATAGGGGATGAAAGTTTATATAAACCCTCGAGGATTGCAATATAACGAAAAATTTCACGCGGTAAAGCCGCGAGCGTGCCTCTGGGATAAATATAAGATATATAAAAATGTAACTGTTTGAAAGAGATTTTTGAAATTAACCGAATAAATTGCATATATTTTAGTTTTAAAAAAAAATTAGAAAATCCGACGTTTCGAGCATTTTATAGAAAATCATCGTCTCATGTAAATTGGTGTACATCTATAACTTTAAATTTTTTACCTACCTAAATAAATATAGGAGAAAAGTTAAAATTCAAAAAGAAATCTAAAGAAATACAGTACTAAAAAAGAAAACACTTTATGCAATTCCTCAAAAAGTACAGTATTTATACAGTATACAGTATTTAGTAAAGTATTTATAAATTGGCCGTCGTTGCGAAGTGAAACAGCGCCTGATTATAACGCGATGGTTATGAGTTCGATTCCCATTCGAGGATAAAACTAAATATATTTAAATTTTCGTTTCTTTGCTCTGGTAACAAAGACAAAGTGCAGCATTGAATTGCGCCACTCAATGTCACAATGTTTCAAACCGAAAGGACGGATTTTTTGACACGAGGTCTTCTAACTACCCCTTTATGAGATAAGTTGCAGTTTTTTTCTGAAAAATCCTAAATTTACGGGAAATTCAGGGATTCCAAAGGTTGTTCTTGCAATATCGACGAACATATAGACAATAGCACATCTACACGTATAGCGTATTGTGTATATATGTATGTATATATATATAGATTGTAGATATACTGTCTCACGCGTACGTAGTCGTAATAGTGGTGCGGCACGTTCAGGGACGCATCTACTATATCCGACTGGAGTAATGGCGAACAAAATTACAATTTATTATTAAAATATTAAAAAAAATGAAAATTTATGTACTTAATGAAAATTGTATAGGAATGTAATGGGATTCGAACCCGCGTCTCTTGAAAACTGTGCAAGCCATATGACTGCTAAGCCATGAGTTCTTTTTCGATTAATTGTAACATTTTTTTTTATAATTCTATTTTATCACTCTACGGACATAAGATCTGTACCTTTTAATTATAATTGTAACATTTAAACGCATTGTTTAGCGGTTAAAGAGAGTTTAGGGTTTAACAGAGATATGGGTTCGAATCTCGTTGCGTTCAATGTTTTTATATGTTTTCTGAAAATTGGTAAGTTAGTTATGTAAATATTATTCGAAAAATAAAATCACAAATATAAGTTATACGAGTATATGTTAGTTCCCTATTGCATTTTGATAGTATCCTTTAACTCTAAATCCATCTATCTGGCACTTAAAAGAAAAGGTATAAATCGATAAATATGCTTTACAATTTTTTATATAAAGATGAATTTATATTTTAAAAAATAAACTTTTATGAATAAAAATAATTCTAGTTATAATATAAGATATAACCAAAAAAAATTTTGTTCTTTTCTTTTTAGCTTCACGCTGTATCCCGCACACAGCAGGGTAGGCAGAGGGAACCTAGTGTTAAGACACTCCGTTCCCCACTTTCCGCCGAATTCGGAGGTATTGCGTGTTAAGTGGCGGAACTTAACGCCGCGCCAATTACCTTATTATAATATATATTCATTATTAAGTTATTTATATCTTTATTCAATAAACTCTGTTTTGCACTTCATTAAATTGAATAATTATTAATTTTAACTGAAATAAAAACAAATTTAAAAATATATAAACAAGATTTTTTTCCTCCTAACGATCAACTATATAATATTAACAATAGCGGTCCAAATGTCATACCTTGCAGGGTCCTCCGAGGAAGTCCGGTATAAGATCCTTAGGTATATAGTCGAGCAAACCCCCGGGCTGCAAGTAGTCCTTGCCGCCGTAGAACAAGAATTTGCTGCGTGTATTTTCATCTAAAGTAAGAAATGTTCAATTAATTTTTTTATCTTTGTTACGAAAAAATCTCATTTTTGACTGACAGATCCGAGTTATGTCAGTTAACGTTGACTGACATTGAACCGGGAGTGATGTTTTCAATTAGTGGAGTTTAGACACATGTATATAATATAAGTTCTGGATATTTCTAGAGATTTGGGGCCAGTCGTGGCCCAGTGGCACAAATGTGTGACTGTAAAGCAACTGGTTTAGGGTTCGATCCCCACTCGAGGAGTGGAAATATTTAATATTTCCATTTTTTATTATTCAATATTTGATATTCGCTCTGGTGTCGAGGCAAAGCGCGGCGCTAAGTTCCACCACTTACGCAATGCTTTCAGATTCGGTTGAAAGTGGGGAGCGGAGTGTCTTAACATTTGGTTCCCTCTGCCTAACTTGCTGTGTGCGGGATAAAGCGTGAAGCTCAAAAAATGATATTTCTTTCAGCTTCACGCTTTTTCCCGCATAGTAGGGTAATCAGAAAGAACATAGTGTCAAGACACTCCGTTCTCGACGAGCGCCCGAGTTTAAGATATTGCGTGTTGAGTTTAGAACTCAACGCCGTTCTGCCTTCTCATCAAAACGGAGAAACGAAAATATTGTAAATAAAATCATTTTTCGAGTGGGAATCAAACGTACAACCATCGCGAATACATTCCGTTCAGACCTAACCGATGACCTCTAAAAAAGTAGATAATTTATTCTAAACATTTATAAAAAGAAATATCTCATGGGGCCAGTCGTGGCGCAGTGGCACGAACGTGTGACTGTAAACGACTGGTTGTGGGTTCGATTCCGACTCGAGGAGTGAAAATATTTAATATTTCCATTTTCTACGCTCTGGTATCGAGGCAAACCAGGGCGTTAAGAGATACTTTTCAGACTTCCCCTAGATTTCTCAAAAAACCTATATAATGAATTTCACGGTCGGCCTTCTACGGTCAGTAGTTTTAGCTGTGCGTTGTCTCTCAGTCACTTTGATTAGTAACGGAAGAGTTTTCACTTTTATTTAACTATTGTTAGCAACTGCGTATAAGGTATGAAAACATTCTTTCTTTTTTTAGCTTCACGCTAGGCAGAGGGGACCTAGTGTAAAGACACTCCGTTCCCCACGTACCGCTGAATTCGGAGGCATTGCGTGTTAAGTGGCGGTACTTAACGCCGCGCTTTGCCTCGACACCAGAGCGAAAGAAATGAAAATATTAATTATTTCCACTCTTCGAGTGGGAATCGAACCCACAACCAGCTTGCTTGCTTTACAGTTATACTTTGTGCCACTGCGCCAAGACTGGCCATAAATGAAATCATTTAATACTACTATATAAGAATTTAATATATGATTAAGGCTTTTCTATCATAAAAAATGTTGATTTAAAATAAATATGCACTGCAAAATAAAAAACGTGAAATCGCAGTATATATGACTTATTTGATCCATCGTGGATAATGTGTTAAAATATTTACTTCAAAATAAAAAAAATACAAAGAAAATATCAAGCATAGCTATACTTGACATTTCCTTCGTATTTTTTCAAATAATATAAGCAGATTCGCGCTTTGTCTTACATACCAAGGTAATAAAGGCAAGGTAAGGTCAGAGAGAGAGAGAGAGAAAGAGAGCCTAATGCCAAATGGTAAACGGAGTGTCTTGACTCTAGGCTCTCTCCACCAACTAAATAAAGATCGCAACTATAAATCAAAAACAAAAGTAAATCTCACCAATAAAAGTGCTAACAATGGTCCACAAAATGGGGAACACCCTCGGAGCCCTCACAATGAGCACCCTGCCCATCGTCTCCGGGTAGTTGGCCTCCACTATCTGTATGATGCGCAGCAGAGCCCTCACTCCAGGCCTCCAGAGGTGTCTCATGTTCAGACCGTCCAGGTCTACCAGCAGACACCAGGACTGGATGGCGTGCTCTGACGATCTGGTCGCCTCTTCTAATAGTTTTAAACCTTCTTCACATACGTGAAGTGTCTGAAATAGGGGTATGGTGCTAAAGATCATTTTTTTTTCTTTGATTTTGGCGTTATATCGGTGTGAATATGATTTTTTTATAATTAAAAAGTTTTTTTTGCAGATTCACGCCTTTTCGTCTCGTCAAAGAGACTCAAGTGTCATTACACTCTGTTATTAGCGTGTTTAATTATGTGTTCAGTGGCGGAATTCAACGCTGCGCTTTATCTTGTACCAGAGTGAAGAAATAAAGAAATAAAATGATTTAAATATAATCATTGCTAGTGGGAATCGAACCCATAATCAATCGTTTGCAGTCAGATGCTGTCTCTCTGCGCTACAATGGCCTCAACGATGTACATATCTACCTACAGTACTCATTTTTATATAAGAAATGCAATGCAGCACTTTAGGCTGAGGACTTTTTGCTATTCTATTACCTCTTTCGTTTCTAGAGCCGAATAAAAATGGATAATTAAAAAATATGCTTAAATATATATACTTTACCATAGCATTACCGAAATAGAAACTTTAAGGAATTAAAAATATAAAATAATATAAAGATGTTCATAATCTTACCAACTTTAAGAGTCCATCTTCACCAATAGATTTCAATAATCCTTTAACGTCCATTTGTCCCAGCCGGAGTATGTAGAGAGGACGTCCGTCTGTCACAACAAAGATAAAATGTTGAATCAAAAGTTGAAGTTTACGTATTCTAACTAGAGCAATGCTTCTTGAACTATGGGTCGCCACCCCAAATTTGGTTACGTAGCAAAATTCTGGGGTGAGAGATTTTAATGTGAAAACCGCGCCACGAATTTTAAATTAATATAAATGCCTCTTAATCTCTATTGATATTTATAACTTATACCATTGCTAATCAATATACAATATATCAGAACCGGCCAATATACCAGCTACCGAGCAAAGTGCAAAGTGGAGGAGGTTGAGCAGGAAGGCAGACCCTAGCTAAAGCTGGGATAGTTGCCAGGTAGAAAAAGAAGATACCAGAACTACGCCACGTTAGTAGCACATTTTCATATATTCAAAATAAAAATAAATAATAACTTAATTTAAGTAAAAACTACAAATAATCAGTATAAAAACCTTTATCATGATGATGCCAGCCGCCAGGGAAGTACTGTTTAACCACATCAGGAGTCTCATACTCCGACAGGATCCTGTCCACCTGGTGCTTCTTACGCCAGAGGAGAGATTGCGAGAGCATCTCCCGCGCCTTCTCCACGCTGAAGTCGCGGGCACGGAGAAAACGGAGGAGAGTTGTGTCACTTGGAACCTAATGGAAGATGAAGATAAATTGGTAAAGTAATGCGTATTTAGATTTTTCTTTTTTTAGGTTAGTAGGCAGAGAGAACCTAGTGTTAAGACACCCTCTTTCTCATTTTCCGCTGAATTTATGAGGCATTGCGTATTAAGTGGCGGAACTTAACATCTACCATTGCCATCTCGACAAACGAAGAAATTCGAAATATTTAATATTTCCATTCTTCGAGTGGGAATAGAACTCACAACCAGTCGCATGTACGACTGTACATGCGACTGGTTGTGAGTCACTTTGCGCCCCTGCGCCAAGACTGGCTTCAAATTGCATATTTAAAATCCGTAAAATTTTAATTTAAATAAAAACAATACCCCTGACTACCCCGCAAGGAATAAAGCGTGAAGCTAAAAGCACAGCACAAATGCTTTTCAATCAACCAATTTAGTTAAAAAGCGAGAAAGTTATAATTAAACTGAAGATTCAAAATAAAAGACCATAACCTTTATGCTATGTCATTCAGTAAGGTTTTTTGGTTACGCAGTGACTGAAAACGTGCAATTTATTTTATAATAAAACTAGACATAGCACAGCGCAAACTTTTTTTCCCCTCCAACAAGCAATATCTTTAACTAAACGAAGAAAAGTGTTCTCCATTTTGTGTCCTTTTCACTAATTAAAACGACAAAGCTATTTTCTTAATACCACAATTTCCCTACATACCTACATTTCGAACACGAAACATGCTCTGTACACATAAATCTTAGGCTTCAGTTACAGTATCTTGATTTATGTGTTGCGCAGAATCTTACACAATTATCTACTAAGCTTATTTTTAGCTTCACGCTGTATCCCTTGCGGGGTAGTCAGAGAAAACGGAGTGAGAAACGCTACGGTCCCTGCATACTTCTTTCGCCTCGTCCACTGTCACCAACCTCTTCATACACGCCCTCCGCGGGGTCCTCATGCGCCTTACGTGACCTTCCTCCAGTATCGTCGATACTTTGTTTTCGAAGGTCAACCGAGGTCTCTGTCTGCCTCTCTTACCACTCTTACCACTACTCTACTATGCTACTATAAAAAACCGGCAGGGTAGTCAGAGAGAACCTAATGCCACGAGAGATAGCGTTTTAATATAAACGCGATTGCTTGTGGGTTCAAATCCCACTCGGGGGAATGATAATGTTACAATTATTATGACTCCACTGTCCACTTTTTATTTAAGCATTAATTTAATGAGACCATAAGTTATATAGTTAATAAGTTAAGTTCCGTCACTTAACACGCAAGCCTCCGAATTCGGCGGAAAGTGGGGAACGGAGTGTCTTAACACTAGGTTCCCTCTGCCTACCCTGCTGTGTGCGGCATACAGAGTGGAGCTAAAAAAGAAAAAAAAGTCCTCTGATTGAACTGAACGCGCCATTGGAGTCCGTCAACTGACACACAATCTCAAAGTCAAATAGAAAGCAGAGAACGTAGAGTCTTGTCACTAAGTCTTATCCTATAAAATAAACTAAAAATAATCTACAAAATATAACAAGACGTTCAGTATGCAGGAAGTGCAGAATACATTTAAAATAGTAGTAACTCAGCCTTGCTCGGTACGGAAATGGATAACTGTGTGACGCGAGGTACAGATACCTACTGTGAACATGTCAATGTGATGGACAAAGTCACAGCTGTTTTAAATTTATATTACATTTAAAAGGTGTATAGAAACGTTTAAAGAAACGAAGCGGTCATATCCTCTACAATAGCGATAATGCCTTCATTTCCCATTATTTGAATAAGAAATTGTAATATTAATAAAATATATTAAAAGAAATATAATATCAATAAATATTAAGAAATATGTAAAAGATAGTCATAGTAAGTCATATTAATACTTTGTAATAGATATAAGTTACATTTAATAACTAAGAAAACTGGACTCTCTTATGGTATATTTAATAAACTTAGTTTTAAGCTCTGATATTGTAATCAAATAAGGAATTTATATATAAAAAGAAAAAGATTATTTAAAAAAAAGGTACAGACCTTATGTCCGTAGTGGTGTAAATTAAATTGTAAAAAAAAAAAAAAGGTGTATTAGGATCATTTTAATAATAATTTGTTCGTATAAGTATATATAGTATGTATGAAAAAGGACCTAGTGTCAAAATACTCCGTCTTCGACTTTCCGCCCGAAATAGAGATATGCGTGTGAAGTGACAGAACTCTACGTCGCCCTTTGTCTTATGTACCAGAGGAAAGGTATGAAAATTGAAATATAATGATACCTCCGAGTGGGAATCGAATCCCCAACCATTGCGTTACGCTCTCCCACTGCGCCAGGACGATTAATCTCGTATATGTAAATATAGTTTTTAGTAGTTATTCTTTTTTATTTCTTAACAAGTATAATAATATAATAATCTATTTATTTTTTGAAAAAGACATATTCTTCCGTCTGAAGTAATGTTTGTAAAAATTATAAAAACGATATTTGCAGCCAATTTTTTGGAACCAGTCGTGGCGCAGTGGCACGACCATGTAACTAACTGTAAACGGCTGGTTGTGGGTTCTCACGACCACGCCTCCAGGAGTGGATATATTTAATATTTCCATTTACTTCGCTCTGGTGTCGAGGTAAAGCGCGACGTCAAATTCCGCCACTTAACACACAACGCCTCCAAATTCGACAGAAAGTGGGGAACGGAGTGTCTTAACACTAGGTTCGCTCTGCCTATCCTGCTGTGAGCGGGATACAGTGTGAAGCTAAAAAAAGAGCAAATTGACGGCATGTCTGAATGAAAATAAAATTGAGTATATTTTTGGTATTCGAAAATACATTTCAGTTAACCTGAAGCTTCGAATAATGACTGACAGTCTGCCTGGGAGCACAGCCTCCAGTCCAGTATTTTACTGTACGAAACGTCGAGTATTTGAAAATGTATTTTCAAATATCAAAAACATACGCGATTGTTACGTGCGGTTAGAATATTTTCATTTCATTCGAGTAGTTAGGAAAGTGTTAGTTTGGTCAGTTCGTAATAAAAATAAAAAAAAAAAAATAGCTTCACGCTATATCCCGCACACAGCAGGGTAGGCAGAGGTAACCTAGTATTAAGACACTCCGTTCCACGAAGAAGTTCGTAATGTAAGATTAATAAGTTTTATCATATAATACAATGATATAAAAAAAATAAATTAAATTACAAAAAATTATACGTTTTCTATATGTCTTTTTCAATTTTCCTAAGTGTGGAATAACACTTTAAAAATGTTTAAAAAGGTATTTAATAAATAACATTCTCTCTTGTCAACTGATTGTTCGTAGAATAATCTTTGGGTAGCAGAAATTTGTAAAAATTTTTCTACAGAGATGCTAACAACAAAAATAAGTTGTAGTAAAGCGTATAAGAATTTCGACGCAGCTGGTAGTAAAACGCATGGCTTAGCGGCCAGAGTGCCCGGACGGTATTCAGGAGGCGCAGGTTCGAATCCTGCTGCTTTCAAATTTTTATACGTTTTCTTATTCATATAATACACTGATTTAGCTTTTAGTGTTTTATTTGGACTTTACACTTCTTGTCAGTGGCAGAGTGGAGGTTCTCCGTTCTCTACTTTCCCTCGAAATCGTATCATTGCGAGTTCTTTTGGCACAGACTAAACTCGGACAATTGGAGTGAGTGAGCGTTAACGTGCATTTTCAAGTTTTCAAGGGATCTAAGGCTTTGTCACAAATTTGAGTCACTTTTCACGAGTTCAGTTCTTTTCAAGCAACATTCACGTGAATCTATGGAATACTGAGCATCTTTTCAGTATTCTGGTCACCAAACCACAACACAGACTGGTCAATAATAGATAACTTGTGCGTTAAGAACAAATACGTAAATACCCGTATATCAATTATAAGGAAAACGGTTCCTTAAGTGTTTGTTATATATTAATATTGAATGTATAAGATCGTTAATAAATCTCCACTCTATTTCTTTTTCCACCTGAATTCGAGACCTTTCATGTTGAGTGGCGGAACTCAACAGCAAGCTTCACCGTGAAGACGGTGAAGACCAGAACGGACACATGTAAACAGTCATGATATAATAATTTCCCCGGGTGGGAATTGAACCCAAAGTCAGTTAGTCAGATTCTATACCACTGCGCCATGATAGCAGTAACCAAGTGGAGAATGGAGTGTCTTAACAGTAGTAATTCAAGAGCTACTGTACTCTCCGAGCAACTGTCAAGGCCAGTTACAGTATAAATTCCTATAGTGATGAGTCACAGAAGCAGAGAGTACATTCCAAATAATATTTTACCAAACAATTGTGTTATCAAAATAAATCTTACCCTGAATAGAATTTGAATCTCATAACTAAAAAATTTTGCTAACTAATATCTTAACATCGAAAAATATAATCAGACATTTTTCAGCAATATTTTAACCAAATTTTTGCCGCATTTGCGGTTTTTCTTCAAATACAACTCAAGTATATGAAGTAAGTCGTTGAGAAAACCCACTCTAGAAGGGGACATAATCGTCACTAAGGGTAACCGAGTATTTTAAAAACAAGTGTCGAAGGCCGGCCGGAGGCTGTGTCAAATGACAAAGGCAGTTCAATCATCAAAAGCTTTTCGCTGTTCCATTTGAATGTTATTCTACAGCTTTTTTTCATTAAATTTTATATTACTTTATGATCTTGGGGTGTAGTGGACGCGATGTTTGATGTTGCGGGGTAGTGTGAGTTCAAATTTCGAGTTTTATTGATGTATTTGAATCCTTATTTGCGCAGGAACTAAGTATTTTTCCTGTGATTAATTCCAAAAAAAATATTATAGAAAATGTGTTAAAATTTGAACGTATCCGGACCAAGAACCCGCAACTATTGAACAAGTTTCAAGAAACGCGGATTCAAATCCTAATAAGTTAATTATTTTTTTTCAAATCCACTTTATTATGCATAGCAGAGTAGAGGAAAAATAGTGTCAAAGCACTCCATTCCACGCTTTTTGCCTGAATTTAAGATTTTTTATGTTCAGGGGCGCAACTTAACTTTTTGTTTTACCAGATGGAAATGAAAACAATATAACTTTTGTAGGGATCGAACTCGCAACCATTGGGACAGTCAGGCACTGTACCACTGCGTCACGATGGCATTGTCATATGTTTTACAAAATAATTTTTAAACTGATCTTTCCCTAGATTCCCTCTTTTGGAAAGTCAGCGAACACGAGGCAGCATGATAATAAATTAAAAATGTTATTACGAAATCTATTTTGTATATATAATATAATATAATAATAATAATAATTTTTAGCTTCACGCTGTATCCCGCATACAGCAGGATAGGCAGAGGGAATCTAGTATTAAGATACTGCGTTCCCCGCTTTCCGCCGAATTCGGAGACATTGCGTGTTAAGTGGCGGAACTTAACGCCGCGCTTTACTTCGACACCAGAGCGAAGAAAATGGAAATATTAAATATTTCCACTCTTCGAGTGGGGAATCGAACCCACAACCAGTCGTTTACAGTCACACGCTTGTGCCACTGCGCCACGACTGGCCACAATTATAAATTATCTATTTTCTTCAATTTAAGTAATTACAATTTTTTAAAACTAATATTTAAGTAAATCAGATGCTGATAATCTCGTCGTCTTAAAATAACCAACCATATGTGACACTGAAGAAGGAATCTCTTAGAGGATCACTCTAAAAAGTAATGTACTTGGTTTAATTAAATAAGGGTTGTCGTTTTACAAATTTTGCCAAACGTCGAAAGTTTGACGAATATATCTAGTACTTTGAGTTTGTTGATAAATTGTAATATACTTAAAGGCGCCAGTCGTGGCGCAGTGGCACAAACGTGTGACTGTAAACGACTGGTTGTGGGTTCGATTCCCACTTGAGGAGTGGAAATATTTATTATTTTAATTTTCTTCGGTCTGGTATCGAGGCAAAGCGCGGCGTTAAGTTCCACCACACATAATGGTCACGCCACACAGTGGAAAGTAGGGAACGACGGAGTGTCTTAACACTAGGTTCCCTCTGCCTACCCTGCTGTGTGCGGGATACAGCGTGAAGCTATAAAAAAAATACTTAAAGGAAGTTTGAAAACTTATTTTTGATAAGTATTACGAATCGCCACTAAGTACATCCCTACGCATCTTTACTAAATATACCTATTACGGAGAGAATAATGACGGACGGACAGAGTAAATAGAAATTGTGCATACGGCTGTCTTTAATTTCACGGTTATCACATATAGCAATCGGAGAAAATCTAATATCAAATAACTCAACTTTTTGACCTAATTCTAATTCTTCCTAATTGTGTGTTCAATGGTGGAGCTAAAAAGTTACAAGCATTGCCTCAAGTGGAAATAGAACCCAGAAACATCGCGGTTATATCCAAAAGCTGACCCATGAAGGCCTCTAGGATTTGTCTCTGTACATTTATTTAAGGTTAGCTTGCTGAATACATGCTGATTTTTTAAATAAACGTAGTAGTTATATTATCTATAATTATTTTTCCAAATATATAATATGCAATGTGTATATTTTGCTTGTTACGACGAGACTATATTTTGCATGAGCTTAACTTTTTACTTGATTAATGAAAATTTACCGATTTTATTACAAATAACCGGAATTTAATGAATATATATGAATTATAAACATGAACTCTCTAAGTTTGGCGTCAAGTGTCAAGAACACTACAATGGACTCTGTCTATTTATACAAACAAAAGCAGTGTATTTAGACAGTGACATAGGTATGTACCCAAATAATAACAATACGCCTCAAGTATACTATATACTATATAAGTTACCTTCAAAGTAAAATAAGCCTAAATCATTACTAAAAGCATATTTGTATATTATACTGTTTTGTTTGTTTTGTTTTAGCTTCACGCTGTATCCCGCACACAGCAGGGTAGGCAGAGGGAACCTAGTGTTAAGACACTCCGTTCTCCACTTTCCGCCGAATTCGGAGGTTTGCGTGTTAAGTGGCGGAACTTAACGCCGCGCTTTACCTCGACACCAGAGCGAAGAAAATGGAAATATAATTTCCACTCCTCGAGTGGGAATCGAACCCACAACCAGTCGTTTACAGTCAAACGCTTGTGCCACTGGGCCACTACTGGCCACATTATATTATATTATACTGGTGCTATAGAATAACATATTTTTACTGTGTTTTTTAATACTTAGCGGTTAGAGCGCTTGGACGGTATCCAAGAAGCGCAGGTTCAAATCCTGCTGCGTTAATAAAAAAAAACTATACGTTTTTTTAAAAATGTTTTATTCAATTTCCTAAGTATGGGAATAAACTATAAATTGTTAAAAGTATTTAATAAATAGCATTCTCTTTCTCCCAAACGATTGTTCGTAGAATAATCTTTGGGTAGCAGAAATTTGTAAAAGTCTCTCTACAGAGATGCTAACAACAAAAATAAGTTGTAATAAAAAGAGTATAAGAATTTCGACGCAGCTGGTACTAGGATATGTTATCGCCAAAAAGGTTTCACTTACTTTTCCCTTTTGGAGATCAGCGATCCATTTCCTTAGTTGCAACAGCCGGGACTCCTGGAGCGGCGTCAGCTCGCCCAAGTAGCGTTTTATGTATTCACTGTCCAGGGTATATTGATCTGTAAACAAAAAAAATATATAAGAAACATATTAGTTATTGTAGAGCCTAGTGACGACATCAATTTTTTCACCAATTTTTACCCAAAGCTAAGACTTGAGGCGAAACTTAACGCCGTGCTTCGTTTTGTCACTAGAGTGGACGAATGATTTTTTTTTTTTTTTTTAGCTTCACGCTGTATCCCGCACACAGCAGGGTAGGCAGAGGGAACCTAGTGTTAAGACACTCCGTTCCCCACTTTCCGCCGAATTCGGAGGCGTTGCGTGTTAAGTGGCGGAACTTAACGCCGCGCTTTACCTCGGCACCAGAGCGAAGAAAATGGAAATATCAAATATTTCCACTCCTCGAGTGGGAATCGAACCCACAACCAGTCGTTTACAGTCACACGCTTGTGCCACTAGGCCACGACTGGCCACAATGAATGAAAATAATTTGAATATAATCCTTCTTCAGAGTGGGAATGACACATTTTATTGTTATTCAACATTTTTTTGTAGATTCATATGAGAAGATCGTTGTGATATATATGTAATTATAACCGCCATGTTGGTTATTGCAAATGGTAGTCAACGCTCAGATTCAGATGAAAGTATAAATAAAGTACTATACACTATTTAGTAAGTAAATAAATAAAACTATATCAATGCGCACGAAGCAACTCGTGAAAAGGCAGACCCCAAATTACTGAGGCAGAACGCTGAAGTTAACAATAGATAACGAAGCTCCTAAGTACCAGAGCAAAGAAATAAAAATAAAACATAATCTTTCCCCCACGAAGGAATCGAATTCACTACCTTCGCGTTATAATGAGACGCAGTCACTGCGCTACGAGAGCTTAATAAATATTTCATCTACTTTATACATCTTGTCCCGTGGGGGGACAGGTTAAGAATACAATTCCCCTCCGCCGCTGGGTAGCGTCCCGTAAAAGGCGGGTAACCCAGTATTTGGTCGTAGGAGATTCGTTCTCCGACTGGCTCGCGACCACTATCATGTCAAAGACGAACCGCCAAATATCTTATGATGTGTTCCGGTTCGATGGCATGTAAGCCAGCTCTCCCTATTCCCACCATTCCCATCCTTCCTCCCTCCTTCTGTCCTACATTCCCAAGGCTGGCAACGCATCCACAACTCCAATGTTGTGAATGTCTATGGGCGAACGTAACCACCAGGTGAGCCTTAAGCTTGTTTGCCTCCTATATTCCATAAAAAAAAAAACTTTTGAGGACAATTTATTATTTCTCTTGAAGTAGATGTAGTTGTAAGTGGGGGCTTAAAAGAAGTTTTTTTTTACTTAAGTATGAAAGCTTGTAGAAAAGGACTTTAGTGGGACTATATTTATTTATTTTGTTTTTCACCTTCTCGCGTTTTCTTCATTGGGGGAAATGATTATTTACATATATTCTTTGGTGTCCTACGCAACAATTCGAGTCCCGGTGGAAAATGCAGGATTGGGTGTCTTGAAGGTACATCTCTCAGACTACGCACTGCTGCTGCTATACAAGCAAAAAGTAAAGTGACACTAAATAATAGTTTGTAAAAAATTGAGATTCTACAATTTATCATATTAAATAAAAAAAGTTTTCTAAAAACTTCTACTGTTGTTGGTTCAAATATTGTAACCGAATACCAAAACGTGTCCTTTTTACTCCCGACGCGAATATTTTAAATCAGTGCATACTCGGAGCGCGTCCAGGCCAGGCATCCATTTAATAACATCTGTACCAGACAATAAATGTATTTTTATACTTAAAATTTATTTTTATTACTAAATTCGGTAACATCCAATCTTATATTATAAATGACAACGTCTGTCTGTTTGTCTGTCACGCTTTCACGGCTAATCTGCGGACCGATTTGCATTTAGAATGAAAGTAGTAAAAATTACTGTGTCAAACATAGGCTACTTATTTTTTCAATAATCAAGCTTTAAGTGGTTGTAAGGTTGTATCAAAAACCTACACCGCTTGACCGATTGTAATGAATTTTGACATAAATATAGTTGATAATAAAAAGCTAAACACAGGCTACTTTATTTTTTAAAAATCTACCCCCGAGGGTTGCAATATAACGAAACAGTTATGTGGTTCACGCAGCGAAACCGCGAACGTGCCCCTACTCTATGTATATAGTAGCTATTAGCTACTCTATATTCCAGGAGTGGCCAATCTCCTTGATATATCGTGCACTTTTTTCACTATACGCAATAAAATAAATATTTAAAAGGTATACAATAAAGATATATTTTTTCAAGTAAAATAGTCCCGCTGCGTTCAAATTTGTATACGTTTTCTTTAAATGTCTTCTTCAATTTTCCTAAGTGTGGAATAACAATTTAAAAAATGTTTAAAAATATTTAATAAATAGCATTCTCTCTTGCCAAATGATTGTTCGTAGAATAATCTGTGAGTAGCAGAAATTTGTAAAAATCTCTCTACAGAGATGCTAACAACAAAAATAAATTGTAATAAAGCGTATAAGAATTTCGCCATGTGTTCTATTGAACGCATGGCTCAGTGGTGAGAGCGCTTGAACGGTATTCAAGAGGCGCGGGTTCGAATCCTGCTGCGTTCAAATTTTTATACGTTTTCTTTAAATGTCTTTTTCAATTTTCCTAAGTGTGGAATAACACTTTAAAAAATGTTTAAAAGTAAAATATTCCTGCACACACGTGCTCGGCACACGCACGGTGAATCCAAGGAGTTTTTTTCTGATAAATTTTCTGTAATGTAATGTTAAGGGTGTTTTTTTCTGATAACCAAAAAATTATATACTCAAGTAATAAATATTAAAAGCTACCAATAATATTTCAAAGAGCCGCACATGGCTTGCGAACCGCAGGTTGGTCTCCACTGCTGTGTAAAATGTACTCGAGTATTTAGTACCGCGTCCCCTACAGTTAATACCTAACATAATATTAACCATAAAACGTTGGTAAAATACAATTTCATTCATAAATTCCTAATGTTTATAAATATGATGCAACACTATCTACACGGCACGACCTCAGATTACCCCGAGATCTGTATTTGCCCTCATTCGGAGTGTACGAGTATACGATGAGATACCAATTTCCGTTAGCGTTTTCGTATTAGCAACCGTTTTTGATCAAATAAATGTTTGGGATTAAAGGTTCAGTCATTTGAGATATTGTCTGACTGTAGACGCGATGGTGATGGGTGCGATTCTCAGTAGAGGATTTAAAAAAAAAAAATAGCTTCACGCTATATCCCGCACACAGCAGGGTAGGCAGAGGGAACCTAGTGTTAAGACACTCCGTTCCCCACTTTCCGCCGAATTCGGAGGCTTGCGTGTTAAGTGGCGGAACTTAACGCCGCGCTTTACCTAATAATTAACTATTTAATATAATTTCCACTCCTCGAGTGGGAATCGAACCCACAACCAGTCGTTTACAGTCACACTCTTGTGCCACTGGGCCACGACTGGCCACAGTAGAGGATTTTTTTCTTTTTTTTTTAGCTTCACGCTGTATCCCGCGCACAGCAGGGTAGGCAGAGGGAACCTAGTATTAAGACGTTCCGTTCCCCACTTTCCGCCGAGTTCAGAGGTTTGCGTGTTAAGCGGCGGAACTTAACGCCGCGCTTTAAAATATGAATTTATTAGAGGAAAATATGATTATATTTCTTTTATTGACATTTTTAAGTAGATTTAGAGCAGCTTTATGCTATATGGGAAACAGCATGAAGCTGAATGAACAAATGTTTTAATTCACTCATTCAATTGTGTTAGATATTTTAATTACAATTTTGTATTAATAAAGAATATTTTGCATTAAAAAAGATTAAATTATCTTAAAGACAGGCTGATTCAGCGTGGAACAGCGTTTGACTGTAAACCCGACGGTCGCAGGTTTGATTCCCGCTCAAAGCATAATTATATTTAACTTATTTTCTGGCTCCTAAGACAAAACGCAACGTTAAGTTCCGTCAATTTACACTCAATGTCTCGATTTCGATCGTCTTGACACTGGTTTCTTTCTGTTTACCCTGTTCTACAGAAAAAAGCGTGGCGCTAACAAAAAAAATAAATAAACAAAATCAATTAAGCTTTTTCCAGCTTTATATTTAAAAAGAACTTTCTAGTTGCTGGTAACAAACTATATTCGCAATAAACGCAAGCATACCTTGCGACCCCGATCCCGCCGCGGGCGTCAATTCGAACCTGACCTAAATCACATCGAGGATAATTTGCCACGTCCTATCTGTTCTAGTAAAATATCTAGCCATTTTATATCTAAAGGGCGATTGGTAAATTCCGTTTATATGATATTTTCAGTCTTAAGCGATAAATATACTTTTATTGGCTGTGAAAAAGCTTCACGCTGTATCCCGCACACAGCAGGGTAGGCAGAGGGAACCTAGTGTTAAGACACTCCGTTCCCTACTTTGCTGTGAAAAAGAAAACGCAATAATAATATAAATATACTTCTATTAGCTGTGAAGAACAAAAAGCATCTTTACTACATATTAGTAGGATACTGCAAATAAATCATAATAAAATTAAAATCTGCAACACAGAAGAAATAAACTTTAAGTTACAGAGAAGTTTCATTCTATCAGAATTTTTAGACGGTCCCCAAAAGATACGGGTTCGAATCCCGGCGCATTCAAAATTTTTATACTTATACATTTTCTAAAAACTAATCCTTATAAATTAAGCGAATAACATTTTAATGTGAAAAGTAAAGAAAACAACGTTAAGTTCCGCCACTTAACACGCAAGCCTCCGAATTCGGCGGTGCGTGGGGAACGGAGTGTCTTAACACTAGGTTCCCTCTGCCTACCCGAATGTGTGCGGGATACAGCGTGAAGCTAAAGAAAACAACATTTCCTTCTACAGCATATCAATTCAGGACACCGATATATCAGTGTCTGGTGCATTAATTCGACAACGTTCTATTTATCACCGGCGGCTGGGATTATCTGGAACTTTGCGCATGCAAGCGGGGTCAAGGCCGGCCCGGGAACGGGGTCGCAGGTAGCCTCAACTTTGAAGTCTCAGGAGGCTTTGTGCGTTGTTCTTAGATAATAAATAGTAATAATGTGGTTTTCTTGTTTGGATTTGTTTAAAATGGAGAAAATAGGGAATGGTTATTATTATATGCCAATAACAGTCCCGTCAAAATTGGTTTCAGCCGTTTCAGAGATTAGCCGAAATAAATAGACAGGCAGACAAAAAATATGTGATGTTAGTATATTTTTTTATATTCAAACAGAACTTTCAATTTGATTTATTTGTATATATTAATTTATAGCGCTGGGAAATAATGTTGATTTTCATACAAAACGCTATGTCCCAAAGGACTGTAACTAACAACTACAATTGAAAAAAATATTTAGAAAACGTATAAAAATGTGAACGCAGCGGGATTCGAACCCGCGCCTCTTGAATACCGGTCCAGGCGCTCTCACCACTGAGCCATGCGTTCTACTACTTATTTTTGTACAGATTTTATACAGGTTTCTGCTACCCAAAGATTTTTCTTGAAAAATCGTTTCGATTGCGAAACGAGAAGAAGACGAAAGAGAGACTAGTATTTATTAAATACTTTTAAACATTTTAAAATGTTATTCCACACTTAGATAAATTGGAAAAGGAGGCGCGGGTTCGATTTCCGTGGCGTTCAATTTTTTATACGTTTTCTAAATGTCTTTTTCAATTTTCCTAAGTGTGGAATAAACACTTTAAAATGATTAAAAGTAGGAACTACAATGAAGACTTTTCAAAATATGTCTAAAATTATAGCGAAAACATTTTAGCTATTATTAATAACGTAAAATATAACTAATATGCCAAGTAATAATACAATAACTTTATTAAAATAAAATATCTATGTATGAGCATTTTAAAACAAATCATTATCTTCGTTTACACTCAAAGGAATCCCATTCTTTTGAATGTAACGAAGAAAATTTTCCTTAAAAGTTGATTGACCCAAATAAATATAATGATAGAGTTTCCATTTTCTAAACGTGTAGAGCAGGGGTTCCCAACCTTTTTTTGATCAAGGACCACTTTTACATTATTCTTGCCAGGAGCGACCACTATGTATGTAATGTTTGCAGTTTCTGTCACTTTGTAGTTCGATGAGTTGTATAAGTTTGGGTAGAGCTGGGTAGAATACCCGGTAAATTTAAAATCGTTCACGGACCAGTTTACCCCTTCTGCGGACCACTGGTTGGGAACCAGTAGTGTAGAGGGTTTAATTTATAAATATACATAGGTTCTTATTTTTTTTGTCATTTTTAGCCATCGTGGCCCAAAATAACGGCTTCTGACTGAAGGGCAATTGTTTGTGGATTCCTTCCTTCACCCCCAAGGTCGGCAACGCATCCACAACCGGTATAGTGTTGTGGATGTCCATGGGCGAAGGTAACCACTTACCATCAGGTGGTCCTTCTGCTCGTTTGCCTCCTTTATTTAATAAAAATATTTAAAAAAAAAAAGGAATATTCCGCCGTCGGCAAAAACTTCCATTCTTTTACTGTGCGAATGAGGAATGTTGACTCAAAAGCGTTTTGTTCGTATAAAGCGAAAACTTTCAAACTCTTTTTAAATATTAAGAAGCAAATTATCATCAAATTCGAGTTTTCAGATAAACAAAAATTCAAAATTTACTCGTTGCTAAATTACCACCACTGTCGTACGGAAGCTATGCACACAACATATAAAAATGTATTATAATGCCATCCGGACCTGAACTCAGGACCTGTAGCTAGCCGCCTACTACTAACCACTACACCTACAGGTAAATAAGAACCGTCTAAAATAATAACAACTTACCTTATCGATCTCGACGACATCGCAGCATTGCACAAAGTAATACAATCGATGTACGTACATATAAGTACCTACATATAATTATTATTATGTTTTTTTTTTAGCTTCACGCTGTATCCCGCACACAGCAGGGTAGGCAGAGGGAACCTAGTATTAAGACACTCTGTTCCCCACTTTCCGCCGAATTGGCTTGCGTGTTAAGTGGCGGAACTTAACGCCGCGCTTTACCTCGACACCAGAGCGAAGAAAATGGAAATATTAAATACTTCCACTCCTCGAGTGGGAATCAAACCCACAACCAGTCGTTTACAGTCACACGCTTGTGCCACTGGGCCACGACTGGCCACGATTATTATTATGTTTACATAAGTTATATATGTAACGTGGAATTACTTTCCGTGTTTTTACAATACCTACATAACTATTACGTGAATTACAAATTAACACAAACGAAATTCAATTAGGAATGTTAATAGTGAGTTGTTACAAAGAGTAAATAGTAAACAGCTGAAAAATAACATATATAAGTACAATTATTGTTTTTTTTAGCTTATTGTTTTCTTTAGTCAGAGAGAACTTAGTGTGTTTTTTTTTTTATTAAATACTGAAACTCTACAGACACTCGGTCTCGTATCCTTTTTTTCCTTAATTGTTTTTTGGTTACAAATCTTAAATTACATACTACTCAAAACTAATACAGAACTTAGTGTTAAGACACTCCGTTCTCCACTTTCTGAACAAATTAGAGACATTATGCGATGAGCGACGGTTTAACGCCGCGAATTTAATGTTCACAAGAGAAGAAAATTAAAACAAAATTACAAATTTTGAAAAAACCCACGACGGTTTAATTGTAATTGTAAAAGGATAAAATAACTATAAATCCCCCGCCTAAAAGAATATATGTAACGACATGACGGGGACGGCTTCGTCGGGGGCTGTCATTACTTTAAGTTTGTACAAACCTTCTCATAGGTTTTCTTGCTGTTAAAACAGTTTTGGCAAAAAAATTAAATATTAAAATGAATTTACAGTTTTGATAACTGGTATTTTAAAGACTTTAAAACGAAATCTATACTGATAGCTACTATATTTAAGATAGAGGTTGCAACTGGCAGCCCCCGACGAAGTCGTCCCCATCATCTCGTTACATATATTCTTTTAGGCGGGGGATTTATAGTTATTTTATCCTTTTACAATTACAATTAAACCGTCGTGGGTTTTTTCAAAATTTTTAATTTTGTTTTTTTATTTTAAACTTTTTAAAGTGTATAGATACACATTATATATTATTACATAATTTCGAAATACTTTATATTAATCTTCATGCAAATCCAAAAAAAATTATAAGCCCAATGCTTTCTGGTTATCAAATGACTATTGCAGCGCCTGGCAGATTGTCACCGCAACATTTTTAGGAAACTTAAGTTTAACCAAATCAGTGAAAATCACAAAACCCACTAGTAGTTTTGATTTGGAACAAATTAATTTATACTGGAGCGCCCCGTGGTAGTTTGTGATATGGCATATAAAACACGCAACAATTAAACCTGAACCTATCACAGAAAACCGCATCGAAATAGGTTTCACACAAAAATACAAGCAAATGCTTACTACAGCGCCCCCTGGTGAGGTGTCACCACGACACATATACGAGAACACGCGCTAATTGAGCCTGATCCTATCGTTGAAAACTGCATCAAATTCAGACTCGTAGTTTTAACTTTGCACCATCAAATGTTTAATGAAGCGCCCCCTGGTGAGTTCTTAACGTAAAAAAAACTAAAAACATACACCAAGTAAAGGTAAATCTAATACTGAAAACTCTGTCCAATCGGACTAGTAGTTGTGGTTTTACATTAAATATTACAAACAAATGTTTACTGCAGCGCCCCCTGGTGAGTTAACACGATAAAGCATATCCAAGAACATGCACTAATTAAACTTGAGCTTATCACTGAAACTGCATCCAAATCGAATTCATCATTTTAGCTTTGCACAAACAATATTTTACTGCAGCGCAAGTCACCAGGGGGGTGACTTGTCATCGTAATATAAATTTAAAAATATCTCTAAGCAAAGCGGAATCTAATACTGAAAACTCTTTCCAATCGTACTAGTCGTTTTTGTTATACACAAAAAATGGAAGCAGCTACTTACTGCAGCGCCCCCTATAGAGTTGACACATACTTGAAAATATGCACTAAGTAAACATACATGACACATATATGAAAATATGCACTAAGTAAACTTGAATCTATCATTGAAAACTGCATTCAAATCGGACTCGTAGTTTTAGTTTTGCACAAACAAATGTACTTACTGCAGCGCCGCCTGGTGAGTGATCACCGTAACACATATATGAAAAGATGCACCAATTAAACCTGAACCTATCGTTGAAAGTTTCATCTAAATCGGACTAGTAGTTTTTACTCTACATAAACAAATGTTTACTGCAGCGCCCCCTGGTGAATTTTCACCGTAACGTAAAAACAAAAATTTTAAAATATGTGCGAAGTTAAGCTTAATCTAGTTCTGAAAACTCTAGCCAATCGGATAAGTAATTTCGGTTTTAGACAAATAAATATAAGAAAAATTTTGGTTTTACACAAAAAAACTCAAACAAATGCTTATTACAGCGCCCCCTGATGAGTGGTCACCATAACACATATGTATATGGAAAGACGCACCAATTAAGCCTGAACCCATCCTTGAAAGTTTCATCTAAATTGGACTAGTAGTTTTTGCTCTGCATAAACAAATGTTTAGTGCAGCGCCCCCCTGGTGAGTTTTTCCCCGTAACAAAAAAAGAAAAATCTTAAAATATGCACCAAGCAAAGATAAATCTTTTTATGAAAATTCTTTTTAAATCGGAGCAGTAGTTTCGGTTTTAGACAAATAAATACAAAAAAAGTACAAACAAATGCTTACTGCAGCGCCCCCTGGTGGTTTGACACGATAAAACATATCCAAGAACATCCACCAATTAAACCTGAATCTACCACTGAAAATCTATTGAAATCAGACTATTATTTTTTGAGATAATTGAAAACATTCGTTTTCACGTAAAATGCTTACTGCAGCGCCCCCTGGTGAGTTAAGGCAATAAGACATACATAAGAACATACGTCAATTGAACCTTAACCTATCATAGAAAACCGTATCAAAATCGGACTTATAGTTTTGGAAATAATTGACATAGTAATTTGCACAAACACACAAACAAACAAACAAACAAACAAACAAACAAACAAACAAACAAACAAACAAACAAACAAACAAACAAACAACCTCTCACCCCAAACACATATACAGTCGCCGTTCCGTCGCGGGTAAAAAATATAGCAATAATGATCATCACTTGGTTAATTTAAAACGTCATTTTAGTTTTGTGTAGCATGTCAATGTAATTTAAGAATTGTAATCAAATCATGTTAAGAAAATTAAGGATACGAGAACGGGTGTCTGTAGTGCTTCAGTATTTAAATAAGAAATAAGAAAAAAATATGATCATTTCATTGAGCGAGAATTGAACCCAAAACCAATTGCAGTCAGTCTGGCTCTGAGGTATCAGAGCCACGATGCCTCACTCATAGACACCAATTATAATTTAACTGTTATTATATGAAATAGGGTTAGTTTTATACCTGTTTAATGATAGTTAGACGTTAAATGGAATTACTTGACCGGTCGTGGCTCGTAATCAGTAATTTAAACTACATTTGATATATAAGATAATGTAGTTTTACTTATCCGGAATAAATTGTTTTTTATTTATTAGTCTTAATTTATTTTTCCTTCATTTTTATGTTTTTGTTGACAAAGGTGTGAAACTATACTGTGATCCATCAGTTTTTTCAGCTTCAGAACCACAACAATAATCCGTTCTTCACTTTCCACCCAAAATCAAGGTTATAACGAAACATTTTCCCGTGGGGGGACGGGTTAAGAATACAATTCCCCCCCGCCGCTGGGTAGCGTCCCGTAAAAGGCGGGTAACCCAGTAGTTTGGTGGTAGGAGATTCGTTCTCCGACTGGCTCGCGACCACTATCATGTCAAAGACGAACCGCCAAATATCTTATGATGTGTTCCGGTTCGATGGCATGTAAGCCAGCTCTCCCTATTCCCTCCATTCCCATCCTTCCTCCCTCCTTCTGTCCTACATTCCCAAGGCTGGCAACGCATCCATAACTTGAATGTTGTGGATGTCTATGGGCGAAGGTAACCACTTAACACCAGGTGGCCTTCAGCTCGTTTGCCTCCTTCATTCCATAAAAAAAAAAAAAAAAACTGCTATATGCGGGATACAGCGTGAATGTGATATATAGCGTGAAGCATATCCGGCATATAGCAGGATAGGCAGAGGGAACTTAGTGTTAAGACACTCCGTGAGCAGAGGAATAAAAATAGCCATTTGCCAGAATGAGTATCGATCCCACAACCAATGCAATACAATTAGATACTATCCCATTGTAATATCCATAAATAATTATATAAGTTGACCATTTTTAAAACACATTTTTATTTCAAAACTCTGATACCTTAGACAAAGCGCGGCGTTGAGTTCCGCCATGTCTTTCAACTCTTTAATCTTTATATAGGGCGAAATGCAGAGAACTGCCTGTCTCAACACTGGCTTTTTTCTAACTACTCTGCTATACCAAATATAAAATAATTTAAGCCCGAACGGTAAACATCATTTCATTAAAAAAGTACCGTAATTCAAATTTAATACCATTTCCCCTAACATTATCAACATGCGTTAGATATTGATTAGGCTAAGTCCTATTACTGTGACGTCAATGTCAAGAGCAAGTGTATGTATGACGTCACACGCGTGGGAACGCATACAGACTAAAGCAATCTAGCTGAGTAGACTATGCTAATAATATAGCTTTCGTTTCTCTTTTGTACGAATAAATATCATTTTATATAGAAACTTTGTTTTAATAAAATATTTTGAATTAAACATAGGGGTAGTGGCGCAGTGGCATAAGCGTGTGACTGTAAACGACTAGTTCGATTCTCACTCGTGGAGTAGAAATATTTATTATTCCATCTTTTTCGCTCTGGCCGCGCCGCGCTTTGCCTCGATGGCAAAGCGCGGCGTTAAGTTCCACCACTTAACACGCAATGCCTCCAAATTCAGCGGAAAGTGGGGAACGGAGTGTCTTAACACTAAGTTCCCTTTGCCTACCCTGCTGTATGCGGGATAAAGCGTGAAGCTAAGAAAAAAAAAATAGGGAATGTAATGATTCTTCCCTACTTCTTTCTGTGGATACAACAAATTGAAAGACAAGCGTGAATATTACATAAAACAATTATTTTATATTACATGTGTATATAATACTTTACAAAAATCGAAGAATTCGAATTTAATACAAAAAAATATTATTTTTTTAGCTTCATCCTTTATCCCTATTGGAGTAGTCAGAGAGAACGGAGCACAATATATACAATCAGATACGTCGACTACGTGTGATATACCTAAGTTTATTTTAGCTTCACGCTATATCCCGCTCATCGCGTGATGAGTAGAGCTAACCTAGACACTCAGTCTCTCATTTTCCGCTGAAGTCTGGAGGCATTGCGTGTTCGACATCAGAGCAAAGAAAACGAAATATTAAATATTATTTATTTATTTATTTTTTATTTTAGCTTCACGCTGTATCCCGCACACAGCAGGGCAGATGGAACCTAGTATTAACATACTCCATTCCCCACTTTCCGCCGAATTCGGAGGCATTGCGTGTTAAGTGGCGGAACTTAACGCCGCGCTTTACCTCGACACCAGAGCGAAGAAAATGGAAATATTAAATATTTCCACTCCTCGAGTGGGAATCGAACCCACAACCAGTCGTTTACAGTCACACGCTTGTGCCACTGGGCCACGGCTGGCCACAAATTAAATATTCCAATTTCTGGAATGTGAATTGAACCTACAATCATTCGCTTTTACGCGTATGTACAATTACACTTCTGAGCCTCCGCGCTACGAATGACCTCTAGATTTAAATTAGTACATTATATTAATACCTATACCATTCTAATGGTAATGCATACTTAAAAAGGACCCTAGTCCTAAAGGTGTAATTACCTTTTTTCACCTTTGTTTTTTACACTTAAATAATTAACAGAGTCCGTTGACCTCACCTACAGCAATATTTCACAGCTAATGTCTCCCAGGACAGTGCTACAATACGAGGCTTACATCACTGTGAAATATATCTTGAACAATAACTTTTTTGATGAATTACGTTGAAAAAAACAGGCTTACAATAAATCAATTAAATAAATAAATATAGCTTCACGCTATATCCCGCACACAGCAGGGTAGGCAGAGGGAACCTAGTGTTAAGACACTCCGTTCCCCACTTATAATAATTTTCAGATATTTAGGGTCATTCTAAGGAAGTGTTGTTTTATGATCGGTTTCGGACACGTGTACGTATCTTCAAGTAAGTTAGACTACAAGAAGTAGCGTAGTAGCATTTTCTTATATTGCTAGATACAGAGGCCGTAAAGTCAAAGTCAGGCGCAGTGTGACAACGTATGACTGTCAATTCGATAGATGTGGGTTCTATTCCCACTGGAGGGGAATGAGTATATTTAAATTATTTTAGTTCTTCGCTCAGATAACCAGACAAAGCATGGCGTTGAACTTCTCCTCTCCTCATATAACGCCTCGGATTCGGACGAAAATGTCAGAACGCAGTGAACACAGCAATTGATACTAGGCTCTCCCTAACTACCCACGTACGCGAGAAAAAACTTGGAGCTGCTTTTTTATAATCAATACGAGATAAGGTATTATAAATAGACGTAAGTAAGATAATATATTACATACATATATAACTGATTGGGAATATGAGTCTACTGATCAGCGAGTTTTAAATTGTACATTTGAGGACGTGGGTTCGATATCGTTCAAGACAACCTATGTATAAATTTGATATATAATACAGTCTAAGCCTAAACTCCATACACTATATAAACAATAAAATTTATAAGGAATACAAGGATTATAGCTTCAACCTGTTTCCCGCACACAGCAGGGTAGGCAGAGGGAACCTAGTGTTAAGACACTCTGTTTCCCACGCACCGCCGAATTCGGAAGCGTTGCGTGTTAAGTGGCGGAACTTAACGCCGCCCTTCAGCTCTGATACCAGAGCGAAGAAATGGAAATATTAAATATTTCCACTCCTCGAGTGGGAATCGAACCCACAGCCAGTCATTTACAGTCACACGTTCGGGCCCCTATTCAACAAGGATTATATAAAAATTATTCCTTAAATGTTAAAAAAATGTAATGATGTATTTCTCTTTCTACTGTATATTCTCTTGAGGTTCAAGCTTTATCCCACATAACATGGAAGGCAGAGAAAACCACACTCTATTATATAACACTCTATTCCCTAACTTTCGACCCGATTTCAAAGTCAAAGTCAAAAATTTTCAAAATAAGAAGTTACAAGCTTCATTTTTCGAACGTCAAATAGTTTACCACCGGTTCACTAAATTTAATGCCTCAGACCTGAGAAGAACCGGCGTAAGGAACTCAGCGGGACTTCTTTTTTTTTTTTTGATTGTTATATATAGATTTATTGCAGACAGTGATACTTTTGAAATAGCAAAATACTTTTGAAATTACAAGACATTACGCACTGAAAAACATTTTCTCAAATAATATATTAAATTAAGTCAAATCCACTTGAACAATAAAGCCTCGAAAGTCAAAACGTAAGTAAAACGGCACACCGTTTAGTAAAACGAGGTTCCCCGTCTCCATGACTACATCCAGGTATAATTAATCGTCAAGGACGCGAGATAACACTCTAGAATAGGATCTCTTGGATATTATAACGAAATTATTTTAGAGATATCCTCAGGTTCTTTGAATTAGTTAATTAGAATCTAAGGTATCATTATATTATTACGTGGAGCAAAAATATTGTGCTGATTTTAACGAAAATTGTGAAGATGGAGGAATTGAAATTTGGTATAATTATAATTCGTATAGAGAAAGAGTGTAGATTACTAATATTTTTGATTTTTTAGCTTCACGCTATATCTCCCATACAGCAGGGTAGGCATAGAGCATCTAGCGTTAAGACACTCCATTTCCTATTTTCCGTCGAAATCTGGAGACATTTTATCTGTGTAATTTTCGATACAATAATCTAATTTCATTCCGCCTACCAAAATAATTGCGTTTTCCCACTACATAATAAAAAAACCTAAAAACGCGTTAAAAATAGAGAAAAGAGTTGACACGTCTACTAAAAGTAAAACATGACTATAAAATAGTTTATATGACACACATTATCTCAAAAATAAGAATATTAACTTAACTTTTAAGCTTAAGAAAACAAAGCCATATTTTGAAATGAAACTATTTGTAACCGGATTAATCGCGTATATTTTTGGTATTCAAAAATACATTTTTAGAAACCCGACGTTTCGAACACTTTACAGTAGTCCATGGTCACAGGTAGTCTACGGGAATAATCCGGTAAAAAATAGTTTCATTTCAAAATGTGTAGTAATAGCGAAAACAAAAGATCAAAACCATATTACAATATCTTATCATAAATGCATACAATGAGCAATATTACATAGGGGCCAGTCGTGGCGCAGTGGCACAAGCGTGTGACTGTAAACGACTGGTTGTGGGTTCGATTCCCACTCGAGGAGTGGAAATATTTAATATTTCCATTTTCTTAGCTCTGGTGTCGAGGCAAAGCGCGGCGTAAAGTTCCGCCACATAACACGCAATGCCTCCGAATTTGGCGTGGGGAACAGAGTATCTTAACACTAGGTTCCCTCTGCCTACCCTGCTGAGTGCGGGATACAGCGTGAAGCATACAATTAACAATATTACAAAGAATATAAGCGGTCACTCAGAAATCACCTATACCGTGAATGATAGATAATGTAGTCATAATATTGGTACACGTGTATCGAAAATAATAACATACTGCTTCACTAGCCCGAGGTCACTCAATCTCCTTGTTTTTTTGATAAAAAAGCAGTTTTACACTTTTCCACATAACAGGGTAGGCAGAGAGAACGTAGTGACTTGATTCTCTTTTTTTTAGCTTTTCCTGTATCCCGCATACAGTAGGATAGGCAGAGGGAACCTAGTGTTAAAACATTCCGTTCCTCACGTTCTACCGAATTCTGGAGGCATTACATTTTGAGTGGTGGAACTCAACCACCACCAGAATGAAGAAAATGAAATATTAAATATTTCATCGAGTGGGAATCAAACCCACGACCAGTCGCGTTTACAGTCACACTCTGTGCCCACAAGCCACGACTAGCCACAAACAACAGGATTCTCTGTTCTATTTTGTTTTTATTGAGTTAAGGGGGCAAACGAGCAGAACGATCATCTGATGGTAAGTGGTTACCTTCGCCCATGGACATCCACAACATTAGAGTTATGGATGCGTTGCCGACCTTGGAGGTGAGGAGGGTAGGAGAGAATGGTGGCAATAAGGTGAGAATCTCTACTTTCTAAGTTGAAAACATTACGAGTTTCCGCGATACTTAACACCAGGCTGCTTGCCAGTGTATAATAAAATAAATAAATGATTTAAATATAACTTCCCCCGGAGTCGGAATCAAACTCACAACCATTGCATTTAGTCAGACATTGTCCCATTCCAGAATTATTTTACAGCTTCTAGAAATACTTTCAACGAAATATATTAAGTTGGTTTAATAAATTTCTCTTCCCTTAAAATGTACGGAAAAATGTAAAAGTATCATATACCTGGTGTTAGAATGGCGATAATACCAAATAATTTATTCCCAGTCTAGCTATTTTAATGGTTCTATTTATAATGGAATATGTATTATAATTTATAGTTAAAAATTAACATATAATAGCGGCGTTAAGTTCCGCCACTTAACACGCAATGCCTCCGAATTCGGCGGTGCGTGGCGAACGGAGTGTTTTAACACTAGGTTCCCTCTGCCTACCCTGCTGAGTGCGTGAACCTAAATATATATTAAAAAAACATAAAAAAAAAAATATTATTACTTAGCGGCCATCTCGGCACAGTGGTATTGCGTCTAACTGTAATGCAATAGATGCGGGTTCGATTCTCACTCGGTGGAATTAAATTTTCATTTCTTCGCTCTGGTACCAAAAACAAAGCGCAGAGCTGAGTTCCACCACTCAACATGTCTAAATCTCGAGCAGAAAGTGAAGGACGGAGTATCTTGACACTGGATTCTCTCAGACCACGCTATGCGGGAAAATGCGTGAAAGTGCAAAACGTGTTTCTTATTTCTCTTCGTCTTTCTGTAGAAAGACGTTCAGATTTCTTGACCTCGAGTCAACTTTAGATATTGACTTATCATTAGTCAACGACTGTCTTTAACGGACGAACACTCGAGTATAATGCTGTGTAAATCTGCATAATTGTATGTAAATCGTATAATTGGTCTCAGTGGAAGACTTTCAATCAGATAGCAGTCATTTCTTGTAAACAAGGGAGATAATGGCTACGTGATGACAAAACATATCTTGACATTACTGTGTTTTTGTCTTAATAAAAGATAAAAGAGTATTAAAACGACTTGTACGTATAATTTGAGATTTACATTTTAGCTAATGTTTAAAAAATTGACCGTAGCGGGACTCGAATTCGCGTCTCTTTGACGGGTAGATAGGGTAGGGTACGGTCAAGCACTATAATCACTAAGCCATTCGTCCTTATTCAGTTTTATTAAATCCTTGCACGTTTGTTTCAATTAATTTTAATAATAATAATAAACGCTAAGTTTTAAAATATTTTGAAGCGAGAAGCTAATTCACGCTCTATCCCGCATACAGCAGGGTAGGCAGAGGAAACCTAGTGTTAAGACAGTCGTTTCCTCTACTGTCCGCTGAATTCTGCAGGCATTACGTCTTAAGTAATAGAAGAAACTTAACGCCGTGCTTTGCCTCGACACCAGAGCGAAGGAAATGGAAATAATAAATATTTCCACTCCTCGCGTGGGAATCGGCTCACAACCACTTAAAGGGCATACCTTTCTCCACGACTGGCCTCAAATTAAATATGTTTTATAAGTATTTTTTTACCTTAAATGTGTAAATAACAATTAAAAAAATATAAAACCAATTTCAGTTCACCAACCCATGTGCAAAAGTAAAATATTTTAATATAAACATATTGAAATAACAAAAGGAAACTTGGCAAACAATTTTACTAAGGGAAGTAATAGCCAACATGCCATTCAAAGCCGGGGCCGCCCACACACAGGCCACGCTACATTCCCACACAAAGTATATATTATACGTAACTGTATTAAATTCTATTAATACTCGTATTATAAATAGGAAAAAATGGTGTGTGTTAGCGGCAAGTCGTGGCGCAGTGGCACAAACGTGTGCCTGTAAACGACTGGTTGTGGGTTCGATTCCCACTCGAGAAGTGGAAAGTATATTTCCATTTTCTTCGCTCTGGTGTCGAGGCAAAGCGCAGCGTTAAGTCCCGCCACTTAACACACAATGCCTCTGAATTAAGCGGAAAGTGGGGAACGGAGTGTCTAAACACTAGGTCTGCTTACTCTACCTAACTCCCTCTTCTTACCCTGCTGTGTACGGGATACAGCGTGAAGCCTAAAAAAAATAATTATAAGTATGCCTGTTACTCTTTCACGTAAAAACTACTGAATGGATTTTAATGAAACTTTAAAATAATATGGCTTATAAATCAGAATGAGACATAGGTTACAATTAATAAAGATATTTTGTGAATTGTCCAAAATATCAAGATTGTGATTTTTGAGTTTACAGTTATAACTGCTTCCTAAAATTCCTTATATATTTTCTTTAATTTTACACATCTATAACAATCGTAACCTTGTTATAAATACAGTGTTTTATCACTACTTTTCTATTTTTCTTGTGTGCCATCGTCTGACTACAATCCAAAATCAAGTAACGATTAAAATCATTTATAAACGATTATTTTGAAATTATATTCATTTATCCGTTCTAGTAAAACAAAACAGTGTTGAATTCCTCCACTTAACACACAATGTCTCGTATTCGAACAGAATGTAACGAACGGAGAGTCTTGATACTAGCCTCTCTCTACCTACCCTTCTATACAAGAAAAATTAAAAAATATATATTTAATATACAAATTAAACTCGAATTTCAAGCCCATATATATAACCATTAAGTATATCGACAAACATATCGTGTTTTCCTTCCCGTAATTTTATTTATGAACGAAAACAAAATGAAAACGCTCGTTAATTCCGGCTGTTTGCTTACAACATACGTCGTCCGTCGAACAAATTACTTAAAATAGCAACGTAGCTTTCCTACAAATACAAACAATTTATTACATGACGAATTCCAATTAAATTTTTGTGGAAATTATATTTCCATTTTCTTCGCTCTGGTGTCGAGGTAAAGCGCGGCGTTAAGTTCCGCCACTTAACACGCAAGCCTCCGAATTCGGCGGAAAGTGGGGAACGGAGTGTCTTAACACTAGGTTCCCTCTGCCTACCCTGCTTTGTGCGGGATACAGCGTGAAGCTATATATAAAAAAAAAATAAAAAAAAAATCCAATGAACGAACCAGTCAAGGCTAACTTTTTCAGCTGATTTTTTTATTGAATATAACTTTTAACAATTGACTTATCTTAGTTTGAATAATAGTAAAAACAACAAAGAAAGAGGTGTAAAAAAGTAAAGATAAATTTGAGATAACATTTTTTTACAAACCGTTTTAAATTGTTAGGCAAATTAGTTAACTTGTTGCACTTTTACATAATAGTAGTGTCCGACCGAAACTGAATTTTTAGCCGAAACCGAAACCGAAACCGAACCTTCGGTTCTGACTTCAGTTTCGGCCGAAACCGAAACCGAAACCGAAACTGCTGATGACGTCATAAAATTTGAATAATATGTATAAAAAATTACATTTTTTTACGCTTTAAAAATTACACATGCATTTGAATTATTGTGATTACGTTGATTTTATTATATATAAGTTTCAACTTGACCACTATATGGATCAGCTAACTTGTTAGTCTAGACCTACGCCAGTTCTCTTTACCTAAGGCTCTTACGGATTTATATAGAGGTTTTTTGAGCTGTAGCCCAGGGACCTGTGGGTTATCGAGGCCCTCGGTCGCCACTTAAGATTGGCAATACTTGGTTAATAGGTATTTTTACACAAAAAGATTTTCACCTTTAACGTAACTGTGCTTTTCAAGCAGAGAAATTTATGTGCTAATTTATGATAAGATTTACGTTAGATATATATTTATATTAACTTATTGACTATATACTGTGTAACATTTATATAGAAAACGGTTATATTTAAATAATATTAAGGCAAGCCAATATTAAGGCAACTAACCCAGGGTTTGCAAAATATCAATCAGTCATAGGTATTCGACCCCTGAAAGGAGCCACACTTACGCGAATAGACACACAGTTTCGTTACAGACTAACAGGGATAGTTCATTTAATCTGTCGTCAGCAGTTCATAGTATTCTCATCATTAATTTATAATATATTCAAACTTACTACGTCTTAAGATTAGGTTCACAAGCTATAAAACACTCAAAAGTATCTAAACTACGTAAAAATTCTTGAGTACGTCATGAGTTTCGGCATTGCCGAAGGTTCGGCAGGTTTTTTGCCGAAACCGAAACTACGGCCGAAACTACATTTTTTTGCCGAAACCGAAACCGAAACCGAACCTTCGGTCGGACACTACATAATAGTATATCCGGTTCAACACTTATCTCTTATACTAAAAGACTACATTATAATAAATACCTTTGTTGATCGTTTTTCCATAACTGTTATGTTAACATCCAACAGATAATACCATAAAGGGATAGATTTTTAATAAAAATAAAGAAAAATAAAACATACAACAAAAATAAAAAACAAAAAATATATTAGTCTTCTAAATTACCCTTAAACACGTCTAATGCGCCCTACGGAAGAGTACCGACAGGGGAGTGGACAACAGTAAAGCTAGAAAGATCGCACAAACCAACATGACGACCAAGTGGTCCCACCTCGTGACAATCTCAGCCACACTGGTCCTTCTACAGACGCAAGACTTGAACTGGTCATTATTTCTGACATCGTTGTCTTCTCTGATCTTCAAATCCATGTTGCTGTGGACCATCTTCTTCTTCTTATCATCTTTGGTATGCCAAATGCCACTTCTGCTTTGCGTATCGTTGTGTAATTTTGTTAAAGATTTACTGCTGGTCTTGAACAGATTATCTTTTGGAGATTCATTTTGCTTTTTTTTCGAAAACACATCAGCTAATAGCTGTTTACTTTTTTGAATGTTAAGACCACCGGGCAGTCCAAATTTTTTTTTATCACTAGGTCCTATGGATCCCGACCTTTTTTGATCAAAAAGTCGGCTGGAATCTAGTTCTCTATGCGTAAGGGCTGATTTACTTCGACTTTTGAACATCCTTTGGGAAGATTGTCTCAAAGCTAGATTGCTCGAGCCATTGTTTCTTGAAGTACCTGAAAGGAAGATAAGGTTAGGAAAGGATGGGATAAGGATAAAGGGGAGGGGTGTAAAAGACAGGACTGAGATATAAGGGCATGTAATAAATTTTCGCATATTAAACGCTGCAGGACTTGAACCCGTCTTTAGGGTATTATCCAAATGCTTTGCTAACTGCACTGCAATGCACAGAATTTACTGAAACCAATTTACTGTTGTTACCAACATGCTTATATACAACATGTGGGTATATTAATTTTAATGCCTATATTTATTTAGATAGACCCATTGGCCGAACCTATATTGAATTCAAATTCCGACAGAGGAAAATAAATATTTATCTTACGTTTATTAAATATTATAATACATATTGTTATAATAGTCTATTTTTACCAACAAGTATCGCTCAAGATTCCTTTAAAAAATGGAGTATAAAACGACATATTATATGAAGATGGGGGCCAGTCGTGGCGCAGTGGCACAAGCGTGTGACTGTAAACGACTGGTTGTAGGTTCGATTCCCACTCGAGGGGTGGAAATATTTAATATTTCCATTTTCTTCGCTCTGGTGTCGAGGCAAAAGGCGGCGTTAAGTTCCGGCGTTAAATCCACTTAACACGCAACGCCTTCGAATTCAGCGGAAAGTGGGGAACGGAGTGTCTTAACAATAGGTTCCCTCGGCCTACCCTGCTGTGTGCGGAATAAAAAAAAAGTTATAATAAAGAGAATTGATAATAAAGTTAGAATTTTCGTGTTATCTTTTCTAGGGTTTCTAAATTATTGTACAATTCCAAACAGATATAGTAATTTAGTTTTCCTTTTACTGTTATTAATTAAAGCGACCGTTTGTTTAAGTGAGTCTCGGGTTCAATGTATTTATTATAGAGGTCATATACCCGAATTAAATTAGGTTTTTACTTCTTTACTACAACTATAAGAAGAGTAAAGGTAAAATACTTGTTATTATTGTATATTTTCCACATTGTATTGTACGAAAATAGGAGCATAATATATAATATAGAAAAAAAATTATGGCTAAGTACTCATCTCTTCCAAACAACCTTTAGAGTGACAAAGAAGAATGAGGAGGTGAATATAATATAGCAAGCATAATGTAAACCGATACTCGATTAGTTGCAATATAGATACGTTTATTTAATAAATCATAATATATCCATACTTATATTATAAATGCTAATGTCTGTGTGGTTGTCTGTCACGCTTTCACGGCTAATCTACTCGTCCGATTTGGATGCAATTTAGAATAAAAGTAGTGAAAATGACTGGGCCTAACATAGGCTGCTTAGTTTTTTTAAAATCAACCTCTAAAGGGTTGAAATAAGGGAAGAAAGTTTATATGAAACATCTATACCGCTTGACCGATTGTAATAAATTTTGTCATATATATATATAAATGATAATCCAAGTTTAAACATAGGCTACTTTATTTCTCAAAAATCTACCCCCGAGGGTTGCAATATACCGAAACAGCTACGTAGTTTTTTTAAGGGTTGTATCCACCCCCAAGTGGCATTATTCACAGCATTCACAACCACACCACGTCCTCTATACTACTACCAACAATTAATATTTATAAAAATATACTTTCAAAACAAAAAAAAAAAGACATAACAAAAAAACCCAACCGAAACACTGAACAAAAAGTCGCGTTAACTCCCGTTGGCACACATAAGGGGATTAGGCCGGAGCCGCGCTTGAATAATGTATGCCCTCGACTTAATATTACACATACTTAGCTTTGTGATAATTACATTTTTAAAATGGTTTTTGTGTACAAGAAATGCCCTTAGGATATTTATGAAAGAGGTATATTTATAACACTGCTAATTTATAGCATCCTTACGTCTTTTTCTGCATAGCGAGGTAGTCAGAGGGGACCTAGTGTCAAGACATTCCGTCTGTCCGTCTACTTTCATTATATTTTGGCACATTTTTTACTGCCAGATACATTTGATTTGCACACGTTTCCGGATTCGATGGCAATATAACATTTTCATAGCATGAGCCTGATGTCTTTGTCAGGGTGACCATAACAAATTACCGTTAAGTATCTTTTTAGTTTTTCAATTAATCCATACTTATATTATAAATGCGAAAGTCTGTGTGTTTGTCTGTCACGCTTTCACGGCTAATCTAGTGGTCCGATTTGGATGAAATTTAGAATGAAAGTAGTAAATAACCATGGATCTAAAATAGGGTACTTATTTTTTAAAAAAATAACCACTAAAGGGTTGAAAATAGGGGATGAAAGTTTATATGGAAAAACTAAACCGCTTGACCGATTGTAATGAATTTTGGAATAATATAGTTGATAATCGAAGGACAAACATAGGCTACTTTATTTTTCTAAAATCCACTCCCGAGGGTTGCAACATAATGAAACAACTACGCAGTACACGCGGCGACACCGCGAGCGGGCCGCTAGTTGGTATTAAAAATTTAATTTTATATAAAACGCTAATAATAATATTTATCAAACAGCCGTCTAACTTATGATGTCTACTTTTTGTGTATAAAACTCTTGTCTATATGTATAATCCTTTCATTTTTATAACTTTAATGTGCCAAAAGGTCGAATATTTAAAATTAAAGAGCAACATCAATCGGTTTCAGAAGCAAACGTAAAGTATAAATACTTCAAAATAATACTACTTTCACAAAAATGGAAAATTGCAGTTGAAAATAGTGATAAGATAGTGAGAAACAATCACTGTTTTGTTTGTTTTCTTATATAATAATAGTATATGTGAGTCCACGATAAGCAAAACAACATCTTTTTCATTCGACTTTCTCAAAAAAAAATAATAAAAAAATCGACTTTACTTTTATTAAAATTAAAATCCATAATAAATATGCTCACAGTCTACACCATTATGACAAAAACCAATACAGAACTAAAACATAATATTTTTCTTACGAATATAAAAGTAACAATTTGTATAACACTATTTACGTAGAATTGCGATCTTTGAAAGGTATAAATCTTCGTCCCTGTAATCCCGCGCTGGCGGTGATCCAGGGAGATAAACAAAATGAGCCAATTTTTGAGCTCAGCTCGCAGGATGCTGGCACTGAAACCTAACGTGTATGAATATTTATAACACCAGATCTGTACATAACATGATATGTAAGAGAAATATCTCTTTTACGAAAAAGTAAGAAAAATATGATATTTTGTTTCTTTACAAAATAACTTGTTGTGTTTGGGAATATAACAAAAAATAATGAGCAGTCAAGTTGATTCACAATTTTACTTGCTTATAGCAAGTAAAATTGTTTTAAATTAAATTTACTTTTATAATTAAATATGTATTCCCGTTGACGTAAAATGCCTTATCAACGTTTGTGTCAAACATATTATAATGTAATATATTTTTTAATTTAACATATTTCTTATACAATATATTGGATTTCTGGACTTCTTCAGCTATATGCTAATACTAATAAAAGTATGGTAAATTTCATACTCAGTCATCTGAACAGTTATTGTAAAAAGGGTCAAAAGTTTTTGCTTCATGTATTAACATAATGATTTACATACTTTTAATATAAGCACATTTATTCAATTTATGCCGCAACAAAGCTTCTGAACGCGAATGAAAGCTATCCATAACATGTACTATCTTCACTCATTATCAGCTCAAGCAAAGAGAGTACAGAAACATCACTAAAGACCCCGTTTTCTACTTATTTATGAGGTCACATTGGGTAAACAGGACTCAAGACAACCACATCATTTTTTTAGCTTCATGTTGTATTCTGCATGTAGCAGGATAGGCAAAGGGAACTAGTGTTAAGACAATCCGTGCCCCACTTTCCGCCAAATTCTGGAGGAATCTCCGATTCCAGAGAATTCTCTGATTGCGTGTTAAGTGGCGGAAGTAAACGTCGCGCTTTACCCTGACAACAGAGCGAAGAATACGAAAATACTTATTATTTCCACTCCTCGAGTGGGAACCGAATCTACAACCAGTCGCTTTACAGTCACACTTAGTGCCTCTGCGCCACGACTGCCAACCATATCCTTTTGGGAAATTCCACTAAAATATTTCAATTAAAGTAGAATTTCCCAAAAGCATAACGACACACTTTGCAAAAGTAAATATTTATCTCCGAGTCCACGGCGAGCTCACAAAGCGCCCGACGACAAGGGCAAAACCGCCGCTTTATTGAATTATGGGAAAGTTGGTCTGGAATTCAGGGAATGAATTTATTTTTCTATTACATGTTTTAGGGAGTTTCGTAAACTAATTTGCACGAAAATCAAGGTCATGAAATCTGCCAAGTTCAGTTTCGTATGGTAATTTTAATTTGGTCAAACTTAAGGAAATAAGAGAAGTTTAGGACAACACTAGCGACCCTCTCGCGGCTTCGTCGTTCGTCGTGTGATCTGCAACTTTTATACCCTATTTGAGCCCCTTTAGGATTCTCCGAACCTTTTTCCCCGTTCAATCATAATAAAAAATAGCCTATAGCACTCCTAAATAGTAGAGCTTTCTAATTGTGAAATAATTTTAATGATCAGTTCAGTATTTTTGAAGATTAGCCCTCACAAACAAAGTTAGAAACTTTACCTCTTTATTAGAATAGAGATATATATAAAATATTTTTAGATGAAAACCAAAAAAATCTCTGGCAATAAGCACTCACATCTGACCTTACAGTAATGAACATAAACAAATTGAACATACATATAGAAAACTAAATCAAGATAAACAAAATTACAAATTGTCTACCAACAACATACGTACGTACATACATACTAAAATTATGCCAACAGGTCACAAACAACCCAAAGCCAAAATATGAACGACAACAAAAACAATTGTTCTAAGACCATAACAGAAGCTTGCGAAACCCACGCAAAGATAAATAAATATTAATTCAGCCAGCGCAGTAAATTTCTTGGGCTACTTTGGAGATCCTTTGTATTCATTTCAATGGACCCAAACATACATGTTTAAACAACCCTTGAAAGTTGCGGGCGTTCAGAGTAGGTGTAAATCCCACACGATGGTAAACTAAATATTCTATTACGGTATCACTAAGTACCATTAGTTTGATGAAGAACGCCTAAGTTTTGATCTACGCATGTATTTTAAGACTTTACGTAAAATTAAGAACCACTGCCTTATTATCTTCGAAAATTAATACTTTATCTTTCCCATGTTAAAATTTGTATGACAAATAGAAAGAACTTAGTCATCAATCACTACCTTCTAAAGTTTTTCTACCGTTTTTCCACCTTCTTTTCCAAATAATCAATGAAAATTTATTCTTATGTTAAGAATAATCTGGGCAGACAAAGTTAAGCAAGGACACGTCAAAAACATTAAAAAGTCCTGAGTGAGATTTTATGCTACAGCGAGGCAAGTTTCAACTTCGCTAAAACGTTAATTAAGTTACGGTGCGTACTTAATGTGTATATGTACATATATATACACACACACATTTTAATTGTGTTTTAGGGGTGTGTTTTATGTTCAACCTTTTAGGGGCGGATCTTTGAAATAAAGTAGCCTATAGTTTCAACAGTTTTCATTTCGAATTCTATCCTACCCTGATATGTGCAGGATACAGAGTAAAAGTTAAGGAAACACTATATATGTTTGACATACATGCCGTACATACACATTGCTAAATTAAAGAGTGTTTAACGTGCCAAGGAGGTTTTTGGTAAAATTCCATTTTGATATATTTTTTTGGATAGGAGAGGTAAACGAACAGAAAGACCACTTGATAATAAGTAGTTAACTACGCTCATAGACATCTTCAACATTAGAGGAACAGTGGATGCGTTCCACCATTCGTGGTGGTGAAGGAGGAAAAAAGGAAGAAAAGATGGGATGGTGGGAATAGGGAGAACTGAATTACATATCATCGAACCGGAAACCATCAGATGATTTGCGGTTCGTCTTTGACATGAGAAAAGTCAAAGTCAATGTCAAATAACTTAATTCAAAATAAGAAGTTACAAGCTTCATTTTTTTAACGTCAAATAATTTACCACCGGTTCACTAAATTTAACGCCTCAAACCTGAGAAGAACCGGCGCAAGAAACTCAGCGGGACTTCTTTTTTTTTAAAGTAATTGTTATATACAGATTTATTGGTTGCGAGTCGGAGAACCAATTTTCTACGATCAAGTTACTGTATTACCCTCCTTTTACGGATCGGTATCCAGCCGACACATCAACTAAAGTCAACGCGTAAGTACTAATCCTGGCAAATGGTTTACTTCCAAACGAATAATTTTCTTTCTATTTACACTTTTAAATCACTAATACTAAAAACTTTATTCACCTCATATGGACTTTGAGGTTATTAGTTCAGTTGATAGTCTTGTCATCATAAACCATAAAGTTTAGTCTATCTTGATACGTAGGAATGTAATTCAACTCATTGGTCCTTTGTGAGGACTTAACTGAAGTATCCATTTCGTTTTAATTAAAAGCCACGCGATATTGTGTGACGTTACTTTTTGGTCAGTTATGTTTTACGACGTACTACACAAAGTTGATATGTACTCGAAAATTCCAGTTAGCGTTTAATTGACATTAGAACATAAAAATATACACTTGTAATGTCTTAATATTCGTTACAATATAATTAATATTATATTTGTGGCTTATAAAGCTTAACAAATAAAACATGACATTCAGCATAAGGGGAATAAAAAAGGAGAAAACGGCAGGGTTCTTCCAGTCCATTATCATCTTCAGACCCACTAGAGGAAGATAAAACATAGGTTTTGCAACTTAGTATATCTCAGAAGTAATGCAATGAATTATAAAATTATTTCAATTAAAAATAAAGGAAATTCCAAATTCCAAGTAGGGGTCAGACGTGGCGCAGTGATACGAACGTGTAACTGTAAACGACTGGTTGTGGGTTCGGTTCCCACTCAAGGAGTCGAAATATTTAATATTTCCATTTCCTTCGCTCTGATATCAGAGGCAAAGCGCGGCGTTAAGTTCCGCCACTTAACACGAAATGCCTCCGAATTCGGCGGAGCGTGGGGAACGGAGTCTCCTAGCACTAGGTTCCCTCTGTCTACCCTGCTGTGTGTGAAGGATACAGCGTGAAGCTATAAAAAAAAAGAAGTTTGTCCCGAAAATCTACTCAACCATGCTGAGTAATAGGTACCTATAAAATTCACTAATACCCATAAAACAAAAGCATATCCTATACTTTTTACGTTTTAAAGCGTTAAATTACACACTTTGAAAATTGAAATATACATTTTTCGAAACATATCCTACTTTATGACTATAGACTAGAACCTACTAGTACAATCAATAACTTCAATAGAATTATTTCTGATAAAAAATAAACGGGAAGCCATTTCGCATAATCAAATAATTGGATCACTGCTTTTACATACACCGCTGGTAACGATGACACGTTTTATTTAAATACGCTTGGATTTAACATGGCTATTTTTGACTTTGTTGTAATATATTTAAAAACTATTTAAATATTTACGACGCAGGTAATTTAGACTGTACGTGACGGTAGTGGGTTCGATTTTAACTCGGGGAATTATTATTCCCGCTTCACTCTGGTACCTAAGGCAACGCGGTTACTCCACTGAACACAAAGTGTCTCGGTTTCGGCCGGAAAGCGGAGGGTGGAGTTTTTTGACACTAGGTCCTCTCTGACTACCTCGCTGTGCGAGAAAAAAGCGTCAAGCTAAATGAAATTCTTTTTATATACATATTTATAATTATTAGTAGAGTCATTCATGCGTAAAATATGCGTTGTTAGCAACGGTTATGTCACTCCACACAAAAGTGTACGCAAACACATAGCAGATTGGGTATTTTTTTTTATTTGTCTAATGCATTATACAAAATGTAGCTTTTTGCATATAACCATAAACTTTAAATGTGCCAAATTCCGTACACCCGTATAGTTTTTCTTTTGCTTAAAAATATATATTTTATATTTGATAAAGACAATACTGAAATTTCTACACTAAATCACTCAATTCTGTGATTCCTATATTAATTCACTTAAAGTTTTTTGTAATGGACTTCATCAGGGGTAAGTAAAGAGCCAATTCATTTTTTTTATTGTACATGGCTGAACACTAGCCAACTGAGGAAGTTCAATATATACAGAATTTGAAAATGTTTCTTAGATTTATTACATACCAATTGAGGTTTTATCGGTAGTGAAAAATACAGCAGCATATATCAGAAAAATGCAGTTTATATAAAGAATAAATAAGGAAAAATAACGTTTTTTAATAATACTTCGTCAGGAATATTGATGAAATTAATATTTTACATACTACCAATATAATTTTAAAAGAGATATAATTTTCTTCTTTCTGAACCGATTTTCACACACATACACATGCACACGCACGCACGCACGCCCATACACATGCACGCACACGCACGCACGCACGCCCACACGCACGCACGCACGCGCGCACGTACGTACGCACACGCACACGCACTTACACACACACACACACACACACACACATCACCATCAAACATAATACACCCGGTATTAAATTCTTTATGCGTCGGAGGTTAAAAACTTGTAATACGGAGACTAGTTGTCTACAAGCCGAATTGTTTACGATCTGAGACGTCCGCCGCCGCTCAGTCTAGATGGATACTTGGGTAAAAGAATATTATGCTATAAATAGCTTTAATTTATAGTCGTGTTTTTTATGGATTTTGAGTCATGGCCTATTAAATAAACGACTTGTGACTCAGGTGGGATGTTGCTGACTAGACATATGGTTTCCGGTTCGAATTCCTCTGCTGGGAAAAAAAATCGGTTCACCTATCAAGAGAAGCAGGGTTAGCAACCTTTTTTAGCAATAGGAACAACCTAACTTTATATAATATTTAAAATTGTATTCATATCTCAAACGGTATGTTGCAAAAAAACGAAATGTGAATAAAAAATAAGATCACATACAAAAAATTACATTAATTTGGTAGAACTTAATATATAAACGGGCGAATATTTCTAATACAAATAAACGCTTGTACACAAATAAGTGCATTAACCTGTCGTGTGCCAAAAGCAAATTTTGTTGTTTATGGTCTGAATATGCCCAGACTAAAATCCTAAGTATTTTGGGTGTATTCCAAGGGATTTTTGATATAACACAGAATGTGTCGTTAACGGACATATATGTCCTATGGCACCCTGGACATATCTGGGCTACGGCAAACGACGGGTTTAATTATCAAGCGGACCGCAGGTTGCTCATACCTGAGTTAAGACAATGTTAGATTTTTTTAGCTTCACGCTGTATCCCGCACACAGCAGGGTAGGCAGAGGGAGCCTAGTGTTACGACACTCCGTTCCCCACTATGACTATGTTAGATGCCATTATTATATTTAATTAGGCAAAAATGAGGACATTACAGTAATTTATTTTGATATTTGCAGAATAACCATAATGCGGGTACTTAACAAAACAAGTATTTGTCGTTTACAGCATTTTTTTTTTCAAAAGGTTTAAAAAATAATGTGTAATAAGAATTATGTAACGTTATGCAAATCATAACAAACCCAACAAAGATGGTTACTTTTAGCTCAACAATATTATTATGAATTTAACTATTGATTTTTATAATAAAATCAATTCTCGGATTCGCATAGAGTAAGGTAAATTTATAAAGTTGTGTGTTGTCACAAGTCATTTTTTTTTAGCGCAGCTTCACTTCACAGTGTGGTCGCTGCGGGGTAAAAAGCGTAACTACCAGTCAGAGAGGATTTAGTGTCAAGACACTCCGTCCTCTAAATTCCGTCTGAAATCGAGACATTACGTGTTAAGGGCTCCACACCACGCTTTGTCTTTCATACCAAAGCGAAGGAATGAAAATAAAAATTTCAGTATAATAAACGGAGTGTCTTAGACACTAAGTTCTCTCTAAGATTTATTTTCATTTCCCCTCATTTATTAGACAAAGCCCAATGATGAATTCCTCTATGTAAATTCTCAAAATTCAGAATGAAAACGGAGAACAGAGTGTCTGAAACACTACGTTTTCTCTGCCTTATAATAAATCTGTATTTATATACACAACATAACAAATATATGAAGTAAATCCAAAAATAACAAACTTCTTACTCATCAGTATTCCCACAATGGTTTATTTCAGTTGAATCAGGTAACGTGCTAAATATAAATGCATACTTTGGTAGAAATAAACATTTTCGAAGAAGGTACAATTTCCTGTCAGCTTGGACATAATATAAGAATGCTTTGGCAATATATTACAGAGCATTCCTTAAAATTTATTGTGTAATGGCGGCGCAAAATTCTTTTCCCTGATCAAAAAATCCATACTTACATTATAAATGCGAAAGTCTGTGTGTTTGTCGGTCACGCTTTCACGGTTAATCTACCGTTTCGATTTGGATGAAATTTAGAATGAAAATAGTAAATAACTCTGGGTCTAACATAGGCTACTTATTTTTTTTCAAAAAACAACCTCTAAAGGGTTGAAATAGGAGATGAAAGTTTACATGAAAAATCTAAACCGCTTGACCGATTGTAATTAATTTTGGAATAGATATAGTTGATAATCCAAGGTTAAACATAAACTACCTTACTTTTCAAAAATCCACCCCCGAGGGTTGTAATATTACGAAACATTTAGGCAGTCTACACGGCTAAGTCGCGAGCGGGCCGCTAGTATGTTACAATTAATTTACGCTATTCAAGTTTATTTGAACATAGGATACTTCGTTGCGTATAGAGTGGCAAAACTTAACCCTGCGCATTGCCCCTTCACGAAAGGAGATATATATGCATTACCTCCAGTGCGGTTAAACCTAGTGAATTGCATCCATAACCAGTCGGCTTTACAGTCTGACTGACTTAATGGTATTCCATATATATTTATTTCTATTTAAACTACATACAAAATAATTAAATATTGAACAAAATTATTGTTATTTTAAAAATACACATACCTGGTTGCGAATGTTTCTTTGGTTCCGCCACCGGTCTGGGGGACAGGGGTTCGGTTCCCCGCGACACCACTCTTCGCAGATCACGGTTTTGCCCAGGATCTGATGAAGACCACGGACGGAGATCCTTTACACCGTCAGCGTGGACTTCCTTCATGAATACTTCGATCAGTTCTTTGCCTGGGGTTGGGTAAGTAATTTTGTTAATTATTATCATACTTTTAACATTTTAAAGTGGTCACATATTTCGGAAATTAAAAAAGATATTTTTGAAAACGTATGAACTTGAACGCAGCGGGATTTGAACCCGCGCCTCTTGGACACCGTCCAAGCGCTCTTAATACGTTCATCTAAAATTTATATTTAAAAATGTAGCGTCAGTAACTCCATATATATTACATCAATAAATAGTATGGGGCCAGTTGGCGCAGTGGCACAAGCGTGTGACTGTAAACGACTGGTTGTGGGTTCGATTCCCACTCGAGGAGTGGAAATATTTAATATTTCCATTTTCTTCGCTCTGGTATCGAGGCAAAGCGCGGCGTTAAGTTCCGCCACTTAACACACAATGCCTCCGAATTTGGCGGTGCATGGGGAACGGAGTGTCTTAACACTAGGTTCCCTCTGCCTACCCTGCTGTGTGCGGGATACAGCGTGAAGCTAAAAATAATATATACTTTTAATACACAGTAATTGTGGTTCTTAACATTGGAGTGTGAATCTTTAACATTAACAAAGTATTCTATACTGGCTGTCTTTTAGTCTTTTACGAAGATTAACAGCCATAAATAGATTTCAGTTCGTGACTAGTAAAATCAGCCACTTAATTTACCGTTATTGTAGCCCAATAACTTACTAAGTAATTATTTTGATCGTGAAGAAATCGAATATAATAGAAAGCATTGTACCGAAGACGATTTTTCGCTTAGTACTATATACATTGAAGATACTATTTTTATACTGTTTGTTAATTGTTAATTGCCTAGATTGTTCAGTTTATTGGTCTATCGAAGTCACCAATCATTTATTTAGACCGTTTACTTAACTATCGATATACATAAGCCATCTTGGAAAAAGCCTCTTATTTGTAGAATCGATGAATACTATAAAAAAATCATATATGTATAAATTATTGTCACTTCTCTCTTTACTAAGAGAAATCACGGCGTTGAGTACTGCCGTACAACAACTCATTATCTCGAATTCGAACAGAAAGTGGGGAACATAATATCCAGCCATTAGATTCTCTCTACCGTGCAAATATACTTAAAAATAAGTTAAAATAATCATCACTTATCACTACATAAAATATAAATCAAAGTCGCTTCCCACGTCTGTCTGTATGTATGTATGCTTATATCTTTAGAATTACGCCACAAATTTTGATGCGGGTTTTTCAACAGATAATGTCAAGAGGAAGGAAAATCTATAATACGCATAAAATGTAGTACAGAAACACTAATAATTTAGAGGTTTATAACATGATGTCGGCGCAGGCGAAGCTGCGAGGGAGTCGCTAGTACTAAGATAAATTAAATAAACGTATTATACCTTTAGCAATATTCGCCGCATACTGTTTCATGGCTATTTTCTCCACAGTGCTCTCGAGACCGAAGAAGTTCTTGACGTCGAGTAAAGCACTCTGCTCGAAACACGTCCATTCGGGGTTCTCAGGGTGCACCTGTGTGTATAAATAAATAATTTAAATACTAAACCAATGTGTACATAAATTTTCTTAAATATATTAAAATGTAAATGTGTTAACATATAATTACATTTTTCTATTCTTAGCGTCACGTTATTTCCCGTTATGTGCGGGGTAGGCAGAAGGAAACTAAGTAAGACACTCCGTTCCTCATTTTCCGCCGAATTCTCGAGACATTGCGTGTTAAGTGGCGGAATTTAACGCCGCCTCGACACCAGAGCGAAGAAAATGGAAATATAATTTCCACTCCCCGAGTGAGAATCGAACCCACAACCAGTCGCTTTACAGTCACACTTTGTGCTTCTGCACCACGACTGGCCTTATCAACAATTCAATTTTTCCTAAAACAATTGTCCAACGAAAAACTCAGTTACGTGTTATTGGATTCGGTCAGCAAATTTTCGGATAGGACTCAACGGGCCACTGACTCCGCGTAAACGAGCAATTCGCTGAACAAGTGGGACAAAAGAGAAAATTTATCAAGAATTTGAACATTTTATTTGATATAAAAATATCTGAAATCATAGTTTCACTTCTTATAGATTATATTTAATATCGTGATACCGTCGTGGCGCAGTGGAAATGTATACGATATTATTTTGAAATCACGGTAATGAATTCAAATCTTATACAGATAAGATGCGGATAATGCGTAAAAATGAAAATACTCAACACCAGAGCTGAAAACATGGAAATAATAAATGTTTCGACTCCTCAAGTGGGAATCCCACCCACAACCAGTCGTATTTACAGTCCCACTTGCGTGTCCCTGCGCCACGTCTGGCCTCAAGACAATCTCTCTACAGAGATACTATCTACAGAGATACTATTAACAAAAAACCACAAACAAGATAAAGACAACAAGTATAAGCTTATTATAATTAGAACGTAAAAGTTAGAACCATGATTAAGTAGTCCGAGGGCTTGGACGATTGTCAAGAGGGCGCGGGTTTGAGTCTCGTTACGTTTAAATTTTTGTTAGTTTTCTAAAAAGTTATTACTTAAAAAGTATAAGCTGGGACAATAAAATATAATTACGCCTACCTATTCAATACATTTTGGATCACATGCCAAAATATAACATTAAGCTATGTTATATTCTAGCTCCCTTTTAGAGGATAACAATAATCGTATATGAATTCAAATCATCTATAACCCACTGATAAGTTCTACATATATTTATCGATTAGACCTAATTAGCATTTGCATGTCAGTCGTGAGTATCAACATGTGTTGAAAGATTCATTTCAAATTTGAACCTAAAGTCTAAGGAAGAAGGTATAAAATTGCTTAAATGACAGACATATTGTTAAATGCAATAATCATTGTTTCCTTTAGAATGTAATTGGTTTGTTGGTTGCTGATACAAGGCCGAAGTCCTAGTTCACAAATAAGGTTACTCACAATATGTTGTGGCCAGTCGTGGCCCAGTGGCACAAGCCTGTGACTGTAAACGACTGGTTGTGGGTTCGATTCCCACTCGAGGAGTGGATATTATATTTCCATTTTATTGGCTCTGGTGTCGATGTAAAGCGCGGCGTTAAGTTCCGCCACTTAACACGCAAACCTCTGAATTCGGCGAAAAGTGGGAGTGGAGTGCCTTAACATTAGGTTCCCTCTGCCTGCCCTGCTGTGTGCGGGATACAGCGTGAAGCTATAATAAAAAAAAAATAAAAAAATAATGTTATACTACTAGCTGTGCCTGCGACTTTAAGAAAAAAAATTAGAATTCTAAATTCAATGTAAAGTAATTTTACTGCTTATTATATGAGCTATCTGCCAGTGAAAGTCCCATCAAAATTGGTGCAGCTGTTGCAAAAATTAGGAACCAGCAGACACACCAACATACGCATGTAGTAACAAATCGTTATTTTAATAGTACAAACAGACACTCCTACTATATATATTTATATAGCTCTTGACTAACGACTTCGTCCATGTAACATTGACCACCTCGTTGCCGAATTTAAAGTTTATAGAAAAAAATGAAGGACTTAATACAATCCTGCCTTTAAGCATCATTGATTCGAAATGCATTCTTAGCAGATGTTTACTAGCTATAAAAAAGTAGTTAGTGTTTATTTAAATAAATTAATAAATAAATAGTTCATATGTCAAAATTAATGTTTGTCCGTCAAGCGGTTTTTAATACTTTATGACGAGTGACCTTTCTCTTTCATATAAGAGCATAGAAAAAACATAATTACGACAATTATAATAAAAGTGTTAAATCATACACATGATAAGCTATAAAATTGGCAGAAAATGAAAGTGTCTATATGTTTGACAAGTGACGCGTTAAGAAAACACATCAGCTCTTAGAATCATCATAAAAAAAATAATGTCTAGAAAAGATCTAGCTTTTATAAAACATGTAAATCATAAAAGAAACAATGATTATGTCCGTTTCCACTTTAGGTCATAAATATATTTAATTTATTTTATTACTATTATTTTATTTATTCTATTACTTTATTTATTTTATTAATTTATAATTAAATTAAGTGCAGCGTTGTGTTACGTCACTCAATCTCTTAAAGCCTCAAATCCTGGCGGAAAGCGGAGAATGAAGAGTCATCACACTAGTTCTCCCTGTCTACCTTGGTATGCGGAAAAAACAATTACTTACTTTCAAACATTTTTAAAGTGTTATTCCACACTTAGGAAAATTGAAAAAGGGATTTCGAAAACGTTTTCAACACTGCCGTATTCCGGAGGCGCGGGTTCGAATCCCGCTGCGTTCAGATTTTTATACGTTTTCTAAATGCGTTTAACAATTATTTATATAAATTGCATTACACAATACAAAATTACGTCAAAGATTCAATACAACCCACATATTGTGAGCAATTAATTTGTAAAACCTATTTATAAATATGAATTATTGTACATAATACTTATTCAAAGAATATAAAAAAAAATTTATTTCAACATAACAATAGGTATATATTGATAATGTAAAAAACACATGACTCACTGATCAAAAACAATCTTATATACCTTATATAATGCGTGAATATACAGCAATCTAAGTTATAACTTAAAATAATAAGCAAACTATAAAACCATCTTTACATATTTTGTATAGCAGTCTACCACTAAGTACTTAATATCTCAAATTCTGACGGAAAGTGGATAACAGTTGGGGTGAATTGTGGCGCAGAGGCACAATTAGTGTAACTGTAAAGCGACTGGTTGTGGGTTCGATTCCCAGTCGATGAGTGGAAATATTTTATATTTCCATTTTCTTCGCTCTGGTGTCGAGGCAAAAGCGTCGCGTTAAGTTCAGCCACTTAACACGCAATGCCTTCGAATTCGGCGGTGCGTGGGGAACGGAGTGTCTTAACACTAGGTTCCCTCTGCCTACCCTGCTGTGTGCGGGATACAGCGTGAATAACAGAGTGTCATCACACTAATTCCCTCTGTCTATCTTGCTATGCGGAAAAAACAATTCATTATATAATATAAAATGACATAACACAACACATCATTACGTCAGACTAAATAAAAAGTAAAAACTATTGTAACCAATCATTTGTAATACTAATTTATAAATTTAAATGATTCTATGTAATACTCAAAGAACAATATAAAATAAAATATATTTAAACATAACAATATCTGTTGAAAATGTACTATTAAAACAATGCTTACAACTTGACGGACGGCAATTAATTATGCAACGTCGTCACAACATAAAATAATATGCAGACAGACTATAAAAGCACATTTACGTATTTTATATAGCCGGGTAAGCACATAGAATTTAGTGTTAAGACACTCCGTTCTACTTTTAAACATTTTGTGTTATTCCACACTTAGGAAAATTGAATAAGACATTTAGAAAACGTATAAAAATTTGAACGCAGCCTGATCCGAACCCACGTCTGCTGAATAACGTCCAAGCGCTCTTACCACTGAGCCATGCGTTATACTACCAGCTGCGTCGAAATTCTTATACGCTTTATTACAACTTATTTACACTCCGTTCTAGTTCCTATCCGAATGTCTTACAATATACGTAACGTAACACATTACGTGGCGGAACTCAACGCTGCGGAGATCCACCCATGACTTACAAGTAGTATACGTGTCCGCCCAATTGCCCAGTTTATGCCGACGTGACATTGAGCCTATCGTGATTGAATGTCACGATGGCAGAATGCAGATGGCAGATGGCAGAGACGAAAGAAGAAAGAACAAATAAAGTTCTACTGTGCTAATTTAATTAATTATCTATAATTTATAATATTAATATTTAATTAACAGAAGAAATAGATATTTTTTATACATGCCCCATTAGAAAACGTATAGCATTGAATTCCGCCTCTCAGAAGTACTTATGTTTCTGAATAGCTTCAAAATACAGACACTTTAAGGCAAATTACTTTTGATAATTTGTAAATTTTACAATTTACATTACAAAAAAAATACATGTTTTTATTAAATTCCAACTTCATTCAATATATCTCTATCTTTCCTACATACCCAAAAACCGGAAATACATAAACATCACTAAGCACCTTCTGTCGCCAAAAACCCTGACCATGGCTTAGAAAGTGGCAAAACGAAAATACTGATACGATATCAGCACTTCCGGTTCTAAACCGTGTCAGGGGTACGAGTACCGATTTTACGACGCATCTTACGACTATAGTATAATATACTATACTATACTATTCATGTAGGTAGAAGATAAACATACGATAAAGATAACTGACTGCTCCAAATATTTACATCATTAAATGTGAATGATACTCGTCTGTGTATGCACTGGCAAATGTACACTTTTTTATCTTTGGCACATTAATGCTGATTTACTATCACGTGAGGACGTCGTGGCGTATGTGGGCAGCTTCTGACTGTAGAAGCGAAGGCTGTCGGTTCGAATCCCATTCGGGAATAGATTTTATTTGAAAGATGATATGAAGATGCCATTTTTTGGCCCTTGTTCCGAACAAAGTATGGTGTTAGCTTTCGAAATATCTGGATTTCCAGCGAAAAGGGGAAAACGGAGTGGTTTGACATTAGAGTTCTCCCTAACCACTCCGCTATAATCGGCTTATTATCATGTAAACACCTAGTTACATAAATATATTTTATACTTATATGTATCTAAGAATTGAAAACGATGAATGGTTAGTGAATAATTATTTACATTATTATTACTAAGTACAGTATAAATTCGGTTGTTGCAGTTAAGACATAATTATTATTTAAATAACCATAATTTCCACGCAGTGTTGAGTTCCAGCATTCAACACGCAATATTTCAAATTCCGATGGAAAATGGAGAACAGAGTGTTCGAACACTTAGCTCTCGGCTATGCCTGGAAAAACTTGACGGTGCTTTTTAGAGTTTCTTAACATTGCAACCAATACATAATTCTGTAGTCAAAGTTCAAAGTACAGGTCAAAAAATCTCTTTACAACCATAGAGCACGCGATGAATTCGTTAAAAATAGTTTTATTAACGTGTAATTTACATTATGATTTTATTCTTATTAATGTATAACATTATTTATGAACCAGTTATATTTTATTGTTTCTTTTTAATTAAATTTTTATTTTGATATTAGGTATATTTTATAGAAAGATGATGTGAGTAAAATTTAACTTGAGTTTTTGAGTTTAACTAAAGTTTCTTTTACACTTAAGTATCCTCAGTATATAACGGTGGCTTCTTAATAAATAAATCTATACAAATAAAATTGTCTATTAGTAATATTATATAGTACTATTATTCTTTGTAGTTTTTATATTTTTAAAAATATCTACTATATTTTATTATTGCATGTTGTGATTGTCTCTAATTGGATTTTTTTTAGTTTATATTTGAAATTGATTTAATCTGAACATTCATATTTGTTTTGTTGACGATTCTTATTAAATAAATAAATTCTTAATAAATAAATAATTTTTTCCTAAGTGACTCATATGTATGTATATAATCTGTGGCTCATCTTTGTAACGGCTGGACCGATTTAAACCTAACTTTCAATTGCTGATAGCTGAGATAATAAGGAGTAACGTATGCTACTAACTATATATACCTTTGCTTTCCACTCCACGCGGACAAATTCGCTGCAGTAAATGAATAAAAACAGTAATCTTACGAATAATTGGCGTTGTAGTAGCCTGGTGGGTGTCAATGGCATCGCCTTGTGCGTCATAAGTCACGGCTTTGACGAAAGTTGATCTACTTAATCAGATCAAACGGCTAACTAAGCAAAGTACCTTAAATTAGAAGCCCTAGCAAAATTACTGTTAACATTCTGTATTATTTTAAGTTTGTACAATTTTCGATATATACGGTAAAATTTTATTCAGGATTGTTATCCTTAATAATTAATGTAACTTATATTTATATATACCATAGTGGCCCAGTGGGACAGCACCTAACTGTAAGTACGATTGGTTGTGGATTCGATTCCTACTCGAGGAAATGATATTTTACTTCTCCACTCTAGTGAAAAAAACAAAACGCTGCATTGAGTTATGCCATTCAACATGCAATATCTCGATTCCATTTAAAAAGTGTAGAACGGAGTGCCTTCACACTATGTTTTGTCTAACTACCCTACCGGAAAAAGCATGAAGCTCAAAACATTAATAATAATTAAATAAATGTAGTTTCTTCACTACAAATTCCTCGATCCTATAGAATGGGAGAATTATTGTAAATCAGAAGGTTTCACTCAAAGCTTAAGAAAACGAATTTTAAACGTAAAATACATGACTAGGAAATCCTTCTTAAGGTTCTACTACCGCACAGAAAGCAGATTATGATGATGACTTAAGCGTAAATCACTTAATAAAGACTCCCTAAACCTATATTATTGTATTTGTCATTTTTAGAAAAAACGTTAACATTAATGCTACAAAAAAATCTCTGAATGTAATTGGAACCGTCAATCGTCATAAACATTTTAATATTTTTTTTACTGTGACACAAAGAAATGATTCATTATCATATTAAAGGCATCCATCCATACAGTCACTTAACACGCTTATCTCGATGCAAAAATAAAAATAAAATAAAAAGAGCTTCACGCTGTATCCCGCACACAGCAGGGTACTTTATTTTTTTAAAAATGCACTCCCGAGGGTTGCAATATAACGAAATAGTTCACGCGACGAAGCCGCGAGCGGGCCGCTAGTATGTATATAGGATATGCTAGTATGTAAGACTATAACTGCAAATTTTGGCGACTGACTGATGTATTTTAGGTCCCCTCAAACCGTTCCCCCTGTTAACCGGATGATTCATAAACACCGAAATCTATTTAACTCAAGGAGGAAGCCGTTTTTGTCTGCACATCATATTCCACGCTTATCGTCACGTAAATCCCCTTAGGCTCCAATAAAAAAATATTATATATAGGAATAACTAAAAATGTAGCTTTACGCTTTATCCCGCATAATTTAATCAAGGAGAACTTAGTGTCATGACTCTCCGTTTTCCACTTCCCACCCGACATCATTGCATGTGAGTCACTACGTATCAGTGGAGGACTAGGTAACTGTCTGGGTACCAGTGGGAAGAACTGAAAATATTATATAATCTTTCCCCTGAACAGGAATCGAACTCACAACCATGGCGATTACAGAGACTTACGATGTCACATTGCACAACGTGTTCCATAATAGACAAGTACCCTACTTGTCTATTCTAAATATACGGGATTAAAATAGTTGCATTTGAATATGTCGATAAATCGCAAAAAGTCTTATTTTAAAGGCCGCAGAGTACAAGAGAGACTTAATTTTTTTTTGTAATTATAACTTATATATAGAACTCAACCTAAACATTTAGTTACTAAGTACAGCCTAAGCTAAAAATACAGCGCAATGACTAAAAAGCCTAAAAATAAAAATCTTATTTTGCTGTTACTTCCATTTACATAAAATCTGTCTGACGAGGCTAATCTTAATAAAATCGTTTAACAAACAGCTCCTCATCCGCCCACTCATTTGGCCCTAAAAACACGTTTCAAAAAGTTTTTTAATTTAGATGCTGACTGCTGTTATATGTCTAAATATAGAATATTCCTGCAAAGTCCTTAAAAATTGAAATGCCATTGCTAATAGAAATTAGGTTGCTGATAATATTTTTGATAATAATAAAACCATCGTGGCGCAGTGTGATAACGTCTGACTGTGAACGAAATGGATTTGGGTTCGATTCCCAATCGGGGAATGATATTTAAAATTTCATTTCTTCGCTCTGATGACCTACAAAGCGCCCCGTTGAGTTTAAAACCATTCAGCTCATAAAATACCTCGATTTTGGGTGATAAATGGAAAACGGAGTGTCTAGGCACTTAGTTCTGACTAGCCAGCTATGGGTGACAATGCGTGAAGCTGAGTAATAACAATAATATAAGGTACATTATACACTTTTTTATCATGAGTACCTAAAACCTATGGAAACCATTTTGCAAGGTAAGCCTAAAGAACTTTATGTTAACACAAGTATATTATCTGTTCTCATTCGTCAATGTATATAAAGATATCATTTTTTTTAATGCAACTAACATAGTTTTAAAGTCTGTATTACTAACAAACTAAGTCTTAGATACTTTTAATAAAGATATATTATTATTATATTAATTATTACCTTACATTTAGTAGAAGACCAGCATATAATATCTTGCCAATAGTAGAAATATAAAAATGTTTAGCAAATACAAACAGTGTAAGCTATAACTGTCTGTCTCTACAAATAGGATCATCTTAACTTTGCGGCGACGACGTAATTGACATTGACTCCCTATCAATATAAAAAATATATAAAGAAAAGCCGAAATTAACACTGGTTACTGCCAAAACTCAACGAAATTCGGTTATGAGATTATGTAAAAAATTTAACATATTTGACTAAATTGAAATCAATTATAACATTTAAAAATGACGGTAAAACGATGTAAAGCGTGGCGTTAAGTTGCGCCACTTAACACGCAATGCCTCTGAAGTCGATAGAAAGTGGGGAACGGAGTGTCTTAACACTAGGTTCCCTCTGCATACCCTATAGAGTAGGGGAAGTGAGCGGGATACAGCGTGAAGTTAAAAAAAAACGAATTTAAAAAAAGACCTGCTTACATTCTAGATAACATTATATTTATCATTGTTTTAGGAACATTAAGTAATCTCAACATAAGAACAATAATAATTCAAAAAATAAAAATATTGTACCTACTACCTACATTTTACATTAATATGGCTAGCTTCGAATAAAAAGCATTCTTCAATCATTCTTTTAAGAACAACAAGTATATTTTTAAAGGTCTCGCTGTATTCCGCACACAGCAGGGTAGACAGAGGGAACCTAGTTTTAACACACTCCGTTCCCCACGCACCGCCGAATTCTGGAAGTATTGCGTGTTAAGTAGTCACTTTACAATCACATTTTGTGCCTCCCCGAAATTAAGTAATCCATACTTATATTATAAATGGGAATGTCTCTGTGTTTGTGTGTCACGCTTTCACGGCTAATCTACTGGTCCGATTTGGATGAAATTTAAAATGAAAGTTGTAAAAATGACTGGGTCTAACATAATTTTTCAAACATCAATTCTAAAAGGTTGAAATAGGGGATGAAAGTTTATATGAAAAATCTACCCCGCTTGACCGAACGAATGAATTTTAGCATATATATAGTTGATAATTCAAGGTTAAACATAGGCTACTTTATTTTTCAAAAATCCACCACCGAGGGTACAATATACCGAAACAGCACCTCAGATCACGCTAATCACAATATAAAAACAATAATATTTCTACCATCTACCAACATATTACTTCGAATAAACAAACATTTATCTCCGCACACAGTAAAGCAGCATTTCACAATAAACTCTACTCCTCTCGTGTACATGTACCAGATGGCTAAGAACTCGGATAATCCTCATGTTAGACGTATTTCCTAGAATAAGTTATTTGAAGAGCCGTCCAGACTTAGACGTTTGCGTCATGACCTTTACCAGGTTGTTTAATAAAAGCGTATGTTTGGATAACATTATAGTGTATTTTGGTTTGCTGTCATAATATATTATAGGATAGAAATAGTAAATATTTGTTAGGTTCAAAATTTTGTCGTGTAGTGTACCAGAGTACAGGCAGGCAGTACCAGAGGACAACGGAGTATCCGTTGTCCTCTGGTACTGCCCTCGAAGGAATAATTATATATAACTTATTTTCATTTACCCACTCTTATAAGACAAACCGCGGCGTATAGTTCCGCCATTCCCTACGCAATGGCTCAATTTCGATCAAAATATTGGATTAGAATAGATATTTTGACACTAAGTTTTCTCTGCCTGCCAGAGTAAGTCAAAAGTGGGGTAAAACTTCAAAATACTTTTTTATATTTATCAGCTATTTGATGCCTCAAAAACAGAATACAACTAACTACATAGTAAATATGTATGTATATTCCACTTTGGGACTGCAAATGTTTTGTGACATTTCCAATAATAGCAGCACCCCATAGCAGAATAGTCAGAATAACATCCTGGTGTTAAGAAACACCGTTTTCCACTTTTAAAATTAAATAAAAATAAAAAAATAATTTGACAGACGATTGATCCATAGAAAGTGTTAGTGTGTTAGTAACAAATAGTAATATTTCCTTATAAATTATTTTAGTTTTAGTTGGTCATACATGTATTTATTTTATTTTATTATGCCAATTACTTTTTCTATCCAATGGTTTTGGATAGAACAATCGATATTAATATCAAAGTCTATTTACTTACATAATATCTACATTTCTCGATTACAGACACTCTGGCGGCAAAAGTTTCGTTGGTCGCTTCGATTTCTAGTACTCTATTCTTGAGGTCCAAGTGGTTCTTCTGGATGAAGTAGATATAGTCGACTCCAATCATCTGAAACAATAGTAAAAATGATAAGAAAGAAAGAAATAGCTTCACGCTATATCCCGCACACAGAAGGGTAGGCAGAGGGAACCTAGTGTTAAGACACTCCGTTCCCCACAACGACAATGACAAATGATTATTTAAATATTACACAAATGTCATGCAATTATTTCCTATCAACAAATATATAGGTTTTGTTTATATATATAGCTAAAAAAAGGTTATTATTTGATACTAGCTTTGTGCGAGTGGGAATTATAATTCTAAAATAGAAGTAGCCTAATAACTCAGCCTCGCTATTCCATTAGCTATCTGCTAGCAAAAGTCCCCTCAACGGTCCAATCATTTCACTGTTTATCCGGTATGAATAGACAGACAGACCAATATTTTTTTTGTAGCTTCACGCTGTATCCCGCCCACAGCAGGGTAGGCAGAGGGAACCTAGTATTAAGACACTCCGTTCTCCTCTTTCCGCCGAATTCGGAGGCATTGCGTGTTAAGTGGCGGAACTTAACGCCGCGCTTTACCTCGACACCAGAGCGAAGAAAATGGAAATATAATTTCCACTCCTCGAGTGGGAATCGAACCCACAACCAGTCGTTTACAGTCACACGCTTGTGCCACTGGGCCACGACTGGCCACTGTTCACACCAAAATTGTAATATATGTTATATTTGTTTTATGTACATAAGTATGCGTTTAGTAAAAAGCGGTTATTTTAATGTTACAAACAGACACTTCAATTTTATTTATTTCTATAGACCTATTGGTATTTATCGAATTCGGATGGGCGTAACATAGTGATGGGGTCAACGACTCATAATTTACTTTTTCTATAAATCAAATCTTTTAATAATTAAAAAAATGAATATATTTCAAATGTTAACCTTTAATTGTTAAGCCAAAACAGATAACATCCCTACCTTCTCGACAAGGAAAACGTAACGAGTTAAAGCGTACACGTGACATGCCTATATACAATTCAAAATCACTCCTCACTTATTACATGTGTATTGTTCCGTTCCCAAGGACAAGACAAATCACATATGAATATTATGTTCTTTTTAAAATTGGAGCCAGTCGTGGTACAGTGGCACGAACGTGTGACTGTAAACGACCTTATTGTGGGTTCGAAACAGAGGTAAAGCGCGGCGTTAAGTTCCGCCACTTAACACGTAATCGCTCCGAATTCGGCGGAAAGAGGGGAACGGAGTGTCTTAACACTAGGTTCCCTCTGCCTAGCCTGCTGTGTGCGGGATACAGCGTGAAGCTATAAAAAAATTGAAAATCATTATAAAATGTATACTAATTAATTTTAAATTTACCCAATTTTTGTCATTTCAATATGAAATAAGCAAGTAATGCCAAAAAATTTTAGATTACCTTCCGATAATCATACTTTTGTTTAGTATGTTAAAATTTCATGATTTGGTCAGTATAATTTAGTAAAATGCCATAAAAAGACTTTCGGTTACGTATTAATTAATGACGATTACTCATAGCAGAAAACGCTTAAAAATATATTGTCAAGATCATGACAAGTGTGATCGAGAAAAGATCATAATAACACATGGTATTTAATATTTATACATTCTTATATTATTAAGACTAGCGACCGTCGCAGCTTCGCCTGCATAACTTTTCATACAAATTTTAATACTCTATTTAAACCTTTGTGGGATGATTTTTGAAAAAAAAAGTACGTCTTACGCGAGTTACGTCTAAATCAGACCGGTAAATTAGCTGTGAATGCGTCACATACACAGACACAGACATTCGCATTGATCTACCCACATACGCTAGTACCTGCCCATTGCATATCGTCGAAGTCCATTAAAATTATAAAAAATAAACATAAACAATTCTAGCTTTAAAACTCTTCCCTTCACAAATTGTAAATAAGTAAAAAATCTATGACGATTATAGTGACCCTCGTTGTAACGCGGTTTCGGATGTAACGTTGGTGGCATTCACTTTACTATCATTATTAAAGTTCATATTTTATCTCAAAGTACAACGTCTGTTTACTTCCTTGTATTTCTGTGTATTGTCTTACATTAATAATATTAATCATCAATAAATTTTTAATTATGATATTTTTTTTTATTTTTTTTTATTATTAGCTTCACGCTGTATCCCGCACATAGCAGAGTAGGCAGAAGGAACCTTGTGTTATGACACTCCGTTCCCTACTTTCTGCAGAATTCGGAGGCATTGCGTGTTAAGTGGCAGAACTTAACGCCGCGGTTTGCCTCGACACCAGAGCGAAGAAAACGGATATATTAAATAATTCCACTCCTCGAGTGGGAATCGACCCACAACCAGTCGCTCTACAGTCACACTTTGTGCCACTGCGCCACGACTGGTCCCTTATTATGATAAAACACATATTAATTGATTGATTGATGAGCTGTTGATCTTATCAGCAATTGAGATTATCGATCGAGATTTTCAACCCCTAACCTTACTTTATAACAAGCATCTACTATATAGTTTATAAATGTTAACATTTTAAAACCAGCTTCACGCTATTTCTGCAAAGCAAGGTAGGGTAGCCAGAGAGAATCTAGTGTCATATCACTCCGTTCTCAAGCACCACCCGAATCCAAGGCGTTGCGCGTTAAGTAGCGGAACTCAGCTAATAATAATATAGCGTAATGCTTTTTCCAGCATAGTGACGTATCAGAGAGGAGCTAGTATTAAGACACTCCGTCCTATACTTTCTGCTGTAAATCGCCACCTTCAGTGTTGAGTGGCGGAACACAACGCCGTTTTTGTCTCTGTTACCACAACGAAGAAATGAAAATTTGTATATAATCATTCCCCCGAGTGGAAATCGAACCCAAAACCATCAAGTACACAGTCCACCATACCACTGGGTCACGACGACATGACATGTTAAACACTTGCAAAATAAATAAAGCAAACATGTTAAAGGTTTACATTACTTATTTTGCAGAAACGAATACATTATGTCCATAATAATTAACAATGAGTTAACAAAACAATTGGTAATTTACATTTTTCGCAAGCGTAAGCGTCAACGACGATTTCAATTTGTAATGTCGTTAATACTGACCTTTGCATATTTATTTGCCGATAGCAATTAAAATAATTGAACGATACGTTTTTACCATACCATAAAGAGACCTGCTTATAAAGCAAGTTTAGATTTTTTTGCATATTCAACAAAAATCTCTACATATATAATATATGTACAAATAACTGAAATTTGAACGTCTGTTTGTATTAACATTAGCGGTTCTGACTAATCTCTGACACGGCAAGAACGATTTTGACGAAACTTTCATTGGCAGGTAGCTGATGTAATAAAAAGGTTTATACGTACAAGAAAATTAGGTTTACGTAAATTTATTTTTATTTTAAAATTTTCACTTAATAGAACGGAGGTACAATCAGTTCGTCAATTGAAATCGAACTCACAACTATCATGCTAAGCACTGCAACATGGTAGGTGCAAATATAATTCAGATTATATATATTTTTATTAGCTTCACGCTGTATCCCGCGCACAGCAGGGTAGGCAGAGGGAACCTAGTGTTAAGACACTCCGTTCCCCACTTTCCGCTGAATTCAGAGGCTTACGTGTTAAGTGACGGAACTTAACGCCGCGCTTTACCTCGACACCAGAGCGAAGAAAATGGAAATATAATTTCCCCTCCTCGAGTGGGAATCGAACCCACAACCAGTCGTTTAGTCACGCTTGTGCCACTGGGCCACGACTGGCCACAAGATTATAAATATGGAGGCAAATATAACTTAAAAAAAAGAGTCCGTTGCGGCGCAGTGTAACAAGGTATGACTGTAAACGCGATGGTTGTGGATTCGATTCCCACTTGGAGAAATGATTTTAATACTTATTACTTTTCTCTGGTATTTAAGATAAAGCACGGCGTTGAGTACTGCTACTCAACACGCAATGTCTCCATTTCTGGGCAGAAAGTGAAAGATGGAGTATCTTGACACTAAATTCTTTCTGAACATACGGAAATATGTACTTTAATTAAACAAATTAACAGCAAATCTCATTTCTTACCTTCTTGAGCAAGTAAGGCGCGTCAACATTAAGTTGACAACGCCGTGTGGTGTCCCGCTGGGCGTCGTCTGCGGACCAGCTATCTTCCGTTATCACGCACTCTATCACCACCGGTATTTGGGGGCAGCTGGGGAACCGCCTTTCGTACGCCTGGTGACAAGTAGATTATATGTTATTATATATTTTGGTGGTAGTTAAGGAGAGAATGATTAGATTGGAATCAATAAGTCACTTTAGAAAAATAATAAAGAGTTTCTCTTGAGAACTGTCCAAGTGTTCTAACCGCTCTGATAGCCATGCGTTTGAAAGTTAATAAAATTTTTTAGACGTTCTCTTAAAACCCCTTTTCTTATTATAGGTGTGTGAATTGCTTGCGGCTTCGCCGCGTAAACTATAAATCTGTTTCGGTATATTGCAACCCTCGGGGGTGGGTTTTTGAAAAAGTAAGTAGCCTATGTTCCCAGACCCAGTCATTTTTACTACTTTCATTCTAAATGTTATCCAAACCGGTAGATTAGCCGTGAAAGCGTGACAGGCAAACACACAGACATTCGCATTTATAATATAAGTATGGCTATTGTTTTTTTGTACGCGTCATATAAAATTATAAATATAAAAAAATTTACGCCCCTCTTTAATTTAAACTAAACTAACGTCTTTCAGTATAAAACAGAGAGAAAAGAGAAAACATCCTCATTTAAAGCACATATTGCGCACATCATGTCGTATCGTTTGCCAAAATATTAGCGAGTACAAAGCTAACCACAACAAGAATAGTTTAATGAAACAATGTTTATTGACGCGGTGCTCGTGGATGTTGCTACATAACTCGCATACATTTCATGAAGCTATAGTCAGATATTCGTTTACGTAAATTCTTGGGTTTTCTTCTTTAAAAGATCGTAGCTATATGCTTTTCAACGCGTAGCTGGGTAGTCAGGGAGAAGGTGGTGTCAAGACACTCCGTTCCCTACTTTACGCCTATAATCGAGAATTATGGGTTGAGTGGTGGTACATTAAGTCCCACATTATCTTAAGTATCTTAGAAAATTTTGGTTTATTTTAGTAGGTTTAATTCTTCTAAAAAGGAAATGTTTAAACATATTTGTTATATTCTTAATTGCACTTAAAAATATATGAGGAAACAAAACAAAGTTCAGTTCATAAATGTTCATCTACGTGAAGAGATCTCATCCAGTCAGGCCGTAGAGTTAGATAGAATGCCACAGCCAGTAGAAGTAAAAGGCAGGGAGACCGTGAATAAGGAAGAAATATAGACCACTTCTACTACTAATCACAGACACAGAACGTATAGTAGAATAAGACTGTAGAATGATTCGTTAAAAAAAAGATTTTTACAAATTTAGGTAAATTGAAAACAATGTACGGAGAATTAAGTAATTCGAAGAATTTTATTCGTAAAATATTAATTTCACATTTTCGTACCTCGTATTTGATAAATATTTTTATTTTAACAAGAGAACGGAATTACTAGGTGATTACGCGAAATTTGGTTGAAAACATTATTCTATTTTTTTTTTAGCTTTACGCTGTATCCCGCACACAGCAGGGTAGGCAGAGAGAACCTAGTGTTAAGACACTCCGTTCCCCACTTTCCGCCGAATTCGGAGGCTTACGTGTTAAGAGGCAGAACTTAACGCCGCGCTTTATCTCGACACCAGAGCGAAGAAAATGGAAATATAATTATTCTATTATATTTTATAAAATGCCCTTATATTTTTCTTTAATCTAGAGATAAATTACTCCATCTTTCCTATCAATTTACAGTCATATTGTATTTGAAAGGGAAATATTTTAAACAGGAAGGGTTGCCCCAGGTGGGAATTCAATCTACAAGTCTGAACGCTAGAATAGCTTGAAAATAACGATTAAATTTTGCATTATTAATTTGTAATTTGTTGGATTTCCATTTCCCTAAGGCTGAGTGATGGCTTTAGATCTGACAACTACTATAATATCGATAATTTCTACGAAAAAAATTGAAATGACGATATATTATTATCAGTGTGTATAATTTCAAAAAATATGACTCAAACCAATTCGAATTTATTCGTGGTCTAGGGGCACTAACTGAGTCTGTAAACGCGACTGGTCGTAGGTCCAATTACTATTCGAAGAGTCGAAATATTTAATATTTCCATTACCATCGCTCTGGTATCCGAGGCAAAGCGCGGCGTTAAGTTCCCGCTTCTTAACACGCAATGCCTCCGAATTCGGCGGTGCGTGGGGAACGGAGTGTCTTAACGCTAGGTTCCCTCTGCCTACCCTGCTGAGTGCGAGATAAACCGTAAAGGTATCAAAAAATATTTCATTTTCTTTGCTCTGGTGTCGAGGCAACGTACAGCGATGAGTTCCGCCACTTAATATGCAATGCCTCCAAATTCAATAACTATTTAAAACTTTAAATAGCTTGGAAGCGATCGAGGCGCATTGTATACGTTGTGGGTTCGACTTCCACTCGTGAAAATTATTATTTTTTTTTTATTTCTCCGCTCCAGTAATAAGATAAAGGACGGCGTCGAGTTCCGTCGCTTAAAACGCAATGCCTCCAGAATTTGCCGGATAGTGGGGATCGCACTTTAATTTTCTGAGTACCAAGTAAGTACTATCATAAACCATACATTATATTAATTCAATATAGAAAAAATCGCCAAACTCTTTTAACATAATATAAAAACAAGCGTATTTGCATATAAATTAGACATCAATCATAGCTTTTGTTCTCTATAATCTAGAAGATTTTCAATATCGATGTTTTTACAAGCAAGGCCAGTAGGATTTATTCTAATACATACTAGCAGCCGCTCGCGACTTCGCCGCTTGAACTACATAGCGTTTTGTTATATTGTAACCCTCCAGGGTGGATTATTGAAAGTAAAACACCCTATGTGTAACCTTGGATTATCAAATATGTTTATGCCAAAATTCATTACAATCAGTCAAACGGTGTAGATTTTTCACATAAACTTTCATCCCCTATTTCAACCCTTTAGAGGTTGATTTTTTAAATAAGTAGCCTAGATTGGACCCAGTTATTTTTACTACCTTTATTCAAAATTTCAACAAAATCGGACCAGTAAAAGCATGACAGACTGATTGACAGACGTTCGAAGTTATAATATAAGTATGGATATCTACTTTTTTCTATCAGCTTTCCCGCATTTGCCTGGTTATCAAAGGAAATCTAGTGTCAAAACGCTCAGTACTCCACTTTCATGACTTTAAGAGATTGCGTTTGCATGTTGAGTGGTAGACTTAACAATGAAATCCAATCATAATCGTTCCACCGAGTGGAAATCGAACTTGTAACCAATCGCAATTACAGGCGACTGCCTGCATTACATGGGCATCACTTACTATCTGTACTACTGTTGAAACTAAAATATATTTTAGCCGTAAATAATATTACAATCTGTCAAGCGTCGTTCATCTGAAAAGTGTTGGTTATATGCTAGTGATTCTCAACCACTAAGCCGCAGCACTTTTGTGTGCCGCCAAATTTTGCAAATATATAATAATGTTAATATTATTAAATTATATCATTTAAAATCTTTTTCTTCGTGTGCCGCCAAACTTTGAAATCGTTAAATATATGCCGCAACAAAAATAAGGTTGAGAATCACTGTTCAAAACCATTAGGAAAAATATTCATAATTACTACCAGACCAGCATTTCTTGTAACTAGTAATCTAATGTAACTTATAATAATTAGTTATCTTAATTGATCTTAACATGTATCTTTAAACGAATAAATAATATATATAAGAAGTTTTATAAGACCACTAAATTGTGTCCGTGTACGTAATTTCCTAAACAAGGAAATGCAAATATTAAATATGCATGATGCTGTTTAAAAACGAGATTTAACTTAATGTCAAGACATTTTGTACTTCACTTTCCGCCCAAAATCGAGACATTGCGAGGTAAGTGGCGGAACTCAATGCTGTAGTTTGTCTTAGTTACCAGATGGTAGATATAAAAAAAAATAAAAGTAAAGATCGAACTCAAAACTATAGTTTTTACAGTAAGACACTATCCCACTAATGAGGGTAATACTTCCGCCATTAAACACGCAATGCCTCTTAGGGCGGAGAGCAGCGAACGGAGTGGTATTACACTAGATTCTCTCTGACTACCCTGCTTTGTAGGAAAAGCATGAAGCTGTTTAAACTATACGTTTTAATTTGTCAAACATTATGCTAGCTTTAGAAAGTTGCAATAGTAAGATTTAATTTATCCAAAAACATTAAGTTAATATATTTTTTTTCTTTTTTATTAGCTTCACGCTGTATCCCTCACACAACAGAGTAGGCAGAGGGAACTTAGTGTTAAGACACTCCGTTCCCAACTTCCCACCGAATACGGAGGCATTGCCTGTTAAGTGGCGGAACTTAGCGCCGCGGTTTGCCTGGATACCAAGGCGAAAAAAATTCAAAAATTTTACTCTCATTCTAAATTTGCCATACAATTTCCAGCAAAATAAAACATTACAGGCAAGTACTTGTACTCAACTATAATTACCTACACGTTTTTTTAGACAGAACACTCTCCCTTGCAACCTTCCACCGCCGTTTGGCAAGCGACCTCGACGGCGCGGATATGAAATCCAAATTGAGCAATCTTAGCGCAAACCGCATCAACGTAAACGCTTGTTAGGCATTCCAATACCTTATCGATCTTAGATTTTTTTTATATGTATGTATATAAAAATATATATAGAACCTGTCAAGATATTTGAAGAAAACGACAAACTACTTTGCGAGGTTAGGTAGTATTGCTGTATGCAAATGTTCAAAAATAAATTTCAATATTATAAAATCTAGTATTTTATTACTACTACAAAAAAATTACATATTTTCCAACGTTTTTTTAAAAATACGTACCTTTAGTTTGAGTAGACCTAGTAGATACCAAGGGGTACGAAGATAAAAAACTAAACTTAATTAAAGTTTTAATATTTTTTTATACACTAAATGTGAACAACCTTTTTGTGTTTTTTTGGTTCTCGAACAAAAAAATGCGGGTTCGAGACCCTCTACGTACAAATTTTAATATATTCCAACAATGTTTCTCTATTGAATCTTAATTTTTATAATGTAACTTAAATGATTTTTTAAATTAAAATTAGGACACAAAATATACAATTTTCATTATCACTACTAATTGTTATTTAAAATGAAACAGAAAGACAATATATATATTTAAGAAATGATATGGCACCAATAACTCTTATATCTCCTTAAGATTACTACTATGAAATACTTTCCGGCTGAAAATACAATTCCACACTTACTAAGTATTCACAAGACAAATATAACTAACATGTATGGAGTGCCAATAAAATAAATGATTCGACCTCTTGCCTTAAAAGACTTAGTACGATGCATATTAGTAGGCCTCTATATGCAGTATTAAATGACCGTTTGTCACAGGGTTATCATTTAAACAATGTATTTAAAATTTAATTAAAATTTAAGCATTGCATTGCTCAGTGGTGAGAGCGCCTGAACGGTATTCAGGAGGCGCGGGTTCGAATCCCGCTGCGTTCAATTTTTTATACGTTTTCTTTAAATGTCTTTTTCAAGTCTTTAACGATTCAGGTGAAATTTTGTATACATGATACGTTTGTATGACACACATCTACTATTCCTAAAATGTATTATATGGATGTGTGGCCAGTCGTGGCCCAGTGGCACAAGCGTGTGACTGTAAACGACTGGTTGTGGGTTCGATTCCCACTCGAGGAGTGGAAATATTTAATATTTCCATTTTCTTCGCTCTGGTGCCGAGGTAAAGCGCGGCGTTAAGTTCCGCCACTTAACACGCAATGCCTCCGAATTCGACGGAAAGTGGGGAACGGAGTGTCTTAACACTAGGTTCCCTCTGCCTACCCTGCTGTGTGCGGGATATAGCGTGAAGCTATTTAATTTTTTTTTTATATATGGATCTCCTTTTAAATCTCTTAACTTTCTGGCCTCCCATTAAAAACGTTTGCTCAACACTGCTTTAAACGAATAATAATATCCAATATGGCGGACAAGTCATTCTAAATGCACTCCAACAATATGGATATCGAATGAAAGCTCTTACTGAAAGTAACTCGATAAAAGCTTCGTTTTAAAATAGTATTTTTTTCCTTTTGCATTTCTATCAATATCCATGGACGACGCTGTTGTTACGCAATGGAACAGCGTCTGACTTAACATGAAGGTTGTGGGTTCGATTGCCCACTCGGAAAAAAAGATTATATTAAAATTTTTATTTGTCGCTATTGTTCTAAAAGACAAAAACCGGCGTTGAGTTCCGCCACTCAATATGCAATGTGTTGATTTTGGACGGAAAGTGGATAACGGAGAGTCTTGATACTAGATCCTCTCAAGGACTATTCCACTATACGGAACAAAGCATGAAACTGCTATTTATGGTTCCATCGCAAAAGAGACTTGCGATTATCATTAAATATGTTCAAATGTTCCTATACTTTTTAATTAGACTTTACAGTTTATTATCTTCTTCTTCTGGGCATTTATCCCGGGCCTAGCCAGGGTCTGCCTGCCTACTTAAACTACTCCACTTTGCGCGATCGTCAACATCATTGGTGGTTAGTCCATTGACATCCACTTTACAGTTTTTTACATATGTATATATACGCATAAATTATGTTACACATAACTGTGTATAACATAATTAATTTTTTATTACAAAAAAGCTTTAAAAGCCATAATAATTTTATTGTAAACGCAAAAATACACGAACAAAACAATAATTACTCATGTTCAATCATATAAGATACTGAGTTTATTTTATTTTCCGCTTCACCGGCTGGTGTCAGATACACGTGTAAGGAAACTTCTTATGCATAATTACCTTATCTAAATATAACAACTAAAAGAATGTCGTGATTAATTTTCATATGTTGCCATTGCAGTGCAGTAGCCATTAACTGCGCGCAATGATTGTGGATTCGATTACTACTTTGACATAATGTAAAATAAAAATATTTGATTTTTTTAATTAGACACTTAGAAATTTGATAAACATTTATGTGAATCTGTCTCTAAAATGTTTATCAAATTTCTAAGTGTATCAATAACACTGCAAATTTTACAAAATATTTAAAAGATCGCATTATCTCTTATTTAGCGATTATTCATAAAGTAAGCTATGGATATTTGTAAAATCTCTATAAGGAGATGCTGATGACCAAAATCATTTTTAATAAGCGTATAAGAATTTAGACGTAGCCGAATGTAGGACTAATGGCTTAATGGCAAAAGCGCTTGGACAGTTTCTAAGAAGCGAGGATTGAAATCCTGCTCCATATTAAAAATTTTATACAATAACTTTTCTCAGGTTACGTAATAAATTAGCCTTAACTGTTAAATAACCTCAACTCTATTTTTTTTATGATATCTTCATCTATTTATACCAACCATGAGCCTATGTCGCTTGACAATATATATTATTTATTTATTTTTTAGATTTTTTTTAAATCTTTTTTATTTTTATTTCTTTTTTTATTCTTATTTATTTTTTTTTATATTTCCCATTGAACATCTGAAAACCTGTACCGAAAATAAATTTATTTTAAACGTACAAAAGCATCCATTAAACACTTAAATACTAAATGCACCGTACATCCGTTTTCACGTGATCATAAACAATTGTCTAAACATACAAACACACACATGTTTACATTTATAAAGTATAATAATTAGTACATAAATTTTCCTGCATGACGTTGTTCAAAGCTATAGTTACGTATAGAATTTATTCATATAATGTGTATAATAAGCTTTATGACGATTTTTTTTATCTTCACGCTGTATCCCGCACACAGCAGAGTAGGCAAAGGAACCTAGAGTTAAGACACTCTATTCCCCATTTTGCGCCAAATTCTGAAGGCATTGTGTGTTAAGTGGTGGAACTTAACGCCGCGCTTTGCCTCGACATCAAAGCCAATGAAATGGAAATATTGAATATTTCCATTTCCCCTTTATGAGTGAGAATTGAACCCACAGCCAGTCGTGATTACGGTCACAATTTGTGCCGCTTCGCCATGACTGGCCTCATGTATAATATATATTTATATGTTTTTCTTTAAAACTTAAAATATGAACACACATAACTTGAACTGTTAAGCGGAAATGAAAAATTGATTTAATGTCATTTAGTTTTAATATCTTTTTTATTTTTTTTTACCTACTTCGCCACACATGTAAAGCCCAATTATAAATCTTACATATTCACAATTATTTAATACTAATAGGGGGAATAATGTTGGAAGGAGGAATTTGGCGTTCAACGCAGAAAAACAATAGCCTCACGTTTGATAGAGGGATAGTCAGGGAGAACCTAGTGTCAAGACATTCCTTTTTTTCACTTTTCACCTAAATTAAGGCTCTTTTTTTAAAAAAATAAAGAAAAAAAATAATGCTGCGTGTCAACATGAAGCAACGCGCTTAATCTTAGGTATGAGAAACATGTAAATAATACATAGGCACTTTCCCGAGCGGGAAATAGAACTAATAACCGTCGCGATTACAATCAGACGTTGTCCCATTGCGCCAAGTCGAACGTCGTCTTGCAAAGGGACACACAGGTTGCTATGGCAACGCATATTCTACGCATCAACAGGTTATTTACGAATACGCAAGTGTTGGAATGTACTAAACACTGAGATCTACGCCATACCCGACCTTGGCAATGGCAGGCAGGCAGCGGGCCGGTTTCGCACGTAGCAAACGATTTGTTTATCATTAGTTTGCAAGGCGCCTGTTTATCATAATATTATTTTTAAACTGTAAGTGTAAATAAACTGAAGCGGATAGATACGGTTATAGTGAAGATTTATTATTCTTTTTTTTTTAGCTTCACGCTGTATCCCGCACACAGCAGGGTAGGCAGAGGGAACCTAGTGTTAAGACACTCCGTTCCCCACGTTCCGCCGAATTCGGAGGCCTGTGTGTTAAGTGGCGGAACGTAAAGCCGCCCTTTACCTCGACACCCAGGGCGAAGAAAATGGAAATATAATTTCCACCCCTCGAGTGGGAATCGAACCCACAACCAGTCGTTTACAGTCACACGCTTGTGCCACTGCGCCACGACTGGCCACACTTTTATTTTATCTTCATCTTTCACAGAGAGAGAGAAGGAGAAGGAGAACAAGCTAAGAATAAAATTATTAATTTGTTATTGGTAAGTTTAATATATAGGCATTGTCCCCTTAAAAAAAAAGAAATAATTGAAGGTACAGCTGAAGTACCAATTACCATGATTTAAAATTCAAGTGAATTATTAATGGGTAAATTACTTATACGTTAGATTAGTGGTGACCAAACCGGTAACACGATTTTGTATATATGTACGTATATAACTATATCGATAAATGGCAAACGGAGTATTTAAACACTAGGTTCTTTAAGAGACACTTAGATGTCTATGAATGTTATAGGTCATTTTATTTCTTAAAACTAAATAAGAAAGCAGCTTCACGTTGTTTTCTGCAGGGGTAATCAGAAAGAACTTCTTCTGCCTGAAATCCAAACATTAAGTGTTGAGTGGCGAAGAAGTGAAGAAACGTAAATTTAAATATAATCATTTCCTGAGAAGGAATCGAATCGTAACCACAATTGTCAGACGCTATCCCACTGCGCCACGACGACCTAGCTAAAATAAATAGAAAATTTTTCATTTTTAATAAGAACTAAGATTTAAAGAAAAAAATGCACAATATATCCGTAGCACTAAGAAAAATAATTAAAAAAACCACTACGTTATCTCCACTCACCCAAAATACTTCATACAAAAAACGTGCAAAAAGTTAAAAAAAAATACAATTTCGCACTCAATCAAAACCCATTAACATCCTCGTCACGCATACGTTACAATATTAGAGGTATATGTATATATGTATGTATACATTACTTTAAAATGGGGGAGAAAGTCACAGGAAGTGCGTCACCGTTTACGTAAGACGAAATATTAATTGCTCTTAATTTGGACTCCACTTGACGTTGACTTTACTTATTAACTAAGCTTATTTCAAAAATTCCTGGGGCCAGACGTGGCACAGTGGCACAAGGGTATGACTGTAAACGACTGGTTGTGGGTTCGATTTCCACTCGAGGAGAGGAAATACTTAATATTTCCATTTTCTTTACTCTGGTGTCGAGGCAAAGCGCGGCGTTAAGTTCCGCCACTTAACACGCAATGTGTCCGAATTCAGCGGAAAGTGGGGAACGGAGTGTCTTAACACTAGGTTTCTAGGGATACAGCGTGAAGCCAAAAAAAATAAACAAAATGATGTACCTTTTCTTTCTAGTAGGTAGTGTAAAGTGCAACGTTAAGCTCCGCCCAATACGCATTATTTTAATTTTGGGCAGAGAATAGAGAGCCTTGTATACACTAAATTCTCTCCTACCTTGTTTGACTAGCGTGAAAAGGTGTGATGTCTATATTCATATACGAATAAGTTTCGTTAGAAGTTTAAGTTAATGTAAAAATATTTATTAGTCTTACTATATTAGACTAGATTGTATTTTTTTTAATTTGTCATAATTAATTAGTATTTTGTGATAAAATAAATAATAGGCAGGTATGAAGAACTAGATAAATGGAACGGCAAAAAACATAACGTTAAGTTCTGCCACTAAAACGCAATGTCTCAATGGAAAACGGAGTGTCTTAATACTAGGACACTAACTTATATTATTCTTTTAATAATTATCAAAAAAGCAATCAATATCATGATTGCATCTTTTAATACTTAAGTACATGTTTTTGTACGTCTGTATATCAACCAGATGTTTACTAATGGGACAGGTATTTTATCAAGAGTTACACCTGTCCGTAGTCAACGTGTTTAAACTGATACATGACGCGTACATCTGCGCCTTCAGATTTAAGATTATTTTGTAAATAACAACTGTTTATTTTTATATTAATTGTTTATTTTTCCCGCTTCACGCTGTATCCCGCACACAGCAGGATAGGCGGAGGGAACCTAATAGTATAATACTCCGTTCCCCACTTTCCGCCGAATTCGCAGGCATTGCGTGTTAAGTGGCGGAACTTAACGCCGCGCTTTATCTCGACACCAGAGCGAAGAAAATGGAAACATTAAGTATTTCCACTCCTCGAGTGGAAATCGAACCCACAACCAGTCGTTTATAGTCACACGCTTGTGCCACTGGGCCACGACTGGCCACAATTTTTATTAACTGTTTATTTTTAAACCTAATATTGAAAAGCCAGTCGTGGCGCAGAGGCATAGTGTGACTGTGAAGCGACTAGTGGGTGGACATATGACCCAAGCTTTCAGGATTCGGCGGAAAGTGGAGAACGGAGTGTCTTAACATTAGATTCCCTCTGCTTACCTCGTTGTGTGCAGGATACAGCGTGAAGCTAAAACGAAACTATTAAATTAATTTATTAGCGTATATTTTTGGTATTTCAAATTACACTTTAAAAACCACAACTTTTCGAACGCTACAGTAAACCATAGTCACAAGTAGCTGATGGGGAAATCATCTGTAGTATTTACTTTTACAATATCTTATACACTAACTAACTTACATAACAATAATTCAAATATAATATACCTCAACTGAGAATAAAACCCACAACGATTGCGTGTGTAGATGCTGTCATAGTGCGCTACAATTACCTTATATGGTAGTTTATATAATTATATACCTATAGAATAAGTTTAAATGAGATTCACTTTCTTAAGAGATATAAAGCGACAAAAAATGATATACGTTTATATATCTTCACATACCTACATATAAGACGACAAAAAGATTAACGGTCCATCGAAAGAGAAACGAAAGTAAAATTTTCAATTTACTTATTAGATTTAAATGTTATAAAATATATATTTTTTAAATTAAAGCGTATTAAAACTAATTTTCCTTTGTTTAATTAGAATTCAAATCCATCTCTTTTTACATAAACATTGACATTTTAACAATTCAAACTAACTTATACATTTAATAGGGGCAGTCGAGGCGCAGTGGCACGAACGTGTCACTTTGGGACTGGTTGTAGGTTCAATTCCCACTCGAGTAGTGGAAATATTTAACATTTCCATTTCCTTCGCTCTGGTATCAAAGGTTAAGTTACGATACTTAACACGTAATGCCTCCGAATTCGGCGGAAAGTGGGGAACGGAGTGTCTTAACACTAGGTTCCCTCTGCCTACCCTGCTGTGCGGGATACAGCGTGAAGCTATAAAAAAAATAAAAAAACAATAATAATCATACATATGTATATATTTTTTAAACATATTGTCAAGGACGTAGTGTCAAGACACTTCGTCCTCCACTTTCCAACCTAAATTGAGACATTTCATGTTGAATAGCTGAACTTTACACCGCGCTTCGTTCATAGAGACTTCTCCAGAGCGAAGAAACGAAAATTTAAACTATCATTTCCTCGAGTGGGAATCGAACCCACAACCATTGCGTTTACAGTCACGTACGTGTTTTATGTATATACGTAAAACATTAAAAGCGATATCAATATCCCTTATAATGTGTCCATTCTTTCTCAAAGCGAACCCTTTTACTGGGGTTGTTCCATTGGAAATCAATATCTTACGACAGTTATATTGTCTGAAATAACACTAACATTTTGGCTATTTACATAGAATAAATATTGATTTATTGTTTTAGCTTCACGCTGTATCCCGCACACAGCAGGATAGGATAAGGGAACCTAGTGTTATAACACTTCTGAAGACGTTGCGTGTTAAGTGGTGGAACTTAACGCCACGCTTTGGCTTGACACCAGAGCGAAGAAAATGGAAATATTAAATATTTCCACTCCTCGAGTGAGATATAAACAACTATTTTTACATTACACATGTTTAACATACATATATGTTGAGCTAAATTAGCAACCTCAAGATTTTTCCCGCATAGTGGGATAAGAGAGAACCTAGTGCCAAGACACTCTATCCTCCATTTCCGCCTGAAATTGAAACACTACGTGTTGAGTGGTGGGACTCACCACCGCGCTTTGTCTTAGGTACAAGAAAGAATAAATAAAAAATTATACTCAATCACTCAACGAACGGAATCGAACCCACAACCATGTCAGACGATGTCACCACTTCGCTACGATAGATAAATTATAAAAAATAATTCTACTTTTAATATCAAATCACATACAATTAAATAATCACGAAGAGGCCGTCATGGCGCAGTGTAACAGCGTCTGACAGTAGACGCGATGGTTGTGAATGCAATTCCCACTCGGTGGAAAGATATAAATATCTATACGAGTATATACAATTCATTTCTCCAGTCTGCCGCCTAAGTCAAAGAGAGGCGCTAGGTCCCGCCACTTAACACGTCGAGAACACTTAACGGAGAACGTAGTGTCTTAACACTAGATTCTCTCTCTAAAAAACGTAAAACGGAAAAAGCGTAAACCTGTAAAAAAAATAATCACCAGGAAATGTTACTAGGGACAGGTGTGAAGGGCAAACTTGTTTAATACTCGTATAAATATTCTTTGAGATGAAATGCAAATATTTCAATATTATTATGTCGTTTAATATGCTAATGAACATTAACATGACATATTTTGTAAGTTGATTATTGTTTTTTTTTTTAGGTTCAAGCTGTATCCCGCACATAGCGAGTAGGCAGAGGGAACGTAATGTTAAGACACTCCGTTCCCCACTTTCCGCCGAATTCGGAGGCATTGCGTGTTAAGTGGCGGAACTTAACGCCGCGCTTTGCCTCGACACCAGAGCAAAAGGAAATGGAAATATTAAATATTTCCACTCATGGATATAAGTTGTAAATTGATTAATATTAATTTTACATTTTTTTAGATTCACGCTTTTTCTTGCAGAGTAATCAGACTGAACCTAATGATAAGAAACTCTGTTCTTAAACAATTTTAAAATTAGGCGTAGCTGGTAGTAGAATGCATAACTCAGCGGTGAGAGCGCCTGGACGGTATCTACGAGACGCGGCTTCGAATTCCGCTGCGTTCAAATTTTTATACGTTTTCTAAAAGCTTTTTTCAAGAGATTTCGTTTCCTATTTTCCTTTTTTAAATGAGACGTTACGTATTGGGTGTCGGAACACAACGACGCACCTTGTCTCAGGTACCAGAGCAGAAGAATGAAAATAAAATATCATCATTCCTCTGAGTGGGAATCAAACCCATAACCAACGCGCTTACAGTCAAACACTGTCCCCACTGGCCTCAGTTGATGTGTTAGGTACTTATTAAGAAAACAAATTAAAAAGGTATTAATGAATTAATAGTAGCACAGGATATTTTTTTGCTTCGCGATTTATCTTGCTTATTCGTGTAAAAAGAGAAAATCTAGTGTCATGATGCTCCGTTCTCCGCTTTCTGTCCAAATTTGAGGCATCGCGTGTTAATTAGCGGAACTCAACTCCGCGTTTTGCCTTAACAGAGCAATAAAAAAATAAAAAAATAATTTCAATAATCATATCCCCGAAACCATCACGTTTACAGTCAGACTGCGCTAAATGATACCTAAAGAAATCTAATTTATAATAATTAGCAAATATAGAAGAAAGTAATAGATATTAAATATATTAGTTTTGATCGCTCAAAACAAAGTAAGGTTGCATCACTTATTACGCAATTCACAAGTCACTGCAAAATTGTATTGTAACAATGTAAAATTTTAGAGATATCATTTCCATAATTTGTTTACAAACTTAAAATAACCACAAGAGTGTTAATAATCAAAGATAAGATTCTGTTTTCTACATATATTACTTTACGCCATGACGTACCATGGCTAAGGACTTATTTTTCCAGGTTCACGCTGTTTCCCGCATAACGGAATGTTCTATTCACTCCGTCCTCCAATTTCCACCCGAGACATTGTGCATTGAGTGTTTGTACCAGTACCTTCACGCTGTATCCCGCACACAGCAGGGTAGGCAGAGGGAACTTAGTATTAAGACACTCTGTTCCCCACTTTCCCCCGAATTCCGAGACGGTGGGTGTTAAGTGGCGGAACTTAACGCCGCGCTTTCCCCTCTGATACCAGAGCGAAGAAATGGAAACATTAAATATTTCCACTCCTCGAGTGGAATTCATCAATCCATCGAACCCACAACCAGTCGTTTACAGTCACACGCTCGTGCCACTGCGCCACGCATGACCTCGAAGTGTTTGTACCAGTACCAGAGCCGAGTAATGAAAATTTAAATGTTATCACTACCACGGGAATGGGAATCAAACTCCCAACCATCGCGATACAGTCAGACATTATCCCACAGCACATTTCAAAGACTTTCTTATACACGAAAAAATAAAATTCAATCATTCAAATCTAAAATCAAATACGCTAATCCAATTTAACTAATAACCATTAAATAACAAAATACCACTGACGTCTAATACGATTGGTTACAAATAGTGTAAAACGCTTAGCTGTGAGGCTTCTTTGGACAGCGGCGTCAATAACCGGACAATGTCCTTCATTTAGCTACAAAATCTGTATTGTTGTAGAGGGCGTCTTGGCACAGTGGGCGTCTGACTGTAAGTGCCGTGGTTGTAGGTTCGTTTACTACTTGAGGGAATATATTCAAATTTTCATCGTTCTAGTATCAAAGACAAAGCGCGGCTTTGAGTTCCGCCGCTCAACACGTAATGTCTCGATTTAGGGCACAAAGTGGAGGGCGGAATGTCTTGACACTAAGTCAACTTGACCGAGTACACCGCTATGCGGCAAAAAGAGCGAAGCTGCTAAATCGGTATTGTAAGATAATGTACCTTTGTCCCTTCTTACAAACCTCCTTCTTACAATCTCCTTCAGATATTCTCCATACAACCAGTACGTAATAAGTAATTTTCACTCGAATCGCACGTCATTTTTTCAGAATAGTCATAGGCAACCTAGTGTAGATACACTCTGCTTCCCGCTCTCAGCCCGACCTAGGCTGACAAGATCTCGACCTTGTGTGTTATGTGGCACAACACAACGCTGCGCTACATATCAGAACGAAGGGCGTATGAACAAATTAAATATAAAAAATACCTCAATTAGATATCGAACCCACAATAAATTGCTTTTACAGTCAAACGCTGTCCCACTACACCATATACATACTTTGAAAACATGTACATTCGAAACGTTATAATTAAAACACAATACACTGAAGTCTATATTATTGTTGATCGTCCAAAATGGAGAGTCACTGTGGAAGCCCATTGCCCCAACTTGGGGACGTAGGATCATAAGTCATATTATTGTTAGTATAATATCTCTGGAAAACAAATATATCTAATATGACGACGTTTTTATAATAAGTATAATAAAAAAAATTAAAAATATATACATATATTATAATATAATGTAAAATATTAAAATATATGTATATATAATAATAAGGTATTATTCTATAGTTATTCTAAAAAAAACCATCAACACGGGCCTTCAAAAGAAATACGATGAGAAATCAATCACGACTTCAATTAATGCACACTCTTAAGCTGATGATATTTTAACTACACTCTTATCCAGACCTTAAGAAAGAAGGCATACATTAAATGAACTTAAGCAATGGCTGTTTTCAGCCTTTTATAACAAAGTAGTAAAAATAAAGTAAAATATACTATTTTTTATATACAGTAAATAAATGAATATTTAAAAATTATATACAGTAAACAAATAAATGAAGCATCTGTATGGTTTTTCCTGCGCAACATATTAGCCAGAGAAAACTCCACGTTCCGCCCAAAATGGAGACATTGCGTGTTAAGTGGCGAAACTCAACACCGCGCTGTATCCTAGGCGAGTGGAAAAATGGAGGTAACATAATTGTAATTAATTCCCCAAATGAAGATCGAACCCACAACCAATCGCATTTAAAGTCTGAAATTGTCTCACTGAGCCACAATGGTTAAATAATAACTGGTAAACACAATTTATCGCTGATTATTACATAAATATAACAGGTGCCGCTGACGTTATCGTGGTTTAATTGACATGCCGTAATTATCTAAACGCAATCTAGGTATATCGATTGGAATATTCATAATAAAATTTAGTGCTGCATTAGGTTTCATAGAATAGTGTAATAACTAAACAAACATATTTAGAAAATGTACAAAAATCAAATTTGTTTAACAAGTTTTCAATGCATGGCTTAGCGGTCAGAAAGATTGGATGGTTCCCAAAAGGCGCGGGTTCGAATCCCGCTGCGTTCAAATTTTAATACGTTTTCTAAAAATGTCCCTCTCAGTTTCGAAGTATCTGAATAACATTTTAAAATGTTAAAAGTAGTGTAATAACGTCTTAAATGTGCAGAGATTACGGAACAGAGCGACTTAAAAACAGAAATTTTTTGTTGCAATAATCCAAAGACAGCAGGTTCATACTTTAAGAAGAACTACAATTAAACATCCAAAGTGAAGTCTAAATTTTTTAGTTTCACGCTGTATCCCGCACACAGCAGGGTAGGCAGAGGGAACCTTGTGTTAAGATAGTCCCTTCCCCACTTTATGCCGAATTCGGAGCCATTGCGTGTTAAGTGGCGGAACTTAACACCGCGCATTACCTCGACACCAGAGCGAAGAAAATGGAAATATAATTTCCACTCCTCGAGTGGGAATCGAACCCACAACCAGTCGTTTACAGTCACACGCTTGTGCCACTGGGCCACGACTGGCCACAAAAAGTGAAGTCTATATTGCTAGTAGTATTGCTGACAAATCGACGACTTTGTTGTTTGATAACGCTGGAGCACGGTAAACCGTCAATGAGTTTATAATTGCACCTTGAATTATCATTGTTCTTTAAAACAATGGATTACTAAAATTATAAATAAAATAAGAGAGGTAGAGTGACACCTCGGTTGACTTTCGTGAACGCAGCCTCTTTGATGACTGCAGAGAAGGTCAAGTAAACAGCATGAGAAGGGTATGTATGAAGAGGTTTGTGACAGTAGAAGTATGCAGGGACAATGGCGTTCAGCGCTTCGTTCTATTTGACTTCCCCGCTAGGAAAATAGTACAAAGCTATAAAAATAGCAAATTTTCAATTAAATCTGACAGTACAAAGTAGGTCAGTATAAAACTGCAATTATTTCTTACATAGATTAACAGATATATAGAGATATATAGATGATATATAGTCGAGGCAAAGCGCGGCGTTAAGTTCCGCCACTTAACACGCAATACCTCCAAATTCGGCGGAAAGTGGGTAACGGAGTGTCTTAACACTAGGTTCCCTCTATCTACCTAGCTGTGTGCGGGATACAGCGTGAAGCTAAAAAAAATACAAGCGAATCTAAAAGCGTATCAAAATTAAAACATAACAACATATAAACCACAAGAAACAATGTCAATGAAACATCTTGGTAACAATATACCAAAGGTCTGAGGCGACTGTCACGACATATCCTTGTAACGTACTCGCGGAGACAAAACCATCCATCCACACGCCTGTCAATACATACATCGATCATTTTAAACAATTTCTATAATGAACGCCGCTCCCTTCGTCGTTTTGTACTGCTTGTTTATTTTGATTGATGGGATATATATATGTATGTGTTTTAAGCATTTTTAAAACCATTGTGGTTCAGTGGAACAGCGTATGGCTGTAAACGTATACTATTTTGAGGTTCGATTCCCTTTGAGTGAATTAATCTTTTTATTTTCAGCTTCACGCTGTATCCCGCACACAGCAGGGTAGGCAGAGGGAACCTAGTGTTAAGAACCTCCGTTTCCTACTTTCTGCCAAATTCGGAGGCATTGCGTGTTAAGTTAGCTGGTAACTTAACGCCGCGCTTCGCCTTGACACCAGAGCAAAGGAAATAGAAATAATAAATATTTCCACTCCTCGAGTAGGAATCGAACCAACAACCAGTCGTTTACAGTCACACGCTTGTGCCACTGCGCCACGACTGGCCCCAACTGACTGACTGAATAATTGTGTTTAAATAACTATCATTTGTTCGCTCTGATAAGACAAAGCGTGTCGTTAAGTTATACCTACCACATAAGATTACATAGTGTTTCAAAACGGTACGCAAAGTAGAGAGCTGTCTATCTTGACACTAGATTCTCTCTGCTTATTACGAAATGCGCTTAAAAAAACGTAAAGCATTTTTTTAATATATTTTTTTCTCTTGGCATAATAGACATCGTAGGGCAGTTAAATACAATGAATAAAGAAAGTCGATTATATAAACAATTTTCATATTACGTTGTCTCCATTGTTTAAGAAACTACAGATAAGAATGGAGCCCAATGACCGATCAACTAATTACGCCTATTATACAAAATATGCAAATTACGTAAAAATAATCCATACTTATACTATAATATAAATGCGAAAGTCTGTCTGTTTGTCTGTCACGTTTTCACAGCTAATCTACCGGTCCCATTTGGATGAAATTGCGAATAAAAGTAATAAATAATCCAGGGTCAAACATAGCTTACTTATTTTTTCAAAAATCGACCTCTAAGGGGATGGAAGTGTATATAAACAATATAAACCACTTAACTTGATTATACAAGGTTAAATATAAGCTACTTTATTTTTCAAAAATCCAACTTCGATCCATACTTATATTATAAATGCGAAAGTCTGTGTGTTTGTCTGTCACGCTTTCACGGCTAATCTACTGGTCCGATTTGGATGAAATTTAGAATGAAAGTAGTAAAAGTTACTGGGTCTAACATAGGCTACTTATTTTTTCAAAAATTAACCTCTAAAGTGTTGAAATAAGGGATGACAGTTTATATGAAAAATCTAAACCGCTTGACCGATTGTAATGAAGTTTAGTATAAATATAGTTGATAATGTAAGCTTAAAAGCTACTTTATTTTTTTTAATCTACCCCCGAGGGTTGCAATATAACGAAACAGTTGTGTAGTTCACGCGGCGAAGCCGAGAGCGGGTCGCTGGTAGTTGCAATATAACGAAACAGTTACATAGTTCACGCGACGAAGCCGTGAGCGGGCCGCTGGTACTCAAATAAAGATAATGATATGATATAGCTTCACTCTGTATCCCGCACACACCAGGGTAGGCAAAGGGAACCTAGTCTTAAGACACTCCGTTCCCCACTTTCCGCCGAATTCGGAGGCATTGCGTCTTAACTGGCGGAACTTAACACCACTAATAAAGCTACTTTACTATTTTTCCTGCATAACATAGTCACAGAAAACATAGTGTAAAGACACTCCATTATAACATATACCTACCACAGAAACAATTCATTTTATTTAAATATATTCTTAAAACAAATAAAAAAAACCAATGTCTGTTTGTACTTTAAAACATTCACATTCAAAGATAAACTGAATCACCGTTTGACCTGTTATCAATTCCTGTTATTTCGGTTTCGGTGTCAAACAGTAATTTTGATAAGATTGAGTTCGCGTGACCCGCCATCGTTGCTACTAAAGGAGGGTAAAATATAGTATTTCCCTTCTTTTCATATAGTTTTATTTTTTGTTGGGGCAATGACATTACACCTGTTAAAATCACTTTGGCCTTCTTAATTTTAATTGCAATTGGACTAAAATTATTGTTTTTAAAATATTGTAAAAGGGCATTAAATTCTCGATTTCAAAGCATAAAAAGTATTCATATAAATGTCGTAAAAAATATATCAGAAACCTTGATTTAAGCTTCACGCTTTATACTTAACAGGGTAACTAGAGAGAAAGGAAAGCTAAACGCTACGGAAATGCTACTGAAACCTGATATATTTGTATTGTATATATATATATGTCTCTCGAAAATCCATAGCTATTATTTGCTAACCTATTTACAATAGTAATTATATACCAATAATTTAGAGTACCTTTTTCCATTTATTTTTTATATAATATTATAGTAGTTTATACATGATTCTGTAATTCTACGACTTATATAAAAAATCTATATAATTGTAAATTAATTTGAAAGAAAGAGAAACCGCTGAATTTCTTGCACCGATTCTGCTCAAGACTAAGGCATTACTTTAGTATGATGACTTCACAAAAAGAAGTAGCTTCTTATTTTAGGCAATATTTGTGTTTTTAATCATAATATTTAAATGCTTCACGGGCCAGACAAAATTCTACCGGGGGCTAATTCGGCCCGTGGGCCGCCATTTGCCCAGGCGTGACTAGGTCACTATAAGAATGGGTACATAAGTTACGATTATCGCTAAGAGGGCAAAATTGGAAAACTTGGGAAACATACATATTTCTCTACTGTGCTATTCTACAGCTACTAACTCTACTACTAAATGAATAAAAATCATAATAAATGAAAAAAGGAACCCTCAATTATAATCAGACACAATGCCATTATCATATTGTATTAAAAATATTATCTAAGGTCAAGTTCAGTCTGTTTTATACGACAAGTCTTTTAGATGGTTTTTTATGCCACTTAACTCTTAAATGAGCAGAAAATAAGAAGCAAAAAGGCAAAAGAAAAGGAACATCTCACAGCCAGTTCCCTTTACATTTACTAGATGCCGTCGCAGGAACATCGATATTTAATAAGATTTTTTGTTTTCGCGATTATTACAATTTTTTAAATAAAAGTGTACGAAATGTCGAGTTTTTTTTTTCTCTAGCTTCACGCTGTATCCCGCACACAGCAGGGTAGGCAGAGGGAACCTAGTGTTAAGACACTCCGTTCCACACTTTCCGCCGAATTCGGAGGTATTGCGTGTTAAGTGGCGGAACTTAACGCTGCGCTTTACCTCGGCACCAGAGCGAAGAAAATGGAAATGTTGAGTTTTCTGAAAACGTATTTTCGAATACCAAAAATATATATGATTAATCTGGTTAAAATTGGTTAATTTCAAAATACCCATACTTGTACCATCACGTGCAGAACAAAGAATCTCGTGGAGTGATCTCTTTAAAAATTAAAGTAATAAATATCTAAGTTCAATCTTTCAGGTAGATTATATTTGACTGCAGCCACAAGCTTGATGTGGACATGCATATTTTAATCAACATGGTTATGTGTGTATGCATGCATATGGCAATAATTTACTCTAAATATGACACGCGGCGTTGAGTTCCGCTACTCAATGAAAACGGAGGTTCGTCACACTAAGCTCTCTCTATTACTCCTATCCTCCTATGCGGGACATAAATAGAACTTAAATGTTATTATTGCAGGACAAGATTTGAGAAAAAAATCCTCTTTTTGGTGAACTTCAAACCTTGGTGAATAACCATAAAGGTATTTTCAGAGGAATTTAAACGTAAAATATATATCATTTAAATTTTTGCGTAACAAACTCTCTTCGTTTGGCAGGAAACATGTACAATTTACAAACAATTGAAATATATATAATGGAATAAGCAAAAAAGCAACATATCCCCCAGTTGGAATCGAACCCACAACAATCGTGGTCACAGTTAGAAACTATCCCACTGCGCCCCGTATCGATGGCCTCATAATGGAATAAATTTATGTAGGTATATAAAATAATATTAGTTTTTTTACAAATATAATGAATTAACGATTTCATTTATTAATGATGTGATTAATTAATATGTAACATATATATTATATTTAATAAACTATTATTAGTATATAGTGGCCAGTCCTGGCCCAGTGGCACGAGAGTGTTCGTTGAGTTGTGGGTTCGATTCCCACTCGAGGAGTGGAAATTATATTTCCATTTTCTTCGCTCTGGTGTCGAGGTAAAGCGCGGCGTTAAGTTCCGCCACTTAACACGCAAGCCCCCGAATTCGGCGGAAAGTGGGGAACGGAGTGTCTTAACACTAGGTACCCTCTGCCTACCCTGCTGTGTGCGGGATATAGCGTGAAGCTATTTAAAAACTATTATTAGTTATTATATTAGAAAACTATTCTTATGTCGAAAAATACTGAACATCCATTTCAGATAATTTTCTTTTCAGCGGAAACATCACAAATGGGACACATTACACTGAAATTGAGTCATCAATTTCTTGGAAAAGCTATCTATATCGCTATATATTATATATTTGCCATAATGAAACTTTTACTGTAACATAAGTTATCCATACCTACTTATATTATAAATGCGAATGTCTATGTGTTTGTCTGTCACGCTTTCACGGCTAATCTACTGGTCCGATTTGGATAAAATTTAGCATGAAAGTAGTAAAAATGACTGGGTTTAACATAGGCTACTTAGTTTTTCAAAAATCAATCTTGAAAGAGTTGAAATAGGGTATGAAAGTGTATGTGAAAAATCTACACCGCTTGACCAATTGTAATGAATTTTGGCATATATATAGTTGATAATCGAAGGTTAAACATAGGCTACTTTATTTTTCAAAAATCCACCACCGAGGGTTGCAATATGCCGAAACAGCCAGTTAGATCACGCGGCGAAGCCGCGAGCGGGCTGCTAGTACTATATAAATTATGACCCAGACACTATCACCGCCCACTTTAGTATTAACAAATTAAAATATTAGCCTTTTAAATAATGAATGGCTTCTTGGTTAGGTATGTACAAGTGCAAACTTAGGTTTTAATGCAATAATTTATGCAGAAAAATTGAAAATTAAATAATTGGTTGCGGCCATTATAGTGTAGTTTGGCAGAGTCTGGTTATAACCGCGATGGTTGTGAGTTTGATTTCTACTAGAAGAACAATTAAATATTCTTTTTATTTTCTCCGCTGTCTATGAGAAAGCGTAGCGTTAATTTACGCTACTGAACACGCACTGTCTCGATTTTGAGCAGTACGTGGAGAACGGAGTGTCTTGACACTAAGTGCTCTGTAACTATGTTTGACATTGCGGAAATAAATTTAACATGTAAATATTTTACCTACAGTTTATTATTTACGTTTAAAACACAAGCATTTCTCTAGTTTGGTTCAACTCTCTGTTTGTTAAACCCAATGTATAGTACCCGGCAATAAATAATGCACATCGATGCTTAGAATGAAACAGTCGGTTAGCTTCGACTTCGTAGAGCGTTGTCTCGGTCGCTTAAAACAATAACAATGAGAAACGTCACATACCAACTAAGTGACAAAGACAGCGCTCTACGAAACCGAAACTGACCGACTGTTTTATTGTAAGCACGATGTGCATTATTTATTGCCGGGTAATGCACTTAATATAATTTTAATGGGCATATATCATAAAACCTATTGATGTGATTAGAGATTCTTTACTCTCTCCCAAAACATGAAATCTTTATTTCATGCTTTATCCCACAGACCAAAATCGACAGAAAGACAGAGACAGAGTGTCAAGACACACTGTTCTCTATTTCCCACAGACAATATATATTAAGTTAGGTTACTATTAATATGAGGGTAATTAACTAATAAATAAAATAATAATACCCACATAATTGTTTTAAAAGAGTGACAGATTTACTATATAAAGGGTACTTTTTGCTCTCAAAAGTTAGTACGCCGTCTTGCTGCCTGACGAAGGCATCGTGTTAAACGTGTAAAGTGTAATAGTTGGTAATCGTGTTATTAAACTAAAAAGTGTTTAAGTGTATAAATTTACGTGTTTTAATAGAGAAGTTGTGTGTGTATTAATAAATAAGTGTAAATTTGTTAAGAGTGCAAAAGTTGCGTAAGTACAAAACTGTACAAGTGAGTATAGAGGTAAGGGTGTATAAACTGAAACAATAAATTGTGTTAACTAAAAGTCACCTTTTACTTTAATCCTGATATCTGTCTAACAAATAAGTGAAGAAATTAAACGCTGACTTTCGTCCTAAACTAAATACATAATAAAATTTAAAAAAATACCTACCTGCTATATAAAACATATACAAAAACTATAATAACAATGGAATATATTATATTATTCCTACAATATCACAAAAGCCAGTAACATAATTACTCACAGTTAATACATTTACATACATACATACATTGGCTACAAATCTCAAGTCAGTAGTCGAGCACGTGATGTTTTGTATGCCACCTAATCTATTTTAGTCGTGTTTGTTAAACACAATGTTTGCGGTCATAAGTTTGATTTCCTTTTCGTTAATTAAGGTAATATAAAATTTTACGTACTAAGTTCAAAAATTACCTTTAGCTAGCTAATCCTTTAGGTTTTCTATTATATATTTTTTTTAGTTTCACGCTGTATTCCGCATACAGCAGGGCAAGCCGAGGAAACCTAGAGTTAAGCTACTTTCCGCCGAATTCGGAGGCATTGCGTGTTAAGCGGTGGAACTTAACGCCGCGCTTTGCCTCGACACCAGAGTGAAGAAAATGAAAATATGAAATATTTCCACTCCTCGAGTGCGAATCGAACCAACAACCAACCACAGTACACGCACACTCTGCCACTGCGCCACGGCTGGATCCTCATATCCTCAATTTTCTATCCTAAACAAAAACGAACACATAACAATATATAAGTTACACAGTACGACTAGTAAGGAGAAGGGTAGCGTACATACAAATTCCAGCCCTAAAAAAAAAGTTGTGGTCGCAGCCTCTTTAAAACCTGCAAAAACTGCAAGCCAGTGTATGGCGAAATATGCAGTGTATGTATGTATGGCGAAATACAATGGATAAACTCGCAAGGTACTATTATTTTATTAAGGTGATATTCAATTACCACGTTAATACGGGAAATTCTGTTAAGACCAAAGAAACTGATGAAATAAGTCAGTTTAAATTGTCTGGCAAAATCATTTCCATCGTGCTCACTTGGATACAAATGTGCTTGGCTTCTAAAATATCATATCATTGTGATATAAACCTCTATTGTTATAGGTTAAGGTTTAAAAAAAGAAACTTCACGTTTTTCTCCGCATAGCAGTTTATACTCTCCGCTCTCCATTTGACACTCCGCCCGAAACGATTTTTGGACAGACATTGCTTCCAGACATTGCGTGTGAAGGATCTTAGGTATCAATCAGAGCGAAGAGACTAAAATAAAACATAAAATTTTCCTTAAGTGGGCATCGAATCCAAAACCATCGCATTTACAATCAGTCTCTACCCCACTGCGCCATAATAAGAAATCCAAGATACACACGTCACAATAAATAAAAAAATAGGTTATTCTTTACCCTATACGTAATCAGTTTGTTTTATAGTAAACAGTCAATAGATGCCAACGCCCCTTGATTTAAATTGTATATTGTGTTAATTAATAGATCATTTAAATGTAGACATAAGTAGTAAATGTAATACTCGCTTAGGTTAATTTAAAACATCAGTTTAGTTTTGAGTAGTATGTAATTTAAGATTTGTAACCAAAAAACAATTAAGGAAAAAAAGGATACGAGACCGAGTGTCTGTAGAGCTTCAGTATTTAATAATAAAAAAAAAAAAGAAAAAAAAAAAAAAAAAAAAAAAAAAAAAAAACGCCCCTTGATTGAGCCGTCGCGTCGTGTGATAACAGCGATAATGCGTACTGCATGTCCCGTTAAGATGATATATCGCTCCCACGGTGGGATTACGATGTTTTTCCTTTTTTTATGAGATAAATATTAGAAATTATAAATAAATCTATAGAAATATATTCAATACTTAAGTTGTAAAAGGTTATCTGTTTCTCACTGTACCGCTGACTTAATAAATTTAATACTTGTGTATGTAAAAACAAAAATAATTAAAAAACAATTTGACTACCTTATTTCCTAGTTTCAACACTAAAGACACTCCGTATCCCTTTCTGCCTGTAGTCAAATTATGGTGAGTGACGGAACTCAACGCCGCACTTGCTTTCACCAGAGTGGAAAAAACATAATAAGTTTAAAAAATATAATCATGAATCCGAATCAACCAAAATGAATTCCGAATATCAAACTAACAATCTTTACGTTTGGATTTCGGAAGCTATCCTATTATGCCAAATTCCCCTCTTAAATATAAAAAAAAACGATTTTCTTCAATTTTGTATTATTGCATCATTGGGAAGGCTTTAAAGACCTTACTAAAATCAGTTCAGTCAAACTTACAATTTAAATTTAAGTCCGTAGCTGGTCATTTTTGTTTATTATAACATTTCTTAAAACGAAATATAATAAATCAATAACACTTCCAACATCCATTATCAACATCCAAAAAAAAAAGGAGAACAAAAACAAAAAAAAAATCATTTAAAACATAAACATACTTGTTTTGCAAGAATATCAATATTTTCCTTATAAAGTAATTAAAATATAATTGAAACATTAAATACATTGAATAAGAACTATATTTCAATACGTCTGAGTAACGTTCCGCCCACAATTAACAACAGGAGAAGCGGTTCAACTTGTTTCGCAACAACCGGTAACGTTAACTAAAGTAATACAACACGAGTTGGTAAGACAAAATACACCGTACAATAATAAAACAACCAAAAGTTATGAAAAATCATGAATAGGATATTTAACATTTATATATGTATATATATTTTTAACTTCACGCTGTATCCTGCACACAGGTAGAGGGCACCTAGTGTTAAGACACTCCCATCCACCCTTTCCACCGAATCCGGAGGCATTGCGTGTTAGTAGAACTTAACGCCGCACTTTGCCTCGGTACCAGAGCGAAGAAAATGTAAATATTAAATTTATCCACTCCTCGAGTGGGAATCGAACCCACAACCAGTCATTTACGGTCACACGTTGGTGCCACAGCGCCACGACTAGCCCGAACATTTATAATTTATATTCTAAATATATAAAAATGAATGTCTGTTTGTATGCTCTTTATAAAACTATGGATATATTTTTAAACATTTTAAAGTGTTATTCCACACTTAAGACCAGCGCCTCCTGAATACCGTTCAGGCGCTCTTGTCACTGAGCCATGCGTAATAAGTTGTAATAAAGCGCATAAGAATTTTGACGCAGCGTGTAGTAGAACGCATAGCCTGGACGGTATTCAGGAGGCGCGGGTTCGAATAACGCTGCTTTCAAATTTTTATACGTTTTCTTTCAATGTCTTTGTATGCATATCTTATCATGTGACGATCTTTTGCTAGTCATCAAAAATTTTTCGACGTGAACAAAATCAAAAAAATGACTCAAAATTGAATTAAACATATATATATCATGTCAGTGTCAGTTTTAAAAAACTTTCCGTTAAATTTATTTAGTTGGTGACGTGCAACGCGTATTTTTCTTTTATGAACCAGGGTCCATCTAGAATAAAAAAATCTACAAAAGTGTAAAAAATGTAATGAAGCAGGGAAACCCCAACGTTACCAAGGGTACGGGTTTGGTCCCTACGTTGAAGTTTTCATCGAAGTGTCTTGAAGATGTTAGGTTTCTATTTATTATAATATATAATTTATTTACTTATTTATAAACCATATCGTAGTTACCCTATCGAATGCAACTTCTAGCAGTAAATAATTGTAAAAATATGTATTTACTACACAAATGTTGTATGTATTTACATCTTATCGGTCTTATGCCTAATTCGAGATTATTTCTTGTTACTTTTAAAAAGACCTAAAGTTTGAATACCAATCTTAAAATCAAATATATTCGTAGAAGTTATGTTGGTCGGTTGGCTGGTTTAATTAACTTTTAACCTGACATCATCTATACAAAACCTTATTTTAAAAAGAACTTTCATTTTCCCAATAAAGAATAGAATTTAATTTGAAATTCTAAAACTAAACTTATAAGTATTACTGTCCTTCATTATTGTTAGTTTCAAGGTTCATTTATAGTTTCACGCTTTTTCCGTATAAAAAGATAAGCAGGAAAATCTAGTGACAAGACACTCCGTTCACTACTTTCTGACCCGAATCTGAGATATTATTATATTGTAGACATTATTAACATATAAATAGATCCTACCTCACACGTCAAAAAAGGTCTAATTATGACAGAATACATAATTCTAAGCATATAATACTTTCAATCGATTACTCAATAACTTATTACAATATAATTATTGAGTTTATCGAGTTTAGTTTATTCAGTCGTGGCCCAGAGGCACAATAGCGTGACTGTAAAGCGACTGGTGTGGGTTCGATCCCCACTCGAGGAGGTGAAATATTTAACATTTCCATTTTCTTTCCTCTGGAGTCGAGGCAAAGCGCGGTGTTAAGTTCCGTCACTTAACACGCAATGCCTCCGAATTTGGCAGTGCGTGAGGAACAGAGTGTCATAACACTAGGTTCCCTCAGCCTACCCTGCTGTGTGCGGGATACAGCGTGAAGTTAAAAAAATGTATATAATTAAACACAAACAACACACAAACCCATGTTATAAAACCAGTATATAACATAACATAAGATATTTATATCGTCACAAGCTTTCATACCAGATGACTGCATGTTGATGAAATCTGCATTCTCTCTGAAACACTTAACCTATTTTCTAGCTCATTTCCTGTGAGAGACACGTTGTCATTAGCCGTTTAAAATGTTCATCGGTGTTATATCAATGCGATTATTTATAGAGGATTATAACATTTATAATAGAAAAAAAACATATATTTTATTATTAGATATGGTTGTTGCGATAGTTGATTCGATTCCTACTTAGGGAAATAATTAAATTACAGCACTTAAAATGGCGTAAAGCGATGAACGAAGTGTCATGACATGACATTATTAACTACATACATAACTATTGCGGTGTATTGCAGCCCTAGCGGATAGATTTTTGATAAATAAAGTAGCCTATGTTTAACCTTGGATTATCAACTATATTAATGCCAAATTTCATTACAATTCAATCAAGCGGTTTAGATTTTTCATATAAACTCTCATCCCCTATTTCAACCCTTTAGCAGTTGATTTTTGAAAAAATAAATAGCCTATGTTAGACCCAGTGACTTTTACTACTTTTATTCTAAATTTCATCCAAATCAGACCGGTAGACTTTCGCATTTATAATATAAATATGGATGGTATTTGTAAAAACGATGGTATGTAAGTTGAATTCCCTCTTTCCCGCTAGAATTATTATATTTATATGATTATCAACACTCTGGTAATTAACACAAAGCGTGGCGTTGAGTTCTAACACTTAATGCAGTCTTAATTCCTGACGAAGAGTGGAGAACGGAGTGTCTTATCTAAAGTTCTCTGTCTACCTTGCTGCTATACAAAAATACATATATATTTTTTAGAACTTTTTCACTTCTGAGCTGGAGGCACAGACAAAATAGTAACAACTTATTATTTCAACTTAATACAACGCAAAGTGGTTATTGGATCTCGGCTATACTTAACAGAATATAATTTTCTATTCAACAATATAAAAAAAAAGATTTTATTCAGAGCTGCGAAGAAACACTTAGTATATATATATATTTTTTTGCAATTTGAATCGTGACTGACGTTTGCTTTATTGTGTATTGATAAAATCTAAACAATGGCATTATTTATGACGTTAACACAATAAGGACGTTTTTAGTTCGAAACATTGGTAGTGGGTTCATTTTGGATATTTTTAAAATGCTATTATTTTTTTTATTATGACAGGCAATTTAGATAAAAATAGAAACTGGACCCTTTAATGGTCTATTTTATAAGCCTTAGTTTTAAGTACGTACTGATATTGTGAAAAAAGGAATTTATATAAAAAAAGAAGATTATTTTTAAAGACTTTATGTCCATAAAATATTATAGTTAAAAAAAATACAAGCCCCCTTATGATATTAAAAATATACTAGAAAAAGGTATAAAAAGGGAAATCGGACCTAATCCACAACGCGCAAGATGCAGACAAATAAATTGTAACAATATAAACAAGATTTGGGACGTAGCTGGATATGACCGTATAGCTCAATCGACTAGAGTATTAGACAGTTACCAATGGGTGCAGGTTCGAATCCTGCATACTATGTTTAAAGCTTTTCTATAATACTTTTCATTTTAGATTATTTAAACTAGATATAAGATTCAAGTTAAAAATATTCTAAGGAATAATGTGTCACTTAGGTAATTGTGTGTAGTGTCAAGACACTCCGTTCTGAATGCCGAAACTCAACTCAGTAAACGACGTAAAAATTAAAATATAATCTTTCCCATGAGTGGCAGTCGAACCAACAACCATCACGTTACAGACAGACGTTGTCCCACGGTGAGTAAATTTTATATCTGTAAACGTTTTTAACAATAAATTTTATAAATAATGAATCCAAAAAAATATTCTATATAAATTCGATACGTTAGCATATTTATTATGGTAAGCGATTTCACTTTAAAATGTAATCTTTAAAACATTTTCACTGCCATACGAATATCTTCTAACAACAAAACTTGTGTTCCTCATTATGTGCATAACATTATGAAAATCAAACACAAAAACATTTACAATTATTTACATTTATCAACATTTACATTTATTGTACCTACATGTTTTAAAAAAAATGAGGCTGTCGTGGCGCATTGGCAGTATGATTGTAAGTGCGACTGGTTGTGGATCCGATGCCCATACGAGGAATGGAAATATTTAACATTTCCATTTTCTTCGCTCTAGTATCGAAGCAAAGCGCGGTGTTAAGTTCCACCACGCAATGCCTCCAGAATTCGGCTGAAAGTTTAGAACGGAGTGACTGAACACTACCAGTCAACATTAGATACAAACCAATAAAATTTCGGTCTGTTTGTATTTTAGATTAATTTAATGAAGGCTTCGTTCAGATGGCATTAACCTGTCTGACAGTAACTTTAAAACCATAAACTAAACAAATATATGACAATGTCATTTGACAATACTTGAAAAATAACCTTGATATATAACTATCCCGTGTGGCCAGTCGTGGCCCAGTGGAACAAACGTGTGACCGTAAACGACTGGTTGTGGGTTCGACTCCCATTCGAAATATTTAATATTTCCATTTTCTACACTTTGGTGTTGAGGTAAAGCGCGGCGTTAAGTTCCGCCATTTAACACGCAATGCCTCCGAATTCGGCGGAAAGTGGGGAACGGAGTGTCTTAACACTATGTTCCCTCTACCTACCCTGCTGTGTGCGGGATACAGCGTGAAGCTAAAAAAAAAAAAATATATATATAACTATATACATATATTTTAGTCGTGTTTCTTTCAATATTTTTTTCAGGTGGTGGTTTAACTGTTATTCACTTTCTATTTTTTGAACCGTTAATCTAGTTTTTAAAGTGATATTTTCTCGATACTGAACTAACCTATATCCATCGTATCTTTTCCATTCTACGTGACATTGGCGAAGTACATTGTGTTCAATTGATATCCCCAAAAGCCATAATATAAAAAAAAGAACAGAACAGAACGGGAAAGAACCTTAGCGTGCTAAGTATGTACATATGTGCCTGATTAAGATAAATAATTTAACGACGTTTAAACGCCAAAACTGAGGTTTAAATCCCACTAGGATCATTATACATATATGTATATATTTTCCCTTCTTTAGTTTGGTTTGACAAAGCGACATTGGATACGGAATTTGTAGGAAATATGAAAAATAGACGTGAAGAGAGAACGTAGTGTCTATACACTCAGTTATTTCTAACAAACCAACGTAATTCAAGACATGGTCCAAGCCTTCAACAACAATATTTGCAATGACATACATATATGGGATTACCAGCCACAAATTCGCCATCTAACCTTGCGTGCAAGCGTGCAAGTTATTTTTTAGCATTATTAAACCGTCCCAGTTTCAAGTACAAAAGATCATTGTCTGGTTCATCGACCCCAGCATCCGTAGATCTCCATTCAATGTAACTAAATTAAAGCGTATAATTATACAACAGTTACATTAAGCTTTAGCTAACGCGACGTTTATACGCAAATTGTGATTAAACGATTGATAAAATAAAAACGTCCACTCGAGGAGTGGAACCATTTAATATTTCTATTTCTTCGCTCTGGTGTCGAGGTAAAGCGCGGCGTTAAGTTCCGCCATTTAACACGCAACGCCTCCGAATTCGGCGGAAAGTGGGGAACGGAGTGTCTTAATACTAGGTTCCCTCTGCCTACCCTGCTGTGTGCGGGATACAGCGTGAAGCTATAAAAAAAAAAGAAAAAAGAATTAAATAATAAGAAGCGTAATATTAACAGTTGAGGTGATTATTGCCTATTGTGGTACTATCTGATTGTCATGATGCGATGGTTGAGTGTTCGAACCCCACTCGGGTAAATGATTAAACTTATTTCTATTTCTCTGATCTAATAAAACGCGGGGTTAAGTTCCGTAACTAAATACGAAATGTGTTAAAAATTGAGCAGAATAGACATACAAGTATCTTAAGACACTAGAGTTTTCATTTTTCACCTTACTATATAGGTGAGACGATCTTTCCTACTAACAGACAAAATAAGAAAGACGTTTTAAAACAAAGTAAAATTAACATTATTTAAGTAATTTCCCGTTATACCAAATTATTAGTACCAGTTTCGTTATACTAGCATCAAGTACATTGTATGAAAATATTGCCGTATCATTGTAACACGTTTGCAAATTATTGCAAGCAAGAAGTGGGTTAAAAAAGTGACTTTAATATAATATCTCAATATTATAAAGTAATTTAGCGCCGACCGCAGAGTGGTAGCTGATAAGCGCTGCGATCGATGCTCGTGGAGTGGATTTCATAATAATCCATATTATAAATGCGAAAGTCTGACTGTCTGTTACCCTTTGATCGGCTATCGGCTAATCCATTGGGCCGATTTGGATGAAATTCGGAGTGAAAATAGTTGAAAATTCAGGGTCATTCATAGGCTACTTTTTCTTTCTTCAAAAATCAACCCCTAAAGGGGACATAGGGGATGAAAAATTGTATGAAATATCTAAATCACTTGACCGATTTCGACGAATTTTCTCAAAAAGACAGTTTATGATGCAGAGGCAAACCTAATAGGCTAACTTAACTAGGGATGAAAAATTGTGTGAAAAATCACGCAGGCACAGCCGCAAGCACATCGCTAGCAATATTCAAATCTTTGATGAATAAATATTTTTGAAATAAAACTTCTTTAAACGCGCTAGTCGAGTATGCTGGTGAAAACTTAACAAAGCATTGCGAAAAATGTGAAGGGGCGAGGCGAACGGAAATCAAAGTCAAAGTCAAATAATTTCATTCAAAATAAGAAGTTACAAGCTTCATTTTTTGAACGTCAAATAGTTTACCACCGGTTCACTAAATTTATTGCCTCAGACCTGAGAAGAACCGGTGCAAGAAGCTCAGCGGGACTTCTTTTTTTTTATTATTGTAGTGGCAAGAGAGCAAGGTGAAGAAAGTACATATCTTTTTCTCGTTCTCCAATAGCCTGTTATTTTTCGTAAGTAAGCTACAGTCATATTGTCCAAATTACACTCGCTTATTTTTTCTACTTCAGTTGAATTGTTTAATTGGAGAGTGTTAAACATACCAGTACAATACAAGTCACTTTGCCAATGGCTCATTGTCACATAATAGAAATAAAATATTTTTAAAAATTTATTTGAAATTCAATACAATTTTTTTTTATGTGAACAAAAGATGAATGGGATATTATAACTAAATTTAACTATTCAAACCTAACCAGGTTTGCAAAAAAATTGAAATTTTGGTATTTGAAATTTTGTGTTTTTAAATTCTGTATAGGAATCCATGGTCACAGGACTAACTGTAAAGTGTATATATACAAACATTTTATTTATTGATTTTTAAATTCACTTATATATACAACAATTATAACTTGAGGCCAATGACTGACTATAATCACAATTGGTTGTAGGTTCAATTCCTACTAGGTGCAAAGATTATAAGCAATTATGTTCATTTCTCTGTTCTTTTGAACATGGCAAGGTGTTGAGGTCCCGATTTAAAAATCTGTGTCTTGATTTTAGACAAAAAATGGAAAATGGAATGTTTTGACATTAGGTTCTCTCTAAGTATATTCTCTCCCTTTTATATGAGGAGTTAAGAAATTATAATATCTTAATATTTGATAAATACATGTAAACATCAAACTTCACAAAAAATATGTATACTTGTTTAGTTTGAGCTCAAAAATTTGCTATATCAATATTTTGTAGGACATGAATGACAATATACATTTTACAAGACCTAGCAGTGAATTCAATGCCAGTCATTGTCAAATTATAAATAAATTATAAAACATTCAAAACAGTGTTATTATTTTAGGGTATAGGGATATGTAAGCAGTGTTTTTGGTTATTTCTATATTAAGCTTTCCTTTGTTTCTTTTTCTAACTTTAACTTCTCAGAAACATAGGGTGGGTAGAAGAAAGAAGGCACCCATCAATCTCATTATTTTTATCTTATATTAATTCCAGCAATATTAAGAGACCTTGTGTTTAACACTTTAAGTATTGAAGACACAATGTTACCAAACAGAATTATTCTTTTGCTTTTATAGCAGTTCATTACAATATTACAGTTTCATAACAATTTAACAACTAACCATTGCAAGCACTTAAACACATAATTATTTTAGAGCATAAATATGTAATATTTATGTATTTAAATAATATGAATAAATATTCAATTAAGTGGAGCAATAATTATTTTATAATATAATAATTTAATACAATTAACACACATACCAATTGCAATTTTTATAGATAAGTATGGCCTAATTAACTTTTAATAATTATCATTAATCATTTTATTTAAACAAGTAGTGTAATACACATAAATCATTTAGTTAATGCAGAACTAATTGCACGTCTCTTTAACATACTTTGGCGTCAGACACATGCCTCACGTCAAATTAAGTGTTGTAAACAAGTTTGTAACTATAAGATTTCACAAAATGAATAGTTTAAAATGACTTTAACTACTTACAGCCATCACCATCTCGAACGAGTACTTGTGTACCCTCACAGGGGAAACGTATTCTTGAACCATGGTTACCAAATAAGCAAAGTAAAGATCTTTCAAAGAAAAAAGGATTCGAGATCCTTGATCGAAAGCAGTTTACACTACGGTCATTATTCACCAAAGTCCACTTTTAAACTTTTTTGTCTTACTATTAATATTCCCCTTCACTCTCTATGAAACATTACAAAAATAAACGAGTAAACGAATGTCAAATAAAGACAAAATGCGCGAGTCGCGACAAACAGCGAACGGCAGCGTACGAAAATGAATTGATTATTCGCTATGAAGTTCGTAACAAACTGTAAAATTTTTGACAGCTCTTAACGGTGGCTTGCCATATACAATATTATATCTAAAATCAAATTTAAGTCAATGTCATTCTTTATGATATTTAAACAAAGAAATAATTAAAAGATATTTTTTCCTATTTAAATAAAGTTTCCTTTTTTTCTAGTGCCACAAAATGTAAATTTCGGTATCTTAATAATAATTTTTTGTTTTTTTTTATGCAACCACACTGAACCCTTAATTTTTTATTTGCATTTATAAATTGAACAAAATTTCAGGTGATGTAAAAAGGTTAAACAATAAAATATAAAAAATAAATTTTGAGATACTCTATTTTGTTTTATAATATAAAAATAAACCATAGTATATAAAAAAGCACTTCCGCAAAACTTATAATCCACGTTGATTATAGCTAACTTCAGGACAGTGAGTAAGCGGGCCTTCAACGAAGCGAAGAGCGAATTGCGAATGTCGTCCGCAATTATATGAAGATTATTTCTTTATTGTATCGAAGAAACACAAAGCAAAATTCCATCAAAATTGTGCGCGTTCGTGCCCGATGTCTAGTGCTGAAGTCGCCGATAATTCCGTTGACCCCCCGGCAAAAAAGCGGAAGCTAAATACAGGAGAGGCGAGTTGCAAATCCTCAGTAATGGCGAACAATGGAACGCGCGTGGAAGATGAAATCGACGAAAGTTTGTACTCACGGCAACTTTACGTATTGGGACACGATGCTATGCGCCGGATGGCCAGTTCTGACGTCCTGATCTCTGGTCTTGGTGGTTTGGGAGTGGAAATTGCTAAAAATGTGATACTCGGCGGCGTCAAGTCGGTAACCCTTCATGATGACCGTGCATGCACTGTAGCTGATTTATCATCCCAGTTTTACCTGTCTGAGGCGGCGATTGGGAAAAATAGGGCTGTAGCGTCTTGTGAACAACTGGCGGAGCTAAATCACTATGTACCAACAACGGCGCATGTCGGATCTTTGGATGAGGAATTCCTCAAAAAGTTCCGTGTAGTGGTGCTAACTGGGGCGTCCTGGGTAGAACAGCAACGCGTAGCTGCTATCACGCATGCCAATAACATAGCATTGGTAATTGCCGACACTAGGGGACTTTTCTCGCAGGTATTCTGCGATTTTGGCCCAGAGTTCACTGTTGTAGACGTGACTGGTGAAAACCCAGTGTCAGCAATGGTGGCTGGTATCACTCATGAATACGAAGCTGTCGTAACTTGCTTGGACGATACTCGCCATGGACTTGAAGATGGGGATTATGTTACTTTTAGTGAGGTTTGTATGTTTCCCTTATCAAACAAAGAAACCTTATCTTAGATGTTAATATTTGAAAAAGATGTCCTAATTATAGCTATTGCAAACCAATGGTATTGACTTTCAGAATTTATAAAGGTGACCTGAGTAAATATAAAACCTGATGTGTTTTGGTGTCATGAATCACTCAAGTCATATGAATCATAGTGCAATAAACTTTTATATTTTCTGCTATCACATAAAACTAGTAACAAAATTAAAAACAAATCTTTCTTTGTGAGTGACCTTTTATGAATATAATGAGATTAGATACATTGTTTGGTTATGTATATGGCTGCCTTATATTATTACAACCTTTTGAGTTAGTTATCTCATATAAATATATATAACCTTTTGTACTTTTCCTTGTTACTTTAATATTAAATATTTGAAAAATTATTAATATTACTAGTATTTAACCATCAAAGATAAGGAAAACATTATATTGTTCCCTTTTAATATGATGAATGGATATTTAAGTGTCTTGACACTATGTTCTCTGTGTACTTTGCTATATAAAGAAAAAAGTATAATTACTTTATTAACTAACATATCAGTATATATACAAGGCAGTATCAAAAATAATACACCATTTCTTTAATATTACTTTTAGATACAAGGTATGTCAGAATTAAACGGCTGTGAACCACGCAAAATCAAGGTCCTAGGGCCATATACCTTCAGTATTGGGGATACCACAAACTTTTCTAAATACATCCGAGGAGGCATGGTGACTCAAGTGAAAATGCCAAAAAAAGTACAATTCAAGCCTTTAAGTGAATCTATTAAGAATCCAGAGTACATTATCACTGATTTTGGTAAGATGGACTACCCGCAACAGCTTCATGTGGCTTTCTCTGCCCTTCATAAGTTCCAAGAGGCCGAAGGTCAGTTGCCTAAGCCGTGGAGTGACGCAGATGTGGCTAAATTCAATGAATATGTAAAGAAAATTGTGGAAAGCGAAGAATTGTTTAAGAGTGGTGAAATTGAAATCAATAATGAGCTTATGGAGACATTTTGCAAGGTTAGTTCTTTGTTTCTATGTTATATTTATTTACAGGTTATAAAATATAAATATAGATACATTTACAAGGGACAAAGGTAAGCCTAAAAAAAACAAATATGTGTAATGATGGGTCAAAACATTTTTTTTTATTTTCATAATAAATTATTATGTAATTATTTTGGGCCTCAGAGGCACAAAGTGTGACTGCAAAACAACTGGTTGTGAGTTCGATTCCCACTCGAGAAGTTGAAATACTTGTGTGGATTATTTCGATTTTCTTTGCTGTGATGTCAAGACAAAGCGCGGTGTTAAGTTCCGCCACTTAACACGCACTGCCTCTGGATACGGCAGAAAGTGGGGAATGGAGTGTCTTGACACTAGGTTCCCACTAACTACCCTGCTTTGTGCCGTATACAGTGTGAAGCTAAAAAAAATTATTATGAAATTGAATTATGGCTTCTGGCTAATTGTAAATAGATGAATCATTGTCAAAAAAATTATAATTACTTTAGTTCATATTTACTTTAGCTGGAAGTGGAGATTGGGTTAATTTGCTAACATATTGTGTAGGAAACAATAAAGCCAAAAGAGACAATCGCATAATGACTAATAGATGTTGTCTAAACAATAAAGTACTGATATCTAGAAGTCTATAGCCTTGAATGCTTTTATTGAATTCTCAATGCATCATCAAGTAGTAGTTGATAGTATTTAAATAAAGCATATAACCTTAATTGTAATGACTTCTATTTTATTAAGTGCATTGAAATCCTAACATGGAAAATGTTTATATTGTAATTATGTGAACACTTAAAGTTTCCTGTTTTGTAACCATGAGGTTAACTTATGTTTAATATACTGAGGTCTTGGGATTCAAGTCTGATAGATGATGATTTTGTGAACCGACAATAACATTTTTTTAAACACTTTGGTTCAGTATCTCCCTTTTTCTTGCTCAGGGTATATTGACTGTAATGTTTGGTATACATGCTACTCTAATAATGGCAATAACTTTATAAATGGATTTTCTTTTAAATTAAATTCAATTATTATAATTATTGCAACCATCTTAGCACAGTAGGACGTGTGCACAAGAGCATGTGCCTGTAACCACAATGGTTGTGTGTTCAAATCTCACTTGAGTATTTAAATTGTTTATTAGCTTGCTCTGGTAAGACAAATCCTGGCTTTGAGTACAACTACAAGCAATGTATTGAATTCATATAAAAAGTACTATGCCATGGGAGTGTCTTAACACCAGGTTTTCTCTGAATATTCAATTGATAAGGATACAATATGGCAAAAACGAGAATTAGATAAAATAAAATTATATTTTTTTATATTTTTTATTCACATTTCTTTTACAGGTATCAGCTGGAGACCTAAACCCAATGAATGCAGCCATTGGTGGTGTAGTCGCTCAAGAAGTGATGAAAGCCTGCTCCGGAAAGTTCCATCCCATAGTTCAATGGCTATACTTAGACGCCATCGAGTGCCTTCCTAAAGATAGATCTAGCCTCAACGAGGATAATTGTAAGCCTACAGGGTCCAGATATGATGGGCAGATTGCTGTGTTCGGAAAAGATTTTCAGAAGAAACTTGGTGAATTGAAGTACTTTATTGTTGGTAAGTATTTTTTAAGTATACTCAGTCTAGTAATAAATAAGTAAGCTAGTAACACTAGAAAATATAGAATTAAATAGAGAATAAAAGGAATCATATTTTTACATTTCTGTAAAAAAATGATGGAATTTATTGTTTTTTTTGCTACTTTGGTGCTTTACACTATCTGTATATTTTGTTATAAATCAAATGTTCTTTCTAAAAACAGAAGTTATTTTAAGTTTTTTAATTTTTATGCCGAACTTAGCTTCATCTATGCATATCTAGAAATATATTTTAATGATTCTATATGATTCACATGATGACTACAATGGTACAGAATTGCTAATGGGTTGATGAATTGTTAGGTATTTTAAAATTATTGAAGTGTTTTCACCCATTTAAGATATAATAAACGAAGATATAAGAAATAAAAGTCTTTGTCACATAAATTTGTTAAAATATCTCAATGGAGAAGCTAACATAAATAAGTTGTAAATAAGCTTATAAGAATATTGTCGTATAGAGATATAGAACGCATGGCTTAGTGGTTAGAGTGCTAGGATGGTTTCCGATAAGCACAGATTCAAGTGCAGTTCATTCAATTTTTTATAAGAATTTTCATAATGTTTTTGCTAGGTGTTTTTCTTCAGATTAAACTAGAAATGTCAAAGTAATACGTAAATAGTTTGTGTTGTTATAATATTTTGATTTAAATAAGTATAATATTATTATATTAAATTTAATATATCCCAATAAAAAAAAACATTTTAATATAGGAAGGTCGACGAACTCTGATTTGAATTATTGCTCCCTTGTCATTAAACTGATGATCGACTTAATTAGTGTTACATTCCTATGGTCTATGTGACTAATCTTGAAGATTATCTCAACATCCATACTTATCTTATAAATGCGAAAGTCTGTGTGTTTGTCTGTCATGCTTTCACTGCTAATCTGGCAGTCCAATTTCGATGAAATTTAGAGTGAAAGTAGTAAAAGTTACTGGATCTAACATAGGCTACTTATTTTTTTTAAAAATCAACCGCTACAGGGTTGAAATAGGGGATGAAAGTTTATACGAAAAATCTAAACCGCTTGACCGATTATAATGAATTTTGGCATAAATATAGCTAATAATCTTAAACATAGGCTACTTTATTTTCAAAAACCCACCCCCGAGGATTCCAATATAACGAAGCAGTTATGTAGTTCACGCGGCGAAGCCGAGAGCGGGCCACTAGTTCTTTATACAGCGAAATGTATTATCTCATTTATTGACTACCAGTAGTCCAAAATTTAGTTTACGTGGACTTAATGATCATTCTCGTCAAAATATCCCTCACTTCGCGAGATTTCCTAATATCGTATAATAAAGCTTGCGGCCAGTCGTGGCACAGTGACACAAGCGTGTGACTGTAAACGACTGGTTGTGGGTTCGATTGCCACTCGAGGAGTGAAAATATTTAATATTTCCATTTTCTTCGCTCTGGCATTCATCAATCATTCTTTTAAGAACATTAAGTTTTTTTAAGCTTCTCGCTGTACACAGCAGGGTAGGCAGAGGGAACCTAGTGTTAAAACACTCTGTTCCCCACTTTCCACCGAAATTCAGAGGCATAGCGTGTTAAATGGCGGAACTTATAGACAGACAGAACAGATACCAGAGCGAAGGAAATGGAAATATTAAATATTTCCACTCCTCTAGTGGGAATCGAACCCACAACCAGTCGTTTATAGTCACACGTTAGTGCCACTGCGCCACGACTGGCCCCCTATTACTATTGGATTTTTCGTATTATTGGATTGGACTATTTTGCTATTTTACTATTGAATAGTTTTCTGATATTGTATACATGTTAGTATTAATGTCTGAGGCTGTCTATATAGTCGTAGGTTCAATTCCTACTCTATGAAATTATTAATTACTTTCATATTATCGTTATTCAAAAGCGTCATTTTTTTTAAAAAAAATCGGGAGGAAAGCGTTAGGTTTCACTCTTCAGCCATTTCGTCGATATTGGAAATCAAGTGGAGAATGGAGTGTCTTAATATTCTGTGCCTCCTCTTAAAAAAACTATTTATGAATAGGATATAATTTTATAAATAGGATATAAAAACGTAATGCATTATTTCGGCTTGTTTATTGCTAAAGTTGTTAAAAATATAAGGAAAATGATAAAAAGTTTTCCTCAAACGATCTGGTTTTAAAATTCATAAAAATGAATCGATATTATAAAGTTTTATTCATACATTTTTAATGTTTTATTCATATATTTAATATATGAAAACATTTTTTAAATACGTCAAAATTTAAACGTAGCGGGATTCGAACCCACGACTCTTGGATTCAAATTTTTACTTACTTTTATAGCCAAATCCATACTTATATTATAACTGAGAATGTCTGTCTGTTTGTCTGTCATGCTTTCACGGCTAAACTACTGGTCTGATTTGGATGAAATTTAGATTGAAAGAAGTAAAAATGACTGGTCTAATATAGGCTACTTAGTTTTTCAAAAATCAACCTCTAAAGGGTTGAAATAGGGGATGAAAGTTTATATCAAAAATCTGCACCGCTTGACCGACTGTAATGCATTTTGGCATATGTATAGCTGATAATCCAAGGTTAAACATAGGCTACTTTATTTTTCAAAAATCCACCCCAGATCCGATCCGATCCGATCACGCGGCAAAGCTGCGAGCGGGCCGCTAGTAAGTTATATTTTATTATCGAGTTAAGGCAACAATCATCTATACCTAGAATGACTTTCTGTTGTTGTTATATTTTGGTTGCTAGGCAACGTAATTTCCCCTAATTACCCCATTATTTCAATATTCTAATACTGCATTTGAACACCCATTACGTGAAATTAGTATTCGAATTATTTATATGTTTATTATAGAATGTTGTTCCTTAATTCAATCAAGGCCATCGTGGCTCAGGGGGATAGTCCGATGCAAATGATGATTGTAGGTTCGATTCCCGTTAAGGGAATTATGATTAAATTACTTTTATTTACTTATAAAATTATAAGGAAATTATTTTTCTTACTCTGATATGGAAAGACAAACCTTATGGCCTTGAATTCGGGTGAAAAACGGTCAATGGTTTTTATTGATATTGGTTCTCCCTGCTTATTGTACTTATTCTATACTTACAAACTTTTCTCATTGTAATTTTCAGGTGCCGGAGCCATAGGCTGTGAATTGCTGAAGAACTTCGCTATGATCGGAGTGGGTGCTGACGGCGGTAAGGTCACAGTGACTGATATGGATCTCATTGAGAAGTCTAACCTGAACCGGCAGTTCCTGTTCCGGCCTCATGATGTGCAGAAACCCAAGTCCAGTACTGCTGCTAGGGTGAGTGGGGGTTTTGTGGGGAATTCTAAAAATTAAACTAAAAGAATGATTTAAAACATTGCTTTTGTTGAGTTGTGTAATCGAGTTATATGTGATTGCATTAATTTGTTCTTCCCATTTGCTAGTGGTAACTCAGTGATGCATCACTTATTTTTTTTTTATCTTTGTTTTTTTGTAGACGCCACAGACTCGAGGTCCGTGTACTTTCCAGCTTTTTTTTCCTTTTTCTGTTTGTGATTTTTTTCTTGAATTTATTTTAGCGAGTGAGTACACTCGGTCACACGTTTCTTAATTTATTCGTTTATGTAATAGAGAGACTGTAGCAGTCCCTCTAAGAGTCAGGTCCGGTGGTTGGTGGGTCGCTAATAGGGCTTCCAATACCGGTATCCCGGATTTTTTCCGCCTTTTTTCAGAACCGGTATTGAAATGTCTAATACCGGGATACCGGTATTAGATATACTTAGCCATTTATCACAAAGACAAGAAGTATAAACACATTAATTTACGGTTAAACTAATTTTCTGTAAGTTATGTTATAGATATGTTTCTTTTGTACTTATATAAAAGTAGATATTTATTTGGTTCATTTTCCATACTTTGTATAATAAGACACTGAGCTTATTTTTGGTTTTTCTAAATAAAAGTAATTAAGTACTTAATTTGTTAAGTTTTGCCATATTTTGTATTATGTACTCGTACAATACGATTTAGTCATAAAGAGACACTGACTGATTTTTATTTGTAGGTTTTTAAAAATAAAAGCATGTAGGTATTTGAATTGTCAAGTTTTGTCTAATTTTGTACGCACAATTTTATTTAATTATAAACAGTACTGATTTTTGTCTAGATGTTTTTTATAAATATTCGCTAAAGGTGTTTTTATTATGTCGTTTCCATCAAAAAATATAGAATTTACTGCGTTTTGGTAAATAAAGTATTAAATCCTTTTTTAAAACCGGGATCCCGGAATCCCGGTATTGGAAAAAAAAAGAACGGTATTAATACCGGTATTGAAAAAATCCGTTATTCGAAAGCTCTAGTCGCTCTTTTCCCCTTAGCCTGTGCAGATAGCGCCAGAGTATAGTTAGGATAATGTATAGTTAAGATGCATCACTTTTATTGATTATAATTTGGGTTCTGAATTGAACTTCACTATTAAAGTTCAGTTATTTAAATTTGACTTAAAAGAGTGTTATGTCACATTCCTCCCCTTTGCAAGCAAATAGAAATTAATGGGGTGGTTTTGAAAAATAATTAGTATAGGTATAATAATTAATTTTGGAAGTTGAAGTTCAGGAACTAATAAATGGCTAAAAAACTTTACAAATATAATATGATGTTTGAGACAAATGTACCAGGAATGTCTAACCAAACATAAATATTGAAGATACTTTTAACTTTACACCTTTTCTAGGGCAGCGGAAATGAAAATAAATTAAATATAATAATCTTCACACTCATTGTCAAAGTCAAACTCAAATAATTTTATTCAAAATAAAAAGTTACAAGCTTCATTTTTTGAACGTCAAACTATTTACCACTGGTTCACAAAAGTTAATGCCTCGGACCGGCGCAAGAAACTCAGCAGGACCATTTTTTATTTTTTATTTTTTAAGTCATGCATTTACAGATATTATGTAATTATATATTGACAATGATATCTTTGAAATAGCCTGGAGCAAACACTTTATTTCTATTTTACCTTAACAGCTATCTAACAAAGTGTCCATACACTATACATTTCCAGGTGATCAAACAAATGAACCCACTAATGAACGTAATAGCACAAGAGAACAGAGTGTGCCCGGAGACCGAGTCAGTGTATGATGATGCCTTCTTTGAGGAATTAGACGGAGTGGCCAATGCCCTGGACAATGTTGATGCGAGGATATATATGGATAGACGCTGTGTGTACTATAGGAAGCCCCTGCTCGAGAGTGGTACGCTTGGTACTAAGGGGAATACTCAGGTGATGATAGTTTTAAAATTCTATTTTCTATTTTTTTTTAATTTCATGTGTTTACCTGCATAATGTATATCTAAAATATCTATATTCATAAATAAAGCTGTTGCACTTTATTATATTTAAACACATTTTAGTTCCAAAATTACATTTTTAATAACAAAGAAGCATTATATGAATCTACCCTACTTAACATTACTTTTATTATAAAAGTGAAGTAAGTTGTAGGTAACGTGACTAATTTTATGACATATCATATATAACACACTTAAACAAATAAAATATCAGGGTTAGCAGAGGGAATCTAATGTAAAGACCCTTTGTTCTACATTTCTGACTGAATTTTATACTATGTATAAGAAAATGTTGATTGAGAGTGGCACACTTGGTACTATGGGGAATACTGAGGTGATGATGGTTTTAAAATTCTATTTTTTTTTATGTGTTGAGTGGCAGAACTCGACACAGCGTTTTGTTTCTTACCAGAGCAGTTTTTTACCCGCATAGAAGGGTAGTCAGACAGAACCTAGTAACAAGACATTTTGTTCTTCACCCATCCGCAATCGAAATGTTGTGTATTAAGTAATGCAACTTAAAGTTTATCTTGGTGTTAGAGCTGAGATGAAAATGATATTTTAATCGTTTCCCGACTTTGAATGGAGTAAGCAATGTGTTAGACCCTTCCATTGCATAGAAATGAAGTATTCATGTTATTTTTGTTATTTTTTACCCTGACTGGATTGAATTTACTATCGTTGTTTTGTTATTAAAATTAAAAATTAAATAAATTAAATAGCTTCACGCTATATCCCGCACGCAGCAGGGTAGGCAGAGGGAACCTAGTGTTAAGACACTCCGTTCCCCACTTTCCGCCGAATTCGGAGGCTTGCGTGTTAAGTGGCGGAACTTAACGCCGGTTGTTTTGTTATGTACCTACTATTATATATATATAATTGCTAAATCTTATCTACTCGGCCGTGTGTAGGGAACAGATTGTCTTAACACTAGGTTCCCTCTGCCTACCCAACTGTGTGCGGGATACAGTATAAAGCTAGAGATTAAATAGAAACACTAAACAATCAACAATAATTATCAAAAATTTACATAAAATCTCCCATTCCGCAGGTGGTAGTACCGTTCCTAACCGAGTCCTACAGCTCGTCCCAGGACCCACCGGAGAAGAGCATACCAATATGCACCCTGAAGAACTTCCCCAATGCCATCGAGCACACCCTCCAGTGGGCGAGGGATGAATTTGAGGGTCTGTTCAGACAGGCTGCGGAACATGCTGCCCAGTATCTCAGAGACCCTCACTTTATGGAGCGGGCTATGAAGCTGCCAGGTAGCCAGCCTTTGGATGCTTTGGAGAGTGTTAAGGTGTGTGGTTCAATTTATATTTTTGTATATGTTTTGGAAGTATCATGGCTTTTATATTATATTGCAAATTTTACGGACTTTTTTAGCTTCACGCTGTATCCCGCACACAGCAGGGTAGGCAGAGGGAACCTAGTGTTAAGACACTCCGTTTCTCACTTTCTTTTTCAAATAAAATCTTGAAAATTACAACATTTTTTATTTTTTAACTAGTGTCCATCATTTGTTTGTGCAGATGACAAATAACCACAATTGATACATTGTAGTGTATGTAATAAGTACGAATTACTTACTTTCCAGCTAATTGTGATTTCCCCACAAACAAATAATAAATCGTTAATATTTAATTATTAATTGCAATTGGATTTTGCCCAACACTGATTGCAGGTAATTTAAAGTAACTGTTCAATATCAATTTTTGATTTATACAATATACAATCACTAAAATGAAAACAAAATACTATCTTCACAACAATAAGCACAAGTTAATTCTTATATCAAGTTATTCTTACTTATTCAAGTTGGGCCAGTCGTGGCGCAGTGGCACAAGTGTGCGACTGTAAACGACTGGTTGTGGGTTCGATTCCCCCTCGGAGTGAGAAAGTTGAGGAGTGGAAATATTTAATATTTATTTTCTTCGCTCTGGTGCCGAGGCAAAGCGCGGCGTTAAGTTCCGCCACTTAACACGCAACGTCTCCGAATTCGGCGGTGCGTGGGGAACGGAGTGTCTTAACACTAGGTTCCTTCTGCCTACCCTGCGTGTGCGGGACGCGGCGTGAAGCTGATAAAAAAAAGTCTTATATCTAAATTATTTATATAAATAATAATAATAATAACACACACATATTCAAATTCCAGAACGCAATAAACGAACGCCCGCTCAACATAGACGACTGTGTCACCTGGGCTCGCTTGCACTGGGAGTCCCAGTACTCCAACCAGATCAAGCAACTCCTATACAACTTCCCACCGGACCAGACCACCACCAGCGGTGCCCCGTTCTGGTCTGGCCCCAAGAGGTGTCCCTCGCCCCTCGACTTCGACCCTGATGATGAACTGCATCTGGATTATGTGGTAGCCGCAGCTAACCTGAGGGCCCAGGTGTATGGGCTGCCTCCTTGTGTTGATAGACAGAGGATTGCTAAGGTGGCTTCCGAGGTTCAGGTTAGTGTGTTAAGTGTGTGAATAACACTTTGAAGTGACACTTTCTTTTTTTTTTAAATGATTTGTACATCCCTGGGAGTAAGCCCGTGCTTATATTATTATTACTTTATTTATATTTTTTTGTCGTGTTTACATCGCGACAGTTTGCCTGATAACTAGTTCATATCCTAGATGGGGGAATGGCCACTACTGATGGCTTTTTAATTTTTTTTTTATTAAGAACAAAGAAAATTAAATGACACTTTAAATAAGTGTGAATTTGATTGGTTGTGGATGTTTCACTTGTGGATTGGAAGTGTTTGACTTTGATCTTGATTACGAATAACACTTTGAAGTGACACATCAGAAGTGTTTAGAGGTTGTGATGTTAGTTACAACGTGTGAATGTGAATGGCTCTGGTCTGGTAAGAAAAAGCGGTGCGTTGAGTTCCGTCATTGCTCAACACCACACAAGAAGCGTTTGATGCAGCTGGTAGTAGAACATGTGGCTTAGAGCTTTATATTAGCATACTAGTTTTATAATAATTATATTTTCTTCAACATGTTATTGCTTTTGACTGTATTCTTGCATAGATAATTTTTATATCTTTTAAAAATAAAGCTTAGTGTAGGATAGAGAATTGTGTCGATTTTCTAATAGGGGTAATTTGCAAAAAAAAAAAATTAATAATTTACATACAAATATATTGTTGTAATTTTGTAGCTGGACGTAGACAATACCCTTCAACTGTTTCTAATAGTCTCTGGTTCCCGGAATCTCGTTGCAATCAAATTTTTATACGTTTCTAGATTTTTTTTCCATATTTTAAGATGGACACTTTGAAAAATGTTGAAATATTTTTATTAGGTACCAAAATTCAAACCGAAATCCGGCGTGAAAATAGCAGTAACAGACGCTCAGCTGCAACAAAACAACGACGACATGGACCAAGATAGGGTAAAGAACATAGTGGCCAACGTGCCCCCACCCAGCGAGCTCGGCTCACTCAAGATCACTCCGCTGGACTTTGAGAAGGATGACGACACCAACTTCCACATGGACTTCATAGTAGCTGCCTCTAATCTACGTGCAGCTAACTATAAAATACCCCCGGCTGATCGACACAGGTCTAAATTAATCGCTGGTAAGATTATACCCGCCATTGCAACCACTACTTCAGTTGTGGCTGGCCTCGTCTGCCTCGAGCTTTACAAACTGGCCCAAGGATTTAAAAACTTGGAGGTGTTCAAGAATGGCTTTGTCAACCTCGCTCTACCATTCTTTGGGTTCTCTGAACCAATTGCAGCACCAACTAATGCTTATTACGATAAGAAATGGACTTTGTGGGACCGATTTGAAGTTAAAGGAGAAGTTACTTTGCAAGAATTCATCGATTACTTCAAAAATGAGCATAAATTGGAAATAACTATGCTGTCTCAAGGTGTTTGCATGTTGTATTCCTTCTTTATGCCCAAAGCCAAGCGTCAGGAACGTCTGAACCTACCAATGTCTGAGGTAGTGACCAAAGTCTCTAAGAAGAAACTGGAACCCCACGTCAAGGCTTTAGTGTTCGAGCTGTGCTGCAACGATGAGGACGACAACGATATTGAAGTGCCCTACGTCAAGTACACCCTGCCTTAGCATCAGCAGAAAAACCCTAGCGGCCAATTCAGTTACAACTATTGGCGGTTTTGTCGCATTTATTAATTTAAATGCATACAAAAAATATAAATATGAAAGGGTTTTTGGAGCGTCAGTGCCTGGACTTTGTACAGAGATAGTGTTAACCGTGTGTTGGTTTGTGCTTTGAACACGCTTTTATCGTCGTATCTTTCATATATTTATAGTAGTATAATTCGTTTGCTCACGTTGCGTAATGTTGCGTCACGTTGCGTAAAGTTGCGTAACGCTGCGTCACGTCGCGTAATGTCGCGTAACGTTACGTCATGTTGCGTAACGTCGCGTAACGTTGCGTAACGGTGCGTCACGCTATCGGTTTGATTAATTTACCGTTTGAATTCTAATGTTAACGAGGGGTCTGTATATGGAGAAATAATACAATAAAAATGTCGAGCGAAATTTTGTTTTATTTATACAAGTTTGTTTTTTTGTTTTTGTTAGTATATTAGGAGAAATAGGGTATTTGAATGGTTAAGTAGTAGTAAAATATTTTTATTAAAATACATATATTTTATATTATAGTAATGCAAAATAGTGTACAGGTTGATGACGTCATTAACATCACATTGTCGCGTGTATTCTTCGATTAAATGGTCAAAAGACTTCTTTCATTGAAATAATAACTATATATTATATTGGTCTTCTCCCAGTAGTCTTATCCTACTAGTTGGAATTTCCCAATAAGAAGTAAAAATCTTACAATTTTGATCTCAATAAACTTAAAAAGAACAAACACATATAGATAGACAATAATTTTACTTATACAGATAGGATGTTTGTTATATATATTACTTTATGGCCTCGAAATATTATAAAAAAACCCTTCCTCGAAACATTATAAAAAAAGCATTATAAAATATCAGTAAATGTTTTTGAAAACAAAATTTCCAATTGTACTACTGGGAGTTGACAATTAAATTTGGCTTTTAAAAATGGTTATTCGAACTAATAATATTAATTATTCATTATAATAATCAAATACCCTATCATTCTTTGGGGAATATCAGTACAAAAGTAGTATAAAAGAACATTATTTTAACACACCTTATACATTAACAATCATATCATAGATTATTCACAAATTTTTAAACTAAATTGAATATTTACTGTAAGATTACGCAGATTTGTGTTTATGACTAGATATATTATTATTTATTAGCTTCAAAATAACATGCTTTATTAAAAAAAACCAAATCGAAAAAAAGAAAAATTATATTCTAAATACAAGAAAATTTCAAAAAAAACTTAAAAATTTTTAAAAAATCAGACTTAAATTTTGATACAAAGGATAAATTAAATATAAAATAATTTATTTGGATATTATATAGAAAGAGCTTTGGTCTAACAACATGCTTTTTTTGGCATTGCGCTGTATCCTGCACACAGCAGGGTAGGCAGAGGAAACCTAGTGTTCAGACACTCCGTTTCTCATACACTACCATATTCTGGAGACATGAGAGTGTTAAATGGCAGAACTCAACGCCGCGCTTGGTCTGGCACCAGAGATTTAAAAGAAATTTAAAATATTCAAATTCCTCGAGTGGGAATCGAACCCACAAGCAGTTGCGTTTACTGTCACACTTTGTGCCCCATAGCAACAAGTTATGGTTGCAACTTAGTAACAATTCAACATTTTTTTTTCTATTCTTAAATAATTATTGTCCTATATAGAAGTAAGAAAAAAGAATGAAGAAGAATGTGGCCAGTCGTGGCCCAGTGGCACAAGCGTGTGACTTTAAACGACTGGTTGTGGGTTCGATTCCCACTCGAGGAGTGGAAATATTTCATATTTCCATTTCCTTCGCTCTGGTGCCGAGGTAAATAAAGCGCGGCGTTAAGTTCCGCCACTTAACACGCAATGCCTCCGAATTAGGCGGTGCGTGGGGAACGGAGTGTCTCAACACTAGGTTCCCTCTGCCTACCCTGCTGTGTGTGGGATACAGCGTGAAGTTAAAAGAAAGAAAAGAGTAAAGAAAAGAGTAAAGATAAATAAATAAATACAAATGAGATGTTTCCCCACTCTGAATTAATATTATATGGACATCCATTTTTCATTGCTCTAGTAAGTTTATTTTACTCTGCCTATGGCGTTAAATATACTAATCAAAGCTCTTTCCATACTAACCAAACTATATAGACACCAGTTCGGAAGCCATTGTACAACCTCAGTTTATAATTACTTAATGTGTATATCATATTATAATTATTGTACTAAAAAATCTAATTATTAATTTGTTTTACATTTTCAAAATGCATTAATACTATGAATAAAGTTTTAGAGAACAATTGTCCGTCCGAGGCTCACATTGTATTTTGACTATAATTCTCAGCGATGACAAACCAATCACCAAGGAAGTAATAAATATTGAGTAAAAGCCATATAATTGGTAAAATGGAGTGTCTTAACACTTAGTTCTCTCTGACTACCCTTCTGTATGGAAAAATTATAAACTTCCAAATAATTTTTAACTATATGCAGATCATAAGTAGTAACCTCTCAAACGCTTGCTTAAAGTTATTGAATAATTTTAAATTAAAAGTAATTTCTAACATTTCCTGGTTACATAAAATGTAATTTTATTCACCAATTGCAAAGTATAATTTAAAGCAATAATTATATTTTATGAGTACATGTATGTATATATTGTGACAGTAACTTAATAATTTCATAAACAGTTTTATTATTATACTTATAAATTTAATTATTATAAAAGATACACATTTTTAATAATACACTTTGTTTCATATTATATATACTTTTGTGACAACTTATTTTAAAATTATAGGCAATTTTTTATACATTCCGATAATGATGTTTAACATTTACAATAATTTTATATCAATTCCTCGTAGAAATTATTTTGAAAACGTCATCAAGGAATTTTAAAATTCATGACAAAGGAAAGAAATGTAGAAAGAACTATATTGACTATAGTCATTTCACACAATATTGTGTTTAATTTACAATACTTAAAAAAAATCGAATTTACCCTTTATATTATAAATTTTAAAGGCAATAATTTTTTAAATTATAAAAAAAATAGCATTGGACACCTTCAATTTATAAAAAAAAAGTTTGGTATTACGAAAAAGGTTTCTAACCTCTGTTGTGTAAGATAATGAATCCGTACTAGGAGTAAATAAGTTGATAAATTGACAATTATAAATAACTTCCAAAATATTATTACACATTACTATTTATTTAATTTATAAGATGAATAAAAGACTAAATTAAAAAATAACTAAAAACACTTTTTCAGTAAAAAAAAGTACACAGTTAAAATAAAACAAAAAAACTGAATTCACAAATTAAAAATGTCTGCAAAAAAAAAATATATACACTTACAATACATCAACTTATTCACACCTGGTTCAGATATATTTCTAAATTTACACATTTTTTATTTTATTATAGATATCTTTACATAGTATAAAGCAAAGCTTGCTTCTCGTGTCTGTCTGTATGTATGTATGTTTAGATCTTCAAAATTACGCAACAGATTTTGATGCGGTTTCTTTTAATTGATAGAATGATTCAAAAGGAAGGTTTTTATCTGTGCCCCGGAGGTAAAGGACACCATGTCCATTTTTTCAGTAAATTGACTTGACACCATGTCTTGGATGTAGATTTTTCGATCTATTCAATGGTATAGGGCACTATGGCCTAGTCCCATAAACAACGAAGATAAGGCAGTGAAAAATAAAACCATGTCCGTTATCATCAGAGGTAAAAGACACCAAGTGGACTTGGTTTTATTTACCTCAAGAATAAGTCTAGAATGAATGCTTTCAATTACTTACTAATGTCAATAGCAATGTGAGAAACTTTCATTAACCTGGTTCTACAAGTGACGAAGAAACAAGCTCTAATAGTTCAAAAATATGGAAAATCGTCTCTCCTGAACAATTACTAAAATGTGACATGGTGTCTTTTACCTCCAGGGTACAGATATATATAATACATGCATAATATAGTAGTTCACGCAAACGAAGCCACAATTGGGCTCCTAGTATGATATAATGGTTATAAAACCTTATTCAGCCTGTAAATAGGTATTATGTGGATGTCAGCGCCAAGGACGACGGCGCGGGCTCGGGATGTAGCGACGCAGGTTCTTATCCTTGCTAAATGTCTCTGAAATATTATAAAAAAACAAATTAATAACAAAAGACGTATTAGAAAGTAGAATTTATTATATGTATGGTGATTTTAGTGGTAGAATGCATGGAAGTTTATCTTGGATGATATTTATATACTATTTTATAAGTAAATTTAAACAAACATAAATCTTTTTATAATAATTATTGAGTTATAAAATAATGCAATAATAATAACAACGTTAGCTTTTTTTTTGGTATATAGTACTTAATTAAATAATATTAGAGCATATCATCATTTTATACTAAAAAGCGTAAAAAATGGTCAAATATAAACAATTTTCGTGAAAAAGAAAAGATATTTACATGCTTAGATATATGATTTGTATGCATAATGCACATACACACATGCAAATATAATAACAAGATAAAAAAAAACAACAGCGAGCCATAGAACAAATAGAAATATAAATAAAGCTGATTGAAATGAAAAAGAGAATGAAAAGGTCAAATAGTTTTTGTTGATGGCAACATTTATAGTAAAAAGTGATTTTTGAACTTTAAAGCTGGCAACGTTTACAAAAAGAATATTATGATCAAATAAAATTATATTATCATTTTAATAGGTATTATTCAGTACTTGAAAAAATTATTGACCTTCCAAACACTTTACAGTTATCTATAATTTAAGTAGAATGATTATTGTCAAGAACATGAAACGTCAAAGCTATACTTCAAATATTCTTATAAGTATAATAGAATAGAAAAGACAAATAAACAAAAAATGTGTACATTTTTTCAAAGCTGACAACATCAATAAATAGGAAATTGACTTTTAAAAGCTGACAACATTAATAAAAAGGAAAAGAAGTGTTTTTTTAAAGCTGGCAACATTCACATAGCGTATAGTGTTACCATAATTAGACTGAGTCATGAGCGAGGGCGGAGCGCGCTTGACTCGCGCCGGGAACACCCCACTGTGGCTTTGCGACATTAAGTCCCTAAGAATTATACATACATACATAAATATATACCAAAACCATTAATTGTTAATATATAAATATGAATAATATTACTTATTATATGAATATTTATAACTTTAATGTTAAATACAATGGGGAATTTAGTAGTTATTGAAAAAGACATTTAAAGAATTAAACATATAATAATTTCGACGCAACGGATAGTAGAACGCATAGCTCAGTGGTAAGAGCGCCTGGACGGTATTCAGGAGGCGCGGGTTCGAATCCCGCTGCGATCAAATTTTTATACGTTTTCTTTAAATAGGGTTACCATAATTACTAAGAGCCAAACCGGGACGCAGAATAGAAAGAGGCTCATTTTAATTTTGCTTTTCGCGTATATTATGTTTTTCATATTTAAAATGCAATCAAAATTATTATGAATTGAAAACATATTAGTAAATGTGAATATATTTATTATTAAAAAGAAAAAGCCGACCGACCGGGACGACGGGACAGGGATCTCAAACCGGGATTATCCCGGTCAAACCGGGACTATCCCGGTCAAACCGGGACGTATGGTAAGCCTATCTTTAAGTGTCTTTTTCAATTTTCCTAAGTGTGGAATAACACTTTAAAAATGTTTTAAAGTATTTAGTAGTTATTGTACATAATATTGTGTATATCTATTATATGAGTATTAAATTATTAATATTATCTTTAGTTTTTTAATTAACTATTTTGTTATATGTTATATCCATACACCCTACAGTATAAATTTAAATATAATTAACTAGATTTATTATTTAAAGAATGTGTATTAACGTAGGGGTGAGCAAATTGCGAGCCTAATATTTTTTACGGGCCGCCAAATAATTTCAAACAATTAGACGATCCCATTACTAAAAATCATTGCTCACCCCTGTATTGACAATAAATATATGTATATATATCGCTTTTACAATAGGATCCCAGAAAGCGTCCAAGATTTATCTATATCACAATTTAAAAAAGTTGTGAAAAGTCGTTTGTGTGTTAAAGGTTATTATCTAATTCAAGACTTTATAAACGATAACACGCCTTGGGAATGAAATGCTCACTCCAGGCTATTTAAAAAGTATTACTGTCAGCAATAACTCTGTATATAACAATCATCTTAAAAAAAAGAAGTCCCGCTGAGTTTCTTGCGCCGGTTCTTCTCAGGTCTGAGGCATTAAATTTAGTGAACCGGTGGTAAACTATTTGACATTCAAAAAATGAAACTTGTAACTTCTTATTTTGAATAAAATTATTTGATTTTAACTTTGGACTTTATATTTAATTATAATTGCTTCTACATTAAAAATATATATATTCATTTCAACATAAAACACTCAAAAAAACAAAAACTTAAATAATAAACTCACGTAGGTCTATAATTTCGATGTGGCATATGGGTGGGCAGTGGGCTAATTCTGGCTGCTAGGGAACGTCGTCGACTGCGGTCGGACGCGATAAGGGCACATCTCTCCGCCGGAGAGCTCGCTATGAACGTGTCGTGGAGAGAGTAGCACGCGGCTGTTATCTGTTGAAATAGAAAAAATATAGATATTTTTAATAATAAACACATTTATTGTCATAAGAAAATAAATATAATATACAAATAAGAGTAAATGAAAAAAGATTTAGATTGGGGAACGGAGTGTCTTAACACTATGTTCCCCTTGTTCTGTGTAAGATAAAGCGTGAAGCAAACAAAAGACTTATGACAAAAGGCGAATCTTAGCTAATGGTAAATTAGCTCCCATGTGTTTTTACATATGAGGTCAGTTAAAACACTACGTTTCCAGTGTCAAAACACTACGTTTTACAACTTCTGCTGCGTTTTATCGCTTTATGGCGGAGAAATGAAAATAATTTTAATATAATAATTCCCCCCGAACAGGATACAATCATAATCAATAGCGTTACAGTTAACCGATGTTTCCACTGCGCCCACGAAACTCATCATGCCGGGGCTATTTCAATGTTACGGGCTTTCAGATTATGGAAATTTGTTAAAAGACATTGTTTCTAAATTTAGAATTAATAGATATACAATTTTATTATAGTATTTTTATTTTAAACACGGATTGACTATTTCCTCGACACGTATAAATACAAACGGAAAGAAATGGGAAAGAGTAAAGCTGAAATAAAATAATCAAATTTAATTCAAAAACATTGACATACTAGACATATAAGTGGGTTATTATTAGTAGTGTCCGAACCGAAACTGGAATTTTCGAGCCGAAACCGAAACCGAAACCGACCTTCCCGGTTCGCTTCCATTTCGCCGGCCGAAACCGAAACCGAAACTGCTGATGACGTCATAAAATTTGTATAATATGTAAAAAAATGTACATTTTTTACGCTTTAAAATGACATGGTTGCATATGAAATATTGTGATTACGTTGATTTTCTTAGGTTATTATATATTTTTTTTCATTCTTTATCTTTTTTTTTATGTATATTTTTTACAACAGCTGGGAGGTAGAAAGAACCTAGTGTTTAAGACATTCCGTTCCTCCCTCTTCCGCTAAAATTCGTGTTAAGTGGCGTACTTAACGCCGCGCTTTTGCCCCACAACCAGAGCTAGAAAAGGGAAATATAAATATTTCACTCCTTCTGTGGACTTAAACCCACAACCGTCGTTTACGTCAACGCTATCCCACTGCGCACGAGACCTATAAACGCGATTGGTTGTGGGACGGGGGTCGCTAAAACATGTAAATAAAAAATATAATCTATAATTCTAATAGAAGTATTTTTCAGTTCGCTATTGGCTAGGCTTGCCTTTCACATCGCCGGGTTGGAAGTAGTATTTGCGTTTTATTTAATAAGTTGCACACGTTATTGTCTTCACGAGATTATCCATCATGTCAATTATAATGTCTAACGATAACACACGGCGCAACCAAAATGGTTTTTTTATTATTAATAGCTATATCAATAAATTGTCAATGAGGGTAATAACCGATCCCCAAGAGCAAGGCACCACTATTTTATAAAAGACGCTGGAGTAGGGCTACCTTTTCCTTTACTTCCATGTTTCCGAAATGCATTATCCAGAGTAACTTTTAATATGCTATAATCTTAGCTATTGTTTTGGTCTATCAATGGTCGCGACCACTACACGTCAAAAATTAACCCGCCCAATATCTGATGAATGAGTTCCGGTTCAAGGACATTAAGCCAAATCTCTCTATCTCATCCTTCTCTTTTCTTCATCCTCACGGCCGGCAATGCATCCACAATTCCTCTAATGTTGTAGATTTCCATGAGCGAAGACAAACACTTATGATCCGACGGTCCTCCTATTAGTTTGTCCCCTTTTAGAAATAATAAAAAAATAGTAAATACTAGAAGACCTACGCCAGTTCTCATTGCCCAAGGCTTCTAGGGATTTACATAGAGGCTTTTTAAACTGTAGCCCAAGGGCCTCTGGGTTATCAAGTCCCTCAGTCTCCACTCAATACTGGCAACACTTGGTAAATAGGTTTTTTTTCACGAAACTGAAAACTGTGCATTTCTTGCAAGGAAATTTACGTGCTAATTTATAATAAGATTTACGATATATATTTATATTTATATTAAGTTATTGACTATATACTGTGTAACATTTATATATCAAACGGTTATATTTAAATAATTATTATAAGGCAAGCATCCAATATGGTAACTACGCCAGGGTTCGCAAAATTCATAGGTATTTCGCCCCTTGAAAGGAGCCACGAACCGACACATAGTTTCGTTACAGACTAACAAGGATAGTTCATTTATTCTGTCGTCAGCAGTTCATAGTATTCTCGTCACTAATTTATAATATTATTAGATGACAATTGCATTAATTAACAAAAAAAAAAAAAACTGCCGATACCCTATAAAAACAGGCAGCGTGGTCGACTCGGGGTCACTTTGTTTTTGGTCGTTGTGCTGAACGGACGTGTTGTTTACTTTGTTATTCCGATTTGTTATTTTTTGTCAATTATTACGATTTGCTTATTGTTAATTTTGAAATCTTGTAATATTTAGTACTAATCAAGTTAATTATTCAAAATGTGATTTTAATTTCTATCTTTTGTATGTTTTTGTTGTGAAATATATTTTTTTTAAGTAAAACCGCTTCTGATTCCTAAAATCAGAAGTGGGATATGATACTGCGCCCATACTTGCTATTTTTCAAATTACTTTCCTATACTGAAAATTGTTATTTTTATACGTTCGTGAAGCACAAAAACTAAAGGCAAAGTACCCTCTTATTTGTCTGGAACTGTGTTAGTATCGTACACGTAAATATTTTCGATAAAATTAAAATATGGGTCGATCGTTGCGAACCCCATCCCGTGAACGACGCTATCATAGTTCCAGTGCTCAGCGTTCACACCGCAGGAGGTCTACCAGAAGGAGTTTACGTAGTTCATCACGTGGATATACACCACCCCGAACTGAGAGATCGCTATGAATCCAGAATCCTCTAACCGGGAAAACCGGCTACAGAAAAATCAATCACAGCAAGATGCTGTCATTAATAAAGTTCGAAGGCCTTCGCGTGTATTTCAGAAAGAAGATCTCGTTTTCGTCATTAAATATACTCAGTCCCAGGGCAAGTTAGACCCTGGTATGCGGGGGTCCTTATAAAGTTGTCGACGTGTTGTGTAATGACCGATATGAACTTAAATTACTTGCTGGATCGTATGGAAAAACTACATTTGCGGCAGCACAATATATGGTCCCTTGGAAGGGCGAATGGACCCCTGAGACATGCGCTGCATTTTTTGAAGGGGTGCACCTACTTTTATGTATCTGTTTTTTTGAGATACCTTGTCTTATGTACCTTAGAGGTACCTTGTGAAGGTGTGCACCTACTTTTATGTATCTGTTTCTTTTGAGATACCTTGTCTTATGTACCTTAGAGGTACCTTGTGAAGGTGTGCACCTACTTTTATGTATCTGTTTTTTTTGAGATACCTTGTCTTATGTACCTTAGAGGTACCTTGTGAAGGTGTGCACCTACTTTTATGTATCTGTTTTTTTTGAGATACCTTGTCTTATGTACCTTAGAGGTACCTTGTGAAAGCTTTTCGCGAAGAGTCATCAGGGGAGTATCTTATACTCTTTTCCCCTGGTGTGAAATCTTTCCGTTACACGGAGAGTCATTGGGGGAGTACAACCTCTTTTTCCCCCAATGTGAAAGCTTTTCGGTAGGGATCCATACCGAAGAGTCACTGAGAGGCTTGGGTAGTTGCCTTGTAAGTTCTCAGTGCATATTTCTATTTTTAGCTTTACTGTTTTCTTACTTGCTGGGGTTGAACTTTTGACTTATGAACAGTGCATTGTTCATAAGCCGAAATGTTCTTTAATTACAGACTATTTTATGTTTTCTGTAAAATGAGAAAATTATGTGTGTTTCAGACTTAACCGAAGACGACAGTTTAAATACAAATCGACAATTGGATGAGTCTGGAAAATCCTCTTCCCACACTGAACAAATGAGATCTCCGCCAAGATTGGTTCCCACACCTTCAGAGGATAAGGAGCCTGACGGGGACGTCAGGATGTCAGGAGAGGCCGTATTAGATGACAATTGCATTAATTATCAAAAAAAAAAACTGCCGATACCCTATAAAAACAGGCAGCGTGGTCGACTCGGGGTCACTTTGTTTTTGGTCGTTGTGCTGAACGGACGTGTTGTTTACTTTGTTATTCCGATTTGTTATTTTTTGTCAATTATTACGATTTGCTTATTGTTAATTTTGAAATCTTGTAATATTTAGTACTAATCAAGTTAATTATTCAAAATGTGATTTTAATTTCTATTTGTTTGTATGTTTTTGTTGTGAAATATATTTTTTGTTAAGTAAAACCGCTTCTGATTCCTAAAAATATATTAATAACGTTTATTATATCTTAAGATTATGTTTACAAGCTATAAAAACTCTCAGTATAAAGTATCTAAGCGACGTGAAAATTCATGAGTACCTCATGTGTGAGTAGTTTCGGCATTGCCGAAGGTTCGGCAGTATTTTTGCCGAAACCGAAACTACGGCCGAAACTACATTTTTTGCCGAAACCGAAACCGAACCTTCGGTCGGACACTATTTAGTAGTGTCCGACCGAAACTGAATTTTCAGCCGAAACCGAAACCGAAACCGAACCTTCGGTTCTGACTTCAGTTTCGGCCGAAACCGAAACCGAAACCGAAACTGTTGATGACGTCATAATATTAGAATAATATGTAAAAAAAATACATTTTTTACGCTTTAAAAATTACATGTGCATTTGACTTATTGTGATTACGTTGATTTTATTATATATATTATCGGAAATCATTAAAGGATCATAAAAAAAAACCAATTTTTCCAAGTGGCTATATTTTCCTCAAAATTAGTCGCATTGAAATAAAAAAACAACCATTTTAAAGCCTAAAGTGTCTAGTTTTGAAATCTTAAGATGAAAAATATCTTTAAACGACGTGTTCCGCTCTAGCTCTTTCAGTTCATTTTTTTGGTCTAAAAAGTTGGAGCATATTTTTTCAACTTGACCACTATATCGATCGGATAACTTGTTAGTCTAGACCTACGCCAGTTCTCTTTACCCAAGGCTCCTAGGGATTTACATAGAGGTTTTTTGAGCTGTTGCCGAGGGACCTGTGGGTTATCAAGACCCTCGGTCGCCACTTAAGATTGGCAACACTTGGTTAATAGGTATTGTTTTACAAAAAGGTTTTCACCTTTAACGTAACTGTGCATTTCTTGCAGAGAAATTTATGTGCTAATTTTTTTCTTTTTTTTTAGCTTCACGCTGTATCCCGCACACAGCAGGGTAGGCAGACGGAACCTAGTGTTAAGACACTCCGTTCCCCACTTATGTGCTAATTTATGATAAGATTTACATTAGATATATATTTATATTAACATATTGACTGTATACTTTGTAACATTTATATAAAAAACGGTTATATTTAAATAATATTAAGGCAAGCCTCCAATATAGTAACTAGCCTAGGGTTCGCAAAATATCAATCAATCATAGGTATTTCACCCCTGAAAGGAGCCACACTTACGCGAACAGACACATAGTTTCGTTACAAACTAACAGAGATAGTTCATTTAATCTGTCGTCAGCAGTTTATAGTATTCTCATTATTAATTTATAATATATTAAAATTTACTACATCTTAAGATTAGGTTGACAAGCTATAAAAACACTCAAAAGTATCTAAGCTACGTGAAAATTCTTGAGTACGTCATGAGTTTCGGCATTGCCGAAGGTTCGGCAGCTTTTTTGCCGAAACCGAAACTACGGCCGAAACTACAATTTTTTGCCGAAACTTGCCGAAACCGAAACCGAAACCGAACCTTCGGTCGGACACTAGTTATTATACAATATAATGTATATTGTAAATAACATTATGTAAAAAGAAAAAATACAAAATTAGTCATAAATAATTGTAATTGGGCCAGTGACGCAGAGGCACAAGCGTGTGACTGTAAGCGACTGGTTGTGGGTTCGATTCCCACTCGAGGAGTGGAAATATTTAATGTTTCCATTTTCTTCGCCTGGTGTCGAGGCCAAGCGCGGCGTTAAGTTCCGTCATCTACGAGTAACACGCAATGCCTTCGAATTCGCCGGAAAGTGGGGCACGGTGACTTAAACACTAGGTTCCCTCTGCCTACCCCGCTGTGTGCGGGATAAAGCGTGAAGCTAAAAAAAAGAAATAATACTCTAGAATATGGTTACGACACTATTTTTTTAATTATTTAATCTAAAATTATCGAAGTAAGTCAAAAAGAAATAAATATATATTTATAACTAGCCTGTTATAAAAACAGATAATAAATTATAATCCAGCAATCAATAACTAAAAAATATACTAACCAACACTGCAGTATAAGAAGATGGTTACCATTTACCCAATTATAAATATATATTTAAATAAACATATTGAAATATAGGTATATTTCATATTAATTTTGGTAAAAACTGAACGTAGCACACATTTCTTGCATTAATTATTGTTTATTACAATAATAACACGTACAGAAAAAAAAATGAAGAAATAACAAAGAACGGAGTATTTTGACACTAAGTTTTGTTCATGTATGTACTCGTATACAGAAACAAAACTTTTTCAAAAACCGTAGGGACCCTGTACCCTGTTAAGCGGAATGAAGCGTGAAATCGAAAAAATAAAAAAGGCTTCATGCCGTTTTTTAATTTCACGTTATACGGCACACGAGTGTTAAAACTCTCCGTTCCCCATCTTCCGTCGAATTCTGGAAGCATTAGCATGAACTGAACGCCGTGCTTTGCATCGGCGCCAGAACGGAGATGAAAATGGAAATATTGAATAAAGCGTAAAGCTGAGAAACCACATGCATGCGTCTGTCCCCTATCACCTGTTGTATAAGTCGCCTGTGCAGGTCTACATCAGCCCCTCTAATGCCCTCGCGGTCCTGATGCAGTTGCAGCGCGCATAGCAGAGCATCCCTTATCGTCTGCACTGTGCCCTGCACCCGCTCCGTCCTCATGAGACGACGGACTAGGAAACCTTTGGCGTGGGCTACCAGCTTTGTGGCTGCTAGACGCTGGGAGGTACATAAAATTGTTTCTTTCGTTAAGAAGATTTACTTTCTAAAATAGAAACAAGGAGTGGAAATAATTGGGAAGATTGGGATAAAGGTGTGATATAAGGACGGAAATTAGCAGTAGATAGGAGTGTTGATATAAGGGGTAAAGGAGTGGATAGTGGTTATTAGATAGAATTCAGATTGTTAGGTTATTCGTATTAAAATTAGTCATAAGAATTATATTGGAATTAGGTATATGAAATAAATCATATTAAGACCATATGAAATGAATGTAAATCGATTTTGTAAGTTATTACGTAACATAATTGTTTAATAGTAGATTGAATTTATAAACTTTAGAATATTAAATAAAATACTATCCATACTTATATTATAAATGCGCAAGTCTGTGTGTTTGTCTGTCACGCTTTCACGGCTAATGTACTGGTGCGATTTGGATGAAATTTAGAATGAAAGTAGTAAATAATCCAGGTTCAAACATAGGCTACTTATTTTTCAAAAATTAATCTCTAAAGGGTTGAAATAGGGGTTGACAGTTTATATGAAAAATCTAAACCGCTTGATCGATTGTTATGAATTTAGGAATATATATAGTTGTTAAACATAGGCTACTTTATTTTTCAAAAATCCATTCTTGAGGGTTGCAATATAACGAAACAGTCTATAGTTCATGTGGCAAAGCCACGTGCGGGGCGCTAATTTTTAAAAAAATTACTTTTCATCACGGACATCTTCTTTTTCCTTACTTTTCATATATGTTAAATGTTCAAGTGTTGTTAAAAGTTTAAATGAGGAATATTCGTCATTACTGGACAGTATTAAATATATATTATTAACATTATTGAACGTAAGGAGAATTAATTGGAATTAGGTATATGAAGTTATCTAGTATTAATTATATGAAGACTACATAAAATTGATTTTACCACTTATTGTGTACACATAATTATGTAGTACTATATTGAAAAAATATAAACTTTTGAATACTAAATAAAATACAATTTTAAATTTATTTACCTACTATACTAAATTTCTAAATATACTAACAACTTACTTCTTGCGCTGTCGGAGATCGAAACACGCTCTTCGGTCTTAAACAAACATTATTTATCGAATGTAATGTCGCGTCCACATTTTTTAAACTATTATCAGCAGGTCGACAGGCGACTGAGGGTTGTATGGGGCTTTCAACCGGCCCACACATAATCACAGTGTTATGTAAGCAAGGATGGCACTCCTCATCTGACGGGAAGGTAACATTGAGGTCTGCCATCGTATCATTCGTTCGATCGGTCAATATCGTATCGTAGTCTCGTTCGGACGACACGCTCGTCTCGTACACGAGCCTTCTGGACGTCGGCGTGTTTTTCCTGACGGGGGAATGTGTCCTGGTTCTGTTCCCATCACTAGGCTTTTGACTTCTGTCGTTATCGGGACTGCTTTTACTGGTTGGCTTCTTCATACTACTAGTGATGTCGCGTGATTTTTTTAAAACATTATCACAGTAGTTAAGGTAATTGTTTGTTTCAGTCAAAGTAGAGAGTACAGGACTATCACAATTGTTGTCAGACGGTTTTTGATTTATAAGTTGGCTCAAGCTCACCGGACCTCTGCTGGTCTCTTTGTTTTTGTCATTCCAGGCCTCCTTGACCTCGTTCGGTGATTTCGGACATATCGTTTTCAACTGTGTAAACAGTAAATTGTTCTGTTCTTCAAACACTTGTTGAAGCAACATTTGTTCCTTCTTCTGCTTCTCAACCAGATTCGCCATTTGAATAAGTTGTTGCTTTTGAATTTTCTCGTACAACTCCCTAACTCGTGTTGCTGGGTCTTCGGATTCTGATATGGGCTTCTTTATTGGTTCGTTTTCCTTCTTTTGACTTGCAACTGGAACGGGTTGTTTAGGTGTATTTTGTGCGGGATTCAGTATCGGGGTAGGCGTCTTTTTTGCCTTAGATAAGGGCTCAGATTTGGGTGCGGACTTGGGAGGACTACGTTTAACTTTCTCGAGGGCTAAAGACTTCGCTCGTGGCGGAGTCGACTGCGCCATTTTTCTTACCGGTCTTGTATTCGCAAATTTAGGGCCATTTTTAATATTTTTAGATAAACTCTTTTCTTTTAATTCCAAAGCCATTGACGACCATTTTTCCTTCGCCGACTCTAAATCCCAACTCCTTCGTTTCTTATTAGAATAGCTTATATTAGACATAGATTCACTCATGGAAATCGAAGTCACATCCATTCCAGTGTTTATAGATTGTATCTCCAAATGAGCCATGAGAACAGGGCTGGGCTTTAAAAGTGTATACGATCTTTGACGAATCAAAGGTTTCGGAGATTCTTTTACACTCTCTGTGTGGATATCGTTAAGAGAACCTGTAAAGCTTTTAGAGCTAAGGGAAGAAGGTCCATCTTGACTGAAATGAATGGTAGCTACTTGGTCTGGCACAGCATCTTTATTGATGCTTAGACTGAAACTTAGTTTATCATCTTTTATTGTCTTACTAGTATCTGAACTTAGAGATTCTCTTTGAGGACACACACAGTCTCTTTCGGGTAAATCGTTAAGAGTTTGTGAGGTGTTAGCGCTTTCAAGCAAATTTCTTCCAGTATCATTGATGCTGAGACTCAAATCTATAACAAGTTTCGAAGATAACTTGGATGACACACTTTCTGTATCAGCCGTGAGATTAGATGACAAATTATCATAGGTATTGCTGGTGCATAGTTTGCCTGTAGACTCTTCTATTTTTTTTTCATTGATGGTATTTTTGTCAACATCAGATATAATCCCATGTTGATTATTCTCCACAGGTAGATCGTAGCTTTGTTCAGATTCAGGGAGCTCAGGTGCATCGGTATTATCCTCATTTGAATCAGAATCACTGTCAATTACTAAGGGCTTTAGGGTTTGGATTCTTTTTTCTACCTCTTTTGCTAGTAATTTATAGTACTGCATCTCTTTTCGGCATTCTTTGGAGAGCTGTAATAATTACACTCATATATAATAAAGTATACATCAGCTATAAAAGCTAGATATAATAAATAATTTTAAGAGTGGTACCACTCTTTGTAAAAAATATATGTTGAAAAATTACAGATTTATGTTCAGTGGAAAGAAATTACTTATGTCTTATGTTTACTTTATCATAAACTTATACTTTTAAGGATTCTCCTATGTAATTTAATAAAAAGTGGAACATATGCAAAAATTATTATTTTTAATAAAAGTTTTAAAGAAAAGTTTTATACTAATAATTAAGTTATTAAATTAGATGTTAAAGCTTGGGGAACAAAGTGTCTCAACACTAAGTTTTCTCTGCCTACCCTACATCATGCAGAATATAAAAAAAGAAAAAAAATATCATTTATACTTTCTACAATGTTTTAACAAATTATAGTTTTAGCACTATCATTATTATAAATTTTATAAACTTACAACAGGAGGTAAAAGTGGTATCCCATTAATCTTCATACATGACATGTACTGGTGTGATTGTCTCACAGATTTAACATCCCACGGATCGTTCATCGCGACACGATTACATCAGATGCTAATAACAATTCTAAACCCACCGAACACTAGAACCCATCTAAACTCATACTGTACTTAGCTTATATTATATAGAAAATTTGCAAACACTTAGGAAATTGATAGATTGTAAGATAAGTGTAATATCCGAAATACTTTTAGTATTAGAAAAATTTAATTCACTCTTCAATTTGTCTGATCAAAACGATGTTGTCATGGTACGATTACGTCAGTTGCTGCGCCGGTAGAATAAGTAATTTAAAGCATATTTTAACATTACATTTTACTTAATATTTTGAAAATTCAAAAAATAAACGGATTTCAATTTAGCCACAAATTAACACTGCACACCAGCATACTCGTAATTTGAATTTATGAAAACAAATGTTTTGTTGTTCTATAGTAGTTAACTGCTTAGATATATTGAAAAAACTTCACCATTTATGGCCATGACAACGAGAAAGGTATTAAGAACAGTCCAATAGACATCTTATTATGTTAAATTTACTGTTAAACGAGCCAATGGGAATTGAAAACAATTTGCTCTTGACATACTGTCAATTTGACATACCTAAATTGTTTTCAATTTTTTTTAACCCAGTAGTTCGACTTAGATCATATAGACTTCAGCTTTTAAAATAAATGTTTTGTGTATAAAAATATATTTACTTAAAACAGAGCTTTATAATTATTAATTGTACTTAAAACATTATATGAAAAATCTTATTGGAAATCGCTACAAATGTCAAATTGTCAAATTTCAGTAACTGTCAAATTGACGTTGAGTTTTGAAATGATTCACAAATATTTATGAAACGAAAGCACAAATTAATAAATTTAAAATTATTTAATAAGAAATGAAGAACTTTTAACTTAAGTGTTCAGATTTCATACACATATTAAAGCTAATAGCTTCTTCCAATACAGTAAAAATGAATTCATTAATATTTAAAAACATGTGCCCGGCGGCGAAGCAAGCAATGTTATGTTTTTCACTTTCTAGCATAGTTTTTATTGTTTCATTTTTCTCAGCAACCGTTCTAGGCTTCACATCTGAGTTATGGGCGCTTACTTACTGGGGTCCGGCGCTTTACTTCTGTCTATTAAACTTTATTTTGCGATATTCGTTAAAAGGCTTCACGTACGATGTAAGTAGATCCAATTAGTTCGAAACATTTCAGCTTCAAATGACATATCGCAGTTGGTTACTACAAGCTATAAGAGCTACATGTTTAGAGAATAAGCAATATATTTGTTTGCTCATGTATATTTCAAACAATGCTATTAACTCCTGCGGTAAACAATTTTGATATTTTTTTAAAAAGACATTAAACTTTAAATAATTTTAGTGTTTTAAATTTCTAGGTGGCAGTCAGATCTGCTTTCCTGGGGGCAGTGTTTGCAACAGGATTTTATTTTGCAACATTTGAAGATAGCTGCCATATATTTGGACTATATGCAATGGCATTTTCAATGTTCCATTTCTCGGAATTTTTATCAGTGGCACTTACGAATCCTCGGACATTGACTATAGATTCATTTATATTAAATCATAGTGTACAATACTGGGTGGCAGCAGTGGGCAGCTGGTTAGAGGCTGCTGTAGAAAATTACTTTTTCCCTAGTAAGTTTCATTTCTTTCTTTTATTATTATTTTAGTTTTTTTGTCTCTTTCATTTCAAAAATTTAAAACCATTTTAAATAAAAGTTTTTTATTATGTAATCTCTATCTTTATATATTACATAAATAATTGTTTTTAGTATATATTGTAAGGTGCCTGTTTAAATATAATTCATTTAATTAAGCATGACTTTTTCAACTTAAAGCTATTTCCATCATTTTAAATAAGGCAAAGAGTACCTGCTCACATTTAAGATATTATAGATTGTATGACAGAATTCAATGGTGTGATTTGTGTCACCATAGCAGAAAAATGAAAATAATTTAAATATATTCTTTAATCTATTAGTCTGAATAATTATAAAAATTGAATTCACAACCAAAAAAAAAACTAACAGATATATGGTGTTCTCTATATAACCGAGGATGTGTCCTATTTTACTAATAATCTTTAATCAATAATTAATTTTTTTAAGGTATGAAGACAGTGTTCTGGATATCTCACATAGGTGTTATAATGTGCATTGTTGGAGAGGTGATGAGGAAGAGTGCCATGTTCACAGCCAAAACCAACTTTAATCACCATGTTAGTATTTTAAACTATTTTTTTTTATTATTTCATTTCTTAGATAATGTGTATTGCAAACATACCAGTAACATATACCAGTGAATTACATAAACTTATACTTTATATAGTGGCCCGCTCATGTGATACTAAAATAAATTTGAATTGAAAAAAAAAAGAATTCTATGCATCTCTACTTATATGAACCTATATAGCTCTCTATAGCCTAAGTAAGGTTAAAGATTACATAACTGTCAGTTCAGTAACAGTATTAGTGATAATATATTTAATCTTATTTCACTGCTCAGCTAATCTGAATACCTGATGGTATAGACGGAATTTCCACAAAACTGAGTTAAATGTATTTTTTAGAAAACATATAAAAGTCAAAGTAAAAAGCCTTGTGGGAAGTACTAAGAACAAAAATGACAGTTGTTTGAGGATAGTGATCCTACAGTCATACAATAAAATTAGTAAATCCCTAGCCTCTATGATTCATTAATTTCTCTTAACCTTCTAATGCCATTGTGATCTTAGTGAGTATTGTTAATAGGTTAAGGTTTATATGTAACTAGCGGCCCGCTCGAACTACTAGTTGTACTACACAACTGTTTCGTTATATTGCTAACCTTGGGGGTGGATTTTTAAAAAATAAGTAGGCTGTGTTCAACCTTGAATTATCAACTATATTTATGCCAAAACTCATTACAATCGGTAAGCCGTTTAGATTTTTCATATAAACTTTCATCCCCTATTTCAACCCTCTAGATGTGGATTTTTGAAAAAAAATAAGTAACCTATGTTTGTCCCTGGTTTTGTTACTACTACTACTACTTTCGTTCTAAATTTTATCCAAATCAGGCAGGTAGGCTAACTGTGAAAGCGTGACAGACAAACACACAGTCCTTAGCACTAATAATATAAGTATGGATAAATAAATGAAAAAACAATTGTAACAAGTGTATTAAAATTTAAAAATCATCAATCAAAATTAATGATGGTTATATAATTGATAAACTTTTCAGGTGCAAACAGTAAAGAGGGCAGACCACGAGCTGGTTACACACGGGGTGTACTCGATATGCAGGCATCCTAGCTATGTGGGTTGGTTTTACTGGTCTATTGGGACTCAGGTGAGCATTCAATTATATTAAAAAAATTAAAAAATTAAATAGCTTCACGCTGTATCCCGCACGCAGTAGGGCAGGCAGAGGGAACCTAGTGTTAAGACACGCCGTTCCCGAGTTTCCGCCAAATTCGGAGGCTTGCGTGTTAAGTGGCGGAACTTAACGCCGCGCTTTACCTCGACACCAATTCATTATATTACAATTAAGTTGTAATTCAATTATATTATTACAGTAATTTGTAAGAAAATAGACATTTATTAATAAGTAAAGATATGTGGATGAAATTGATATGTCGGAAAACATGAATTTTAAGAAATTTGATTTTTTTTCGCGTAAAGAATTCGAAGTCGCCTGTGCTCAATATGACAACGTTCCATTCCCAGTCTGGATAATTTAAGTTTATATATAAATTTATTTTGAACATATTAAAATGTTATACACACAATTAGGATATTAAAATCCCGCTGTGTTCACATTTTTAGAAAATTTCTAAAAATTTGAACACAGCTGGATTCGAACCTGTGTCTCTTGGAAAACGTCCAATCGCTCGTTGGTCCTAAAAATCTCTCTACAGAGATGCTAATAGCAAAAGTAAATTGTAATAAGCATATAAGAATATCGACGGCGCTGGTAATAGAACGCATGGCTTAGTGATCAGATCGCGCGGTTTTCAAGAGACGCGAATTCAAACCCGCTGCTTTCAAATTTTTATACGTCTTAAAAATGTATCTAGTTATCTGTATAAATTATTTTTATTGTACCGCGCTAGTAAAAAGAAAAAGCATGGTATAGTTCCACCACTCAACACGCAATATACTCAATTGATAGCGGAAAATATACAATTTCAGATTTTAAAATAACTATATATTTTACAGCAAGTATATACTATTTTTATTCTACAGTATTATTAATAGTTCTAACTATTTAATTATTTACACATTTCCATTAAGTATAATAAAAAATATATATTGTTTATTTTAAAATTAGTCTTATCTATTTAATTTTTACCTTACAGATAATACTTCTAAACCCGGTATGCATAATCCTATATACAATGGTCTCGTGGACGTTCTTCAACGAGCGCGTCTACGCTGAAGAGACGTTCCTCATATCGTTCTTCGGAAACCAGTACTTGGATTATCAGAAGAAAGTTGGAACCGGTCTGCCCTTCATCAGAGGGTACATACCTGATGTGGATGGAAGGTGGTGATTAGGAAAAGATCTCAAAAAATGTAAAAATAATAAAAAAAACAATTGTAGTACACGACTGAAGTAAATCTTACGAAACGTAACTGGTTATGCAAGAAAGAGAAAGAAAATGTGTGCTCCTATCTCCCTCTCAACCGTTCGCCTAACCCGATCACGCATTTTCGTAACCATTTCGTCGTGTGTGAATAACCTTTACTTTAAAATATATGCATTTTTGTATTGTTTTTAATGATAACTTAATTTGACTTCTTGATATTATTATTATTAAATAATCTGAAAAGTCTAAAGCTTAAATTAAATAAGGAAAATAGATATTTGAATATCTAGAAACTAGGCTTGGAGTATGAGAAAAAGTTGGAACCGAGCTGCCCTTCATTAGAGGTTACATACCTGATGTGGATGAAAGATGGGTGATTAGGAATAGAATCAAAAATATTAATGTAAAAAAAAAAAAACGGATGTTGTATGAAGTAAAACTTACAAAACGTAACTGGATATGAGAGAAAGATAATAATATAGGAAACGTAACTCTCTTTCTTTCTATTTTTACTAACTTACACCTCCACATCAACTTTCGTTCGTTTCGCCCGATCACACATTTTCGTAATTTTAAAATTTTAGGTTCCTACCTTTCAAGTTAGAATGCAAAATTCACCTGCAAAATGAATGCATGGAATTATAACAAGTTTCTTCTCTCGGTAATAAATATAATATAATATGACAGTGTTACTTGAAATTGAAATTTTATGTCATAAGACAAATTTTGACTATTTATTAACATTTTTAAATATTATATTAATAAATAGCATTCTCTCTTGACAAATGATTGTTCGTAAAATAATCTTTGGGTAGCAGAAATTTGTAAAAATCTCTCTACCGAGATGCTAACAACATAAATAAGTTGTAATAAAGCGTATAAGAATTTCGACGCAGCGTGTAGAACGCATGGCTCAGTGGTGAGAGCGCCTGGACGGTATTCAGGAGGCGCGGGTTCGAATCCCGCTGCGTTCAAATTTTTAATGTATTTATTAACATTTACTAACAAATTAGAATTTGTAAAGTTAACTAACTAAATATACCGTTTTTTTTAAATTTATGAATATAAAACGGTTCTGGGTTCGATTCCTTTTCTGGGTAATCGTTATTTTTCAATTATTTTCGTTCCTTCGCTCTGGTGACAAGCGAGTGACATTAAGTCCTTTACCTACCATAATAAGCGAAAAAAGCAAAAAGCATTTTTGAAAGCCACTTGCATTTATTGAGAGTATTAATAACTTGTATTAATATTATAAAGATTAAATCTGGGAAATTCCCATAATAACTTTTTGACGTTTAAAGTTTAAAATATATTTAATACCAAAAAATGTTTAGTTTTTTATTAGGTTTTAATTCATAATAAAACTCATAATGTTAATGTCTTCAATTAAACATATGTATATTAAATTACAAATGTTTAAATTATTTTCTTGCGAACAATAAAAAATCATGGATATGATTCATATAATTTTTATTTTAAGAAAAAGTTATTTAAAAAAATAAGGCTTTTTAATATCAAGCTAGTCGTTCGTATTTAAATACTGACTTGGATCAATCTTGAATAATTGTTTATTTTTTGTATGTATTATTATATATTTTTTACTTAATACTGTGGTTTTTATTACTTAATTTTTTCATTTATTTTTAGGAATGTATGGGATACTTCCTCATGTGGTCTTAACGGTGGTATTACTTTGAATTTCATTCCCAGTCTACTGACTTACTGATAGTATTTTGAAATTAAACTATTTTTATTCGGAATAATTTCATATATTTTTTGTATTCGAAAATACATTTTTAGAGAACCAGGACGTTTTGAACACTTTACAGTGGGCCGTGGTCACGTGTAGTCTATAGGGTAGGCAGAGGGAACCTAATGTTAAGACACGCCGTTCCCCAAATTCGGTGACATTGCGTGTTAAGTGGCGGAACTTAACGCCGCACGGACTACTTTAATATGGTTAAAAATAGTTTCATTTCAAAATGTGTAATAATCGCGAAAACAAAAGATTTTATTACTGATAGTACTAAGCTGGTGTTATTTTTTCAAATACGTTTTCGAGGTATAAATTAATAACCATTATCTGTAACGAGCACCAATCATACTAATAAAATTATAAAGTCTACATTTTTCGTGTCATTGCTAAGTCTTTTGAGAAGGGAATTCTCAGTAGTACTACTGGTAAGACTACACAGTAAGATCAAGGGAATGGGCTAAGTTATTATGTTTTAGACGAGGTTATTGTTTTAAAGCCATTATGTCACATTGTGGGTTCGATGCCCGTTTTTTTGAAAGATATTAAATTTTATCTAGTCCAGTCTACGTAAAGATGGAATGTCTTAATAGTAGGTTATTTATAATGGCGTTATAATAATTAAATTAGTTGACTATGTATTAACTAAAATGGTATTTCTTTTGAAATCTAGTATTTAAAATATCGAGTGTTACTAAATTAAAATATTAATTTTATTATAATTAATTCTAGAAATATCTAGTACATTGTGAAAGTGAATATGAATATCTTATAGTGATATTTTATGTAAATAATTAATATTCATAATAAAGTTAAAACCATAGACGAAAACCATAGAAAAACAAAATTGCAAAGAAGATTTAAAATCATGCCATTTACCCTCTTTATAATTAATTAAGTGTTCCTTAAAGATCGATTAAACATTGATTTATTAAATTCATGTATTATTTTGTAGAATCAAACAATAAAATGCTATGTATGAATAAAGGTGTATATGTTATGTCTTCGTATTTTCGTTTTTTTTTTTAGCTTCACGCTGTATCCCGCACACAGCAGGGTAGGCAGAGGGAACCTAGTGTTAAGACACTCCGTTCCCCACGCACCGCCGAATTCGGAGGTATTGCGTGTTAAGTGGCGGAACTTATCTATTAATTTTCACTCATATAGAATATTAGAATTTTAATATTTTTCTACTTGCCTTACTATTACTGAATGTACCTAGCTAAATGTATATTAAAGATATAAAGGTGTTGTTGTATGTGTAAATTTTCAATGTGTAACAGGTTGTGAATGTGTTTTAAATAAACATTTTCTTCAATGCTTTTTTCATTTCGATCCTCCATTAACGCGATTGGTTGTGGGTTCGATTCTTAGCAAAGGAGTGGTTATGTTATTCTGGTACCTAAAAAAAGTGCATCTGAATTCCTCCATCAAACGATATTTTAATTTAGAAGCCATCAATATATAGGATAATATTTTATAATACAAACTAAACTACTTAATATTTTAAACAGTAAGACATTGTGAATATTTAAAAGTATTTTTTTTAAACATTTTTAAAGTGTTATTCCACACTTAGGTAAAAAGATATTTAAAAGTTCTTAAAGTTTATTTATATTTCACAGACAAATCATTTTGTACACGCAAGCACCACATGGTTTAGTAGTGTATTTTAATAGACATGGTATCACATATCGTATAAGGGGAACAATTTCGTAGCAATTCAATTTATTTAGTGGTCAGTCGTGGCCCAGTGGCACAAGCGTGTGACTGTAAACGACTGGTCGTGGGTTCGATTCCCACTCGAGGAGTGGAAATTATATTTCCATTTTCTTCGCTCTGGTGTCGAGGTAAAGCGCGGCGTTAAGTTCCGTCACTTAACAAGCAAGCCTCCGAATTCGGCGAAAAGTGGGGAACGGAGTGTCTTAACACTAGGTTTCCTCTGCCTAACCTGCTGTGTGTGGGATACAGCGTGAAGCTAAAAAAAAATTACACTAAACTAAGGTGAGTCTGAAGTACATAAATACATACATAGTAGCCAACTCACTTCTCTAACTTCAGATTTAGCTAAAAATAATGACGATAAAAAGCTTATTTACTATATACCTGTTATATAAAAAAAATTACAAATTTGCATTTTCAAGTTAGGTCACTTTCGTTCTTAGGATCCGATATGAGCAAATGTTTAACATAACAAAGGGAAACAAAAGAGCCGATAACAGTCATTCGTAATGTCGAATATAACAGTGTACTTATTTTTATTGGAACATTTACCAGGTGGGAACTTTTAAACGTATATTTACTAGGATCTAATGTTCTTTTTTTATTTTTTTAGCTTCACGCTGTATCCCGCACACAGCAGGGTAGGCAGAGGGAACCTAGTATTAAGATACTTCGTTCCCCACTTTCCGCCGAATTCGGAGGCATTGCGTGTTAAGTGGCGGAACTTAACGCCGCGCTTTACCTCGACATCAGAGCGAAGAAAATGGAAATATTAAATATTTCCACACCTCAAGTGGGAATCGAACCCACAACCTGTCGTTTACAGTCATATGCTTGCGCCACTGGGCCACAACTGGCCAATACAATAATTTTATGGCACAAACCTGATATCGTAGCCAGGACAACCAGGATAGCAGGAAAGTAGATTTATGTGTGTTTATTTCTTTTTTCCTTAATTATTTTTGTTATGTAAATTCAATTCTATTTTCAACAAGTTTCCTAACAATGTTTTGGTATCTCCGCTTTTCTGTAATGATTGTTATTTATTACTTTCGTCAAAGTTTTTACCTTTTGTAATATGTTATGTGTAAATATTTCAGATTTTGAAAATATATTAACTATAACCTTATCAAATTTAACAAGTAATCGACCGTCACAATGTGATCCTATTAAATCTCAAATTATATGGGAACATAACATTAACAAGTCGCATACACTAAAGTCAATAACAAACATATATATAAGTAGCGAAAAAAATTATAATAAACAATATGAAGACAAGAACACAAAGTTACTAGATTTTATCCAAAACAACGAAATAAATAAATATCCAGAAAACCCGCCATTTTTAGTAGCCATATTTGAATCATTTTTTAATATAACCGCGCAAACGTGCTCAGGTTGTCTGATTTCATCACAATATGTGCTTACAGCCTCATCTTGTTTAGATTTATTATCTTATAACATAAAAAATAGGTAAACAAAGTATTTTTTTAATTATTCAATTAATAATCGACACGTAGCTTTTTATTTTTTTTATGATATTTTTTTTCAGCACAGATACACAAAAAACTTCTTACACGATAATTGCAAACGCTAATAATCCTCTTATTGATGGAACTGTACATAATGTTACACAAGTATTCTTAAACACAAATTATATATACTTAAATAAATCATTATTTAATCATACAAAGAAGTTTCCAACGATAACTTCTAATTTGGCGTTAATGAAAATAAAACCACCTGTTAAAGTGAAATCGTTGCATTTTTTCCAAAACAAAGCAGAACACGGTCTTCAGGTTCGAATCTATGGATGGACAATAATGAAGGTATCTTTTTATATTTTATAAGCTTAAGCTAGCTAGCTTAAGGGGCACTCTCTGAAACCTACAGTTTTTTCGTAAATCTCAAAAAGGTAAAGTAAGGTATATAAATTAAATATTGAAACGATTTGAATCCAAATCCATTGCGTTTGTTACATAGATTGTCTTAAAGACCGTGCAAAGTTGAGGAGGTTGAGCAGGAAGGCAGACCCTGGCTAAAGCTGGAATAGTTGCCAGGAAGAAGAAGAAGATTGACGCTACTTACCTTGGCACGTAACACTTATTAAAGATTCCTATCCATATTACCTATGTGAAAAGAAAATTCGTAGATGTTTATTGTTTTGTTAATACATTTATTATATAGGTTATATATGTATTTAAGGAAAACCTTTTGGTATTAAATATTAACGCGCGTTTCAGGACCTTTCAGGGCAAGACATTATGAAGGCTGTATCTTTTGGTGCAAAAGTTGTTAGCAATAAAAAATGTAAAACGTCAAAACATTTATATGAAAAATATATCGTATGTCTTATGGCTGAAAATAATAAATTTGTAAATCAGGTATTAATCATTAGATTTTCTATTAAATTTGACATCAGGATCTCTCTGCATTCCCTGATATGCGGGAATAATAAGCGTGGAGATGAAAAAATATCTTTTCATAAACATGCTAACAAACAAAGTTATTACAACTGGTAAGAACCTTTATATTATTTTAGAAAAATTACGAGTCCTGTTGGACTTTTACCCGCGTGGTTTGAAAACCTTTTAAGCATTCTAGTAGGTACATTGAGCATAGGTAATTTCTTATTAATTCTTATACGATATCTTATTATAACTTATTTTGTTGTTAGCATCTTTTTAGTTTATGACCATATTTTCAATTACCAATTTGTAGCTTCACGCTGTATCCTGTACACAGCAGGGTAGGCAGAGGAAACCTAGTGTTAAGACACTCCGTTCCCCACTTTCCGCCGAATACGGTGGCTCGCGTGTTAAGTGGCGGAACTTAACGTCGCGCTTTACCTCGACATCAGAGTGAAGAAAATGGAAATATAATTTCCAGTCCTCGAGTGGGAATCGAACGCACAACCAGTCGTTTAAGTCACACGCTTGTGCCACTGGGCCACGACTGGCCACAATAATAGTAACTTATATCCTGATTTCCTACAGCGCTTGTATCTGCGATAAGTCACGCGTTTTAATCCCTCTACATTACGATCTTTCAAAAACTAAAACACGTATAATTTTAAGTTTGAAAATATATATGTATTTTAAACATTATAAAACAATTTATACTTGCACATGATTTGAGATCAAGTAATGTTGATTTTCAGATAAATTCCGGTGGTCCAGTTGTTGTTTATCATCGAGGTACCACTAAACTGTTATCAGTGGCTGAGATACGAGGAACATATGTTTTGGCGTACACGCTAAAACCTTATTACAATTGGATTTATAACAATATAGATTAATTAACTATATATAGGATTTTTATTATATTTACACATATATATGCTTACCACAAAAAAAAATGCGTATAAGAATTTCACCGTAGCTTAATGTAGGGCGCATTGGTTGCCGCCGGTGTCCTCGGACGATTGATTCGGTCCCCGTGACCCGGCTGGTGGAGGTCGAGAAGGAGCACCGTCAGGTTTTAGTGGGTAAACGGCGGCGTTATCATCTTGCCTCACCGGAGTCCCATATCCCGAGTCCACACTTGGGCTGGTAAAAAGGGCGCATTGGTTAGCGGTCAGAGTGTTTGGACGGTGCCCACGAGGGACAGGTTGAAATCCCGGGCGTTCCAAAAAAAAATAATTGTAATTTCTCTTGTCACGATCATTCGTAGAAGTAATCTTTGAGTAGCAGAAATTTCTTAAAATTTCTCTACAGAGATAACAACAAAAATGAATTTGTAATTAGTATAGGTAGGTACAACAATTTTAAGAAAGCTGGATAGGATATACATAGAATGAATGGCTTAGTTCGGAACTCAAAACCTGACTTGGTTTCTCAGCAGTCAGGTGTCGAGGCAAAGCGGGAGAATTCGGCGGAAAATGAGGAACAGAACGTCTTAACAGTAGATTCCTCCTCCTTCCTGTATACAGGATGCAGCTTGAAGGTAATAAATAAATATAAAACACCTATTTAATTTTTTTAAGTACTTCCCATAAACATATTTTTTATTTTTTTAATAAATTATTGTAGATTAGTTTATGTATTTGAATAGTTAATTGTAATAATTATAAATATAATCATCTAATTGATCATATATAAGAAAGTATTTGAAAGCATAACATGCAGTGTAATTATAAATTAGTAAAATAACTTGAAAGGTTACAAGTTCATTTATAATATACAATCTGATAGGTATCTGTCACTTTTATTACTAAACTAGCGCTCGCTCGCGGCTTTGCTGCGTGAACTACAAAACTATTTAGTTATATTGCAACACTCGGTGGTCGACTTTTGAAAAATAAAGTAGCCTATGTTTAACCTTGGATTATCCAAAATTCATTAAAATCTAAATCGTTTAGAGGTTGATTATAGAAAAAATAAGAAGTTTATGTTTGATCTTGGATTATTTACTACTTTAATTTTAAATTTCATCCAAATCGGACCAGTAGATTAGCCGTGAAAGCGTGACAGACAAACAGACAGGTGAATTTATATCATAAATTTGAATAGTTGATGCTCGCAACTTCGTTTGCTTGGATTTTCTTTTAATCATACCTATAGGTACTACTTCTATCTACCATCTGTTAAACATAAAACTTATAATACCAAAATTATAATAATTTTGTTAAAGGGGTAATTTTCTTGACTTTTCTTCCTTATCAGATGTCTCAGACGATTCCATTTTTTTTATTCTAATACATTTCTTTCTCCGTAGACGTAGAGGACTAAAGTGTTAAGACATTCCGTTCCCGATTTTCCGCCGAATGCTGGAGTCATTGCATGTTAACCCTGCAGTGGTCGCGCACCTAAATGAGACATGAGTGGTCGCGTGGACTACATATGTAGTCCAGGAACTTTGCAAAGCTACTAATAATGCACCTACGCATGATAGGCGCTTCCGATGCACTGAGTACGTCCCTGGATTAGTCATTTGAAAGTACCTAGCGCCACAAAAAACTAGAGCTTGGCGTTTGCAAAATAATTGGGTTAAAAGGCGGAACTTAACGCTGCACTTTACATCGTACGCCATAGAGAAGAAAATGGATATATTAAATATTTCCATTCACCAAGTGGCAATGGAACCCACCAGCAGTCGCGTTTATGTACACACTTTGTGTCCTCAAGCCACGACTGGAAATTAATTTACCTCCATTGAGTAAAATGCATCGTAAACTTTCTTTTGTAATCTTCATACGAAATCGTTTAAACTATAAAGTTATTACTTATTCTAGCCCATTGTTTAGGCTTTAACGGCGACTTTTATCTTAACAGTGTAGTTGTTAATGACACAATACGACATTTACAAAACGATTAGCCCTAATTGAACACCTTTCTACTTATAATTACTTGTGTGTGATTTAATCTTTGTTAAGCGCTAATTGACGTCTTTACGGGTAGCCGTAAGCTTAAATACTTAGATATATTTTACCTACCTAAGTATTTAAGCTTATAAAATGCATAAAAAACTCAATTTAGATTTAAAATTAATGTATTCTTTATATTGACTAAAGTTTAACTTAATTAACTTATTTTTTCGATAGATGGAGACACCGTTGCTCCGAACTGCAGTGTAGTATGGAAAACGCGAGTTGACTAAAATACACCAAATATAAGACTGAATTATTGTTAAGGCACTATTTTATTAGATTAAATGAAAAATTATCCATTGTGAAATAATAATATATCTCTGGTTCTGGTTAACAGACACACACAGAATTATGACATTTAGTGACACTTTGTCCTTAATTTTTAAAATATTTTAATCAATTTTAGCCCGTGGGGGGGACGGGTTAAGAATACAATTCCCCTTACGCCGCTGGGTAGCATTATTTCCACCGTTCCCATCCTTCCTCCCTCCGTCTAACCGAATCCCCAAGGCTGGCAACGTATCCAGAACTCTAATGTTGTGGATGTCTATGGGCGAAGGTAACCACTTAACATCAGGTGGGTCTTCTGCTCGTTTGCCTCCCTTATTCCATAAAAAAAAACTAATTTCGTGGGACAACGTATGACTATAAATGCGATTTGTTGAACATTTCTGTGCTGTGGTGTAACAAATGCGGCGTTGAGTTCCGCCACTCAACACGGAATGGTTGAAATGAATTGATAACCAGACACTAGGATTCTTCGGCTTACTTTTGCTATAAAACTATTTTATTCTTTTCCTTTTATATTTTCTTATAAATACAAAAGGCTAATTATTTAAAAGGCTAATTAAATAGAATAAAATATACAATAATTATTTACTTTATTTATAATTATTAACAAATTATATTATAACCACTTTATTAATAACTATTTGTATAGTACGCTCATTCTAAGTTGAAAGGTCGGAACCTAGATACAATAGCCGTCGCAGAACCTACGTTTAGCGAGTGATTGTTGGGTGTGGCGGTACTTTTAGAGAGTGAGATGGACTAGAGACACATACTAGTGACCCCATTACGCGGTGTGTAGTGTCTCAGTCATTCCACACTCGTCAACTCTCATTCGGTGGTTGACGGTACCGGAGCGAAGTTTTTTCTTTTTTTAGCACGCAGTAGGGCAGGCAGAGGGAACCTAGTGTTAAGACACGCCGTTCCCGAGTTTCCGCCAAATTCGGTGACATTGCGTGTTAAGTGGCGGAACTTAACGCCGCGCCTTGCCTCGACACCAGAGCGAAGGAAATGGAAATACTAAATATTTCCACTCCTCGAGTGGGAATCGAGCCCACAACCAGTCGTTTACAGTCACACGCTTGTGCCACTGCGCCACGGCTGGCCAAATTTCCAATTAGCGAAGTTTCGCAAAGCCTGGATATGACTGGTCAAGATAAAATGCGCGTATCGTAAAAGTAATTGTTAATTTATCCATTGATCGACAGCTGCGCGTGCGCATCGCCAATTACTTAATTACTTTCACGCTTGTGCAACTCCTCGCGCCACACTCATACCAGTACGTAGTACGGACATTACATATAAACCTATCAACTTTCTTTTAATTATATTATTAAGAAGATATAGAAAATACATTTTTTATCGAGCTAAGCGAAGCAAAGCTCTTACTGGTCAAAAGTGTGCTTCGTTGTGGTTTAACTCTTCCTGGGCTATTTGTAGTAGACCTCTGACATTTGGCACAGTGAGGGATATCGAGCACATTGTCTTGTGTGCTGTGAAGTTTTTAGGTGACAATTGTAATTATAGTTTTTGAATAAATTATAATTAAGTGGTCTTATTGAATAAATCATAATTATGTAATGATCATATTATAATGGTCAAAAAGTGCCCATAGACTCAGGCTGTGGAACTTTAAGTTAAGCGTTATGTTAGTGGCAAGTGTTTGCTTTTCAAACGTTTTTAAAATGTAATAACATTAAATATGTACTATTAGTATGCTCAGCTCTTCCCGCCACGCAGAGCAAAGAGGCGGTTCCTAGTTATCATGGCAAACCGTTTTTTAAGTAATGATAGTTCAATCCCCCCTCGAGGTGTAGAAATATTTAATATTTTTATCGCTCTGGTGTCGAGGCAAAGCGCGATAAATTCCACCATTCCACCATTTAACAGGTAATGCCTCCAAAATTAAAAGCGGCGAAAAAAGGGGAACGGAGTGCCTTAACGCTAGGCCCTCCCTCTTCCTCCCCTGCTGTGTGCAGGAGCGTGAACCTTAAAAATATTGTATTTTATCCATGTGTTCATTCATATAAGTATTAGGATTGATTTTGGAAGTGGCATGTCCAGTTTTGAGGCCACTTTCACTAACAGATTCAGGATATTTGATACATACAGTGTTGCTCTACTTTTGACTTTAAAAACATTTAAATTTCCGGTGCAAAAATAAAAACAAAGTAAAGAAATCGTCTAAAGCAGAGCTTTGACTATTTGCCCATAAGCAAACTTGCGTTGGTTATCTGACCATACTATTTCTGTTCCTCATTTTTATCTCAGGTGGTCGTGGCGCAGTGGGACAAAATTGCTTGTAAACGGTTTTAGTTGTGGTTGGTGGAAAAAATATTTTTAAAATATTTCAATGTACCGTGTCCAATTTACATGTCAAATTTCAGTTTTCTACGTCCAGTACTTTCTTTGGTGTGTTGTCTGTCAGTAATTTTTACTCTGTGATTAAGGAAGGGACGAACGGAAGAGCTTGCTTTTAAACATATTAACACTTATATTATAATTAATTATAAAATGGATGGCACCAGACACTTTATATGTATAGACAATCGTATAAAATATAATAGTTTACTAAGAAACTATTTTTTAAAGTGACATAAGTAAGAAACATTTTTAAAGTGTTATTCCACACTTAGAAAAATTGAAGAAGACATTTAAAGAAAACGTATAAAAATTTGAACGCAGCGGGATTCGAAGTCAGTGGTGAGAGCACCTGAACGGTATTCAAGAGGCGCGGGTTCGAATCCCTCAGCGTTCAAATTTTTATACGTTTTCTTTAAATTTCTTTTACTAAGAAATATTAATTGTTCATTTATTGTATGTACATACATACATACATAAGAATATATTCATATTATATATTGAATTGATTTGAATTGACAAATACGTAATTGGTACATCGTCACCCACTTGTTACACAAACTAAGCCTGAGGCAAAAAATGGAATTTGTAAATTGTAAATTGACATTCCACATAGATAAAGTAATTAATAAATATTTATGAAGACATCGTGACGTAGTGGGACAGCGTTTGACTGCTAAAGCATATTCTTGCTAGCTTAATGGGCTGTGGTTTCTTTTTCTTTTTTTTTATTGAATAAAAGAGGCAAACGAGCAGAAGGTCCACCTGGTGTTAAGTGGTTACCTTCGCCCATAGACATCCACAACGTTAGAGTTATGGATGCGTTGCCACCCTCGGGGATGTGGGACAGAAGGAGGGAGGGAGGAAGGATCGAACCGGAACACATCATCAGATGTTTGGCGGTTCGTCTTGGACACGATAGTGGTCGCGAGCCAGTCGAAGAACGAATCTTCTACCATCAAACAAAAGTTTCGAAAAAGGTTTCGATGCCCGCAATGAAGAATGAGTTCTATATTCTGGTAAAACAGTTAGTTATACACGGCGATAACTTCTGCCTCTGTTTTCAACACGGAGAACGAAGTGTCTTAATAATACTTAGATTCTATTTGATCATCCTTCTAAGCAAAAAAATCGTGAAGCTGAAAAATATTTATTAACTCAAGTCTATTTATTACTTTCAATTAGCAAGACAATATATTGCTTCACGCTGTATCCCGCACACAGTAGGGTAGGCAGAGGGGAACTAGTGTTAAGACACGCCGTTCCCGAGTTTCCGCCGAATTCGGAGGCATTGCGTGTTAAGTGGCGGAACTCTGATACCAGAGGGAAGGAAATGGAAATATTAAATATTTCCACTCCTCGAATGGGAATCGAACCCACAACCAGTCGTTTACACGTTCACCACGACCTAGCCACACAATACAATATATTACCAAGTATGACCAAATTGCAAAACAGAGATAACAGTCACTAACGTATCACATTCCAAAGGAAATATAAAAAATGCAAAATGCAAAATCCGCAATACATAATCTCGCTAAGAACATAGACATAACAAGCGCGGCCCTTTACAGCGCCACTGCGTTCGAGGTCGAACTGAATATTTTACAGCATGCAACCGTATTACTATGACCCACTCGCTGCATTTTAACATAAATCTGTGCAATAAACTTTAATATGCATATTTTAGATTTCTAACCACACGTGCGCTGATATACTGTTTAAAGACGTAATTATATTTGATTAATTATTGCCAAACGCTACTACGTTTAACTCGGTTAATAAATAATTAAAAAAAATAAAAATTCTAAACGTCATAATTCTTTAAAAAAACAATCAAAACAATACTACGTAACACGTAACAGTATCTGTCAATTTGATAACCGACCGCTGCAAGTGAAATTGCTGTGACGTCAGCGAAGAAAGTCTACCGTAGCGGGTCCCGGCGTCGCGCGGGCGCTCGGCACGCCGCTATCAGTCGGCGGCACACCGGCGACGGGGCGACATGGCCGCATGATGTCCATACAGCGACTCATACACGCGGCACGGGCTGCCAGGGACGCTCTCACCAGAGCCGCCCCAATGGCCGATGCTCTGATCAAATCACTTATATCTGTTATTGTGATATGCTGTATAGCGGTCTCCTCCCCGCAATCGGCGTCCGCGAAACCCTTCGCGTTCAGCTTCCCCGCGAGCTGGTCGCTGGCCGGGCTTGTGGGCAGTGTTGGTGCGAGAGCTGAGGTAGAGAAGAGAGATGCCGGTGTGAAACCGTACACGGGGCGGAGAGTTGCCAATGACACTCTACGCATGATCTACTATCACGATCAGACGGTGGCGGTGGTGGAACTCGGGGAAGAGAAGCTGCTGCTCAACTGTGAACTCATTGAAACTTTGTAAGTACTGTGTTTTTCTACTATATTTGTTTTATGTTATTTATTCGATAACTTTGGTTTATAACTTTGATAACTTATAAAACGAATTTTGCTATAAAATTCGTTCTGCCAGATTAGATTTTAAATAAGAAAACGAAAATAGCTTTTTTCCTTTATAATTTATAAAAAAATTATACAAAATATTTATAAAATCTTAGCCTAACTTCCTTAGATCTATCTAAGATCTAGATCTAGTCGTACACCGCTGTTATTGAAGTAACACTACAATACATATGTAAGTAGTTTAAACGTAACGGTGGTTTCTTAGGAAGCTGTTCTGTTCAGTGCATTTATAAATATTTGTTTTAAGGAAAACAATTATAACGCTATATTTATTAAGTATATTCGGTTTTTTTTTGTAAAAAATGTTGCAGTGGAAATGCGTTTGATTATTAACTTAATAATATTCGATGGTAATGGGTTTAATTCCACTCGGGGGAATGATCATTTTAAAATTATTTCCATTTTAAACTCCACATAATTAACATTTGTATACACAAAGCATAATCCATTGATTCTACCCGACAAAAACTGAATAATCATGTTAAATTAAAATATAATTAATTAATTAAAATTCAATTATTAAATAAGATAATTAAAGAACGGGAACTAATCTGTATATAATATTTTTTTTCGTAATTAATAAACAAAAAAGTAGCTTAACATTCTCTCCCACATTACAGACTAGTCAGAAAAAACCTAGTGTTAAGACACTACGTTTTCCACTTACCTCCTGAGATTTAAACATTGCATGTCGAATACGGACCTCGGAAATAATAAGTACTATATATAATAAATACTCGAAATAATAAATAAATAATGATTCTAATATGATCCTTTGCTTTCGCGATTACTACACATATTGAAATGAAACTATTTATAACCGGATTAATCGCGTATATTTTTGGTATTCGAAAATACATTTTTAGAAACCCGACATTTCGAACACTTTACAGTAGTCCGTGGTCACAGGTAGATGATTTATTTAAAATATCGACTAAAAGAAATAAATCTACGATTTTTTTTTAGCTTCACGCTGTATCCCATGCACAGCAGGGTAGGCAGAGGGAACCTAGTGTTAAGACACTCCGTTCCCCACTTTCCGCTAAATTCGGAGGCATAGCGGGTTAAGTGGCGGAACTTAACACCACACGCCTCGACACCAAAGCGAAGAAAATGGAAATATAATTTCCACTCATCGAGTGGGAATCGAGCCCACAACCAGTAGTTTACACACACGCTTGTGTGCCACTGGACCACGACTGGCCACCATCACGAATAAAAGGAAAAAAGACTTTCTAGAACCTACCAGGTCCTTGCCCCGATATAGGTCTGCCGAATTTAAATACATAATACATATATCTTCATCAATTGCGTCTGTCACCGTTGTAAGGACGAGATGTGGACTCTAACAGGCCGGCCTCAAGATTTGCATTACATGCTATCGTGTCGTAATAAAAGTTTGCCATTCGCGAATATAGCGGATGTTCCGATTAAGATTGACTGTAAACGACTAGTCGACTATTGGTGTTTTAAAACTGTCTATTTTGAAGTCTAAGTTGAAAATGGGTCTAGAGTTTCATATTTTTAACATTGTAAGTGATATTCACAATCTTAGAAAGTTGAATTCTTAGCCGATTCAAGAAGTAGCGTGTTTGTATGTGGCGTTGAAACGTATGAGCCGATTTTAATGTGGTTTTACTAATTTGAAAGCCATTTTCTTTGCGACGATTTTCAGGATACGTTTGGTAAAAACCGGTCTAGCTGTTTTGAGTGTCAGCACTTTTTCTAAAATGATATGGGGTATTTAGGGCATAAAAGTAAATATTTTTTAAGGATTTTTCTTAAATCATATGTACTTATAAGTATCAAAGACGTACCAAAATAGGTATCATATAGGCAGATATATAAAGACTAGTTATTTTAATTTACAAATTGAAAGTTGCTATTGGCATAAGCTTTGTTTTAATGAGATTTTTGCATAACTTATGTATTACCATTAGGTGTTTTGCAATGTATTATAATTTGAATTTTTACGAGATAGGATATTTTTTCTTTATTTTTTGATATTTATTAAATAAATATTACGCGTACTACAAAGCTTATTTACAACACAATTGGAAAATTAAAATAAAATCACAACCGTTTCATTTCTTACACAAATCTTCAACAATTATCTTTATATTACTCTTGTAAATAATATGAAAGAAAATATACTTAATGTAACTCATATTAAATTTTGCAATGGTCTGTCTAATAATATAATAAATACGTAGGCATATAAATTTATTAATTACGATATATAAGAACTGGTTTCAAGAACATATATAAGCATCAAATCGCCTTAAGTCTCTCGCCTAATAAAATGTTTGTATTTCAACAGGTTTAATGTCACTTAAACGCAAATTAACGTTTCTGGGAGCTAGTTTAAGCATGATTTTTATACATCAAACATAAACAGAACTATCCACGTACTTTGACCAAGATCTCTTAAAAGATTTCGTGCCGCCATTGACTGCAGCGTGTTCAGAATTTTAAATGCATACATATTATTTATGTGCGTATATGCTGTTACCTTGTTTTAAAATATCAGTGGTAGATGCTTGACTACAAAGGGTTAGGATTCTTACTTTAACTGTTTCCTTAATTAAGTTTGAAAATGTAGCCTTTTGCTTTGATTATTTTAAGTTAAAAGATTCATAATAAATTCCTCGTCCAATATGAAGATAAATACAAATAAAAAAAAAAGAAGCTCCATTAGCATGAAGAGTCCGAATAAATCACCCATAATTTACATTTCGGCAAATATAATTTACTCTAAAAAAAGCAAGTTCAATATTAGCAGAATAATATATGGTTAAAAATAGTCCAGTAATAATTTGGGTTATTAAACATAAAGCTAATAGGGAACCAAAATTTCATCATGATGAAATATTAGACGCACTGTCCTGATGTCAGGCGGTGCGTGGAGAACGGAGTATTTTGAGAGTAGCTTCTCTCTGACTACCGTGCTATGCGGGAGAAACGTAAGTAAAACTGCTGAATGTGTCCGTTTTCAGAAACAAAGCAGCATGGTGTGAAATATTGTATGGAATTTAATAACTCTTAATGCCAAACGTGACAGATATTTAAAAAAAAACACCAATTATAAAATAAATAAGACATAAGGCTTAAGCTTAAAGTTAATTTCTTTTTCTTACCTTGCCAATTAATTACAATTAAGACAATATTATATTGTAATCAAATCCGGATTCACGTGCAAATTTTGAAGCATATAGAAAGAACAAAGTTGACTAAAATGAGATTCCCAAATGTTCTTATATATTTTATTTCCCCTTCACGCTATATCCCGCACAAATCATGGTAGGCAGAGGGAACCTAAGAGTAAAACACTCCGTTCCCCAAAAACAAACAAAAGAACTTAATACCGCGCTTTGCCTCTACACCAGCGAAAAAAAGTGAATATATTAAATATTCCAATTCTTCAAGTGGGAATCGAACCTACAACCTGTCGCGTTTACAATCACTCTTTGTGCCCCTGCGCTAGTACTGATTACATTTTCCACATTTCACGTCGCATATTCTTATATCTATATAAGATACATAGATAGATATATGTGAAGCTAATATAAGCGTGTTAATATAACGATCAATAACATGACAAATGTCAATTAGGCAGAGTCAATGAAACCACAGCTCTGATCAAGGTAGGAGTTCGATGTCACGAAATAATATTACGCAAGAGAATGTCATTTAAACTACGATTGAGTCTATCGTGGCGCAGTTGTGACACATCTGATTGAATATGACGGTTATAGATTCCGTTGTTTTTTAAAAATACTTAAATCCATACTCATATTATAAATGCGAAAGTCTGTGTGTTTGTCTGTCACGCTTTCACGGTTAATCTACCGGTCCGATTTGGATGAAATTTAGAATGAAAGTAGTAAATAATAATGTGTCTAACATAGGCTACTTATTTTTTCAAAAATTGACCGCTAAAGGGGTTGAAGTAGGGGATGAAAGTTTATATGAAAAAACTAAACCACATGACCGATTGTTATGAAATTTGGAATAAATATAGTTGATAATCGAAGGTCACACATAGGCTATTTTATTTTTCAATAATCGACCCTCGAGGGTTGCAACATAATGCAACAATTAGGCAGTCCACGCGGCGAAGCCGGGAGCGGGCCGCTAGTTTCATATAATTTTTCCAAATTAAAAATTGCATTTCATATTGAAATGCAACTGAATAGGATCGTTGGTTCGTGCAATGGCAACTGCGTTAAACGTTTGATTGATTTGATTTGGTTTGACTTACGTGTACACATATAGCAGGTTAGGCAGAGGGAACCTAGTGTTAAGACCCTCCGTTCCCCACTTCCCCACAAAATGTGAAATTTAAATTTACTACCAATACATAAAAGGGGCCTGCAATATGATAAAGTCTACGAATATCAAATACAACGAATAGGATTTTTGGTGTATAGTGCAAGCTGCGTTAATCGTAGCAGGTTCGAGGTCAGCAGTGGTATTATATATACACGTGTGTCACGCTCTAGTTAGACCGAAGAATAGAGGTAAATCTAGCGAGGTCTTCATACATTGAAATATTAACTAATTTTTTTAACATGTTTTTTATTAGTTTTACCTTTACCTCTCTATCTTTCAATCTAATCTTATCTCTAGCTATTAATTTATCAATCAATTTTTTACTTTTAAACATTTTTGAAGTGTTATTCCATACTTAGAAAAACTGCAAAAGGCATTTAGAAAACGTATAAAAATTTGAACGCAGCGGGATTCGAACCCGCGCCCCCTGAATACCGTCCAGATGCTCTCACCACTGAGCCATGCGTTCTAGTACCAGCTGCGTCGAAATTCTTATACGCTCTTTATTATAACTTATTCGTATAGTTCGCGGGTTTGAATCCCGTTGCGTTCAAATTTTTATACGTTTTCTAAATCTTTTTTTTTTAACTTCACGCTGTATCCCGAACACAGCAGGGTAGGCAGAGGGAACCTAGTGTTAAGACACTCCGTTCCCCACTTTCAATTACGTTTATCACTTTAAATAAAAATATCTTGCAATGCACTTTTGACTAACTTCTTGCTGTTTGATGCAGTTGAAAATGTGTACGTGTGTCCGAATTTCATGACAACAATGTTTTCTTAATATGCACCTGATGTTTTTTCAAGGAAGGAGAATTGGGGGAAAATTAATTTAATTGTATGCTTTTTATTTATTTTTTTATTTACTTTCTTTTTTTTATTTAAAGTTATTATTGACAAATTGATTTGAAATTGAAATTGTTTCGTGTTTAAGGTAAATTATGATAACATAATTCATTTACCTGTAAAATTGTACACCGGTTACTATAAACTTACTATTTATATATAAATATATAAAATTAAACTTCACAGAATCGCTGTTAACAAAATAAATGTAGACGTGGAGAGAATAGAGTTTTAGGCTAAAGTTAAAAGCCTAGACAATGGGTCTAGCATGATATTAACGGGTCCTAAGTCCACCAGTCTATACCCGTAGTTCAGGTGAACATTTATTTAAAATGAAACTTTTTTTAAACGGATTAACTGTGTATAGTTGTGGTATACGAAAATACATTTTCAAAACCACTATACCCTGGCATGATACAGTCAGCTCATTCTGTAAGAATCCCGGGCAGTACGCGAGGCAACTAAGGAATCGTTGGCGGTAGTTTGATATAATAATGTATCAACTGACAGACGAATGCCACCTCAGTCTACCTGTGACCACGGACTGCTGTAAAGTGTTCGAAACGTCGGGTTTTCTAAAAATGTATTTTCCAATACCAAAAACATACGCGATTAATTCGGTTACAAATAGTTTCATTTCAAAATATTTAGTAATCGCGAAAACAAAAGATCACATTATTTATTTAAAACTTTCCGCCTGGAAATAGCCTCCTCCGTTAAAGGTTTACACCACCCTGATTCATGCATTAGTAAATATCGTTTATTTCTATATTTAGATACTATATTTATATACGTATTGTTCATTTATATACTACCCCTAGAAGCTACTCCACTTATTGCGGTATAAATCAACTATTTTTTGAATTAGATACATTTTGTTACTTCCTACCCTCATCCATCATACTATGTCAGGAAAATAGATAAGTATATAAAAAATTCCTACATTCAAGAATTTCAGTGAGTTCCGCCACTCGACCACTTATGTATTATTTTGTGTTTCCGTATTATGTTGGGCAGGAAATGGAGAAAGGTTAATCTACCGGTCCGATTTGGATGAAATTTAGAATGAAAGTAGTAAATAACCATGTGTCTAACATAGGCTACTTATTTTTTTAAAAATTGACCGCTAAAGGGGTTGAAATAGGGGATGAAAGTTTATATGAAAAAACTAAACCACAGGACCGATTGTTATGAAATTTGGAATAAATATAGTTGATAATCGAAGGTCACACATAGGCTATTTTATTTTTCAATAATCGACCCTCGAGGGTTGCAACGTAATGAAACAATTAGACAGTCCACGCGGCGAAGCCGGAAGCGGGCCGCTAGTTTCATATAATTTTTCCAAATTAAAAATTGCATTTCATATTGAAATGCAACTGAATAGGATCGTTGGTTCGTGCAATGGCAACTGCGTTAAACATTTGATTGATTTGATTTGGTTTGACTTACGTGTACACATATAGCAGGGTAGGCAGAGGGAACCTAGTGTTAAGACACTCCGTTCTCCAATTCCCCACAAAATGTGAAATTTCAATTTACTACCAATACATAAAAGGGGCCAGCAATATGATAAAGTCTACGAATATCAAATACAACGAATAGGATTTTTGGTGTATAGTGCAAGCTGCGTTAATCGTAGCAGGTTCGAGGTCAGCAGTGGTATTATATATACACGTGTGTCACGCTCTAGTTAGACCGAAGAATAGAGGTAAATCTAGCGAGGTCTTCATACATTGAAATATTAACTAATTTTTTTAACATGTTTTTTATTAGTTTTACCTTTACCTCTCTATCTTTCAATCTAATCTTATCTCTAGCTATTAATTTATCAATCACTTTTTTTAGCGGGATACAGCATCAAGCTGTATCCCGCATACAGCAGGGCCTACCCTAGAGGGAAACTAGTGTTAAGACACTCCGTTCCCCACTTTCAATTACGTTTATCACTTTAAATAAAAATATCTTGCAATGCACTTTTGACTAACTTCTTGCTGTTTGATGCAGTTGAAAATTACACACATTTTCAATTAATAATATAATAATAATAATAATATTTATTTATTGGTTTAAACAGTGAGTACATCATAATAACATTTTATAACGATAATAACTGCGTTAGTTACTAACTGTGTTGCAGTTATCAACGTCCGCCTCACAAGCGCCGTTTCTTAATGTAAATTATCACTGACAAAATATCGTACATAAAAGAGAAAAAAAATAAATAAATTATATAAATTAATAAAACAATTTAGAAAAAAAAAGCAAAAAATTTCGTGTCCGGATTTCATAACGACAATATTTTCTTTATATGTTGTTGTTTCAAAGGAGATGTTCTTTCAAAGAAGATTGAGAATTACGGAAAAATGAACTATAATGAAGCGTATGCTTTTTATTTACTTTTTTAAAGTTATTATTGACAAATTGCTTTGAAATTGAAATTCTTATTGTTTCGTGTTTAAAATAAATTATGATAACATAATTCATTTACCTGTAAAATTGTATAAACTTACCTTTTATATATAAATATATAAAATTAAACTTCACAGAATCGCTGTTAACAAAATAAATGTAGACGTGGAGAGAATAGAGTTTTAGGCTAAAGTTAAAAGCCTAGACAATGGGTCTAGCATGATATTAACGGGTCCTAAGTCCACCAGTCTATACCCGTAGTTCAGGTGAACATTTATTTAAAATGAAACTTTTTTTAAACGGATTAACTGTGTATAGTTGTGGTATACGAAAATACATTTTCAAAACCACTATACCAGAGGGCATGATACAGTCAGCTCATTCTGTAAGAATCCCGGGCAGTACGCGAGGCAACTAAGGAATCGTTGGCGGTAGTTTGATATAATAATGTATCAACTGACAGACGAATGTCACCTCAGTCTACTTGTGACCACGGACTGTAAAGTGTTCGAAACGTCGGGTTTTCTAAAAATGTATTTTCGAATACCAAATATATACGCGATTAATCCGGTTACAAATAGTTTCATTTCAAAATGTTTAGTAATCGCGAAAACAAAAGATCACATTGTTTATTTAAAACCTTCCGCCTGGAAATAGCCTCCTCCGTTAAAGGTTTACACCACCCTGATTCATGCATTAGTAAATATCGTTTATTTCTATATTTAGATACTATATTTATATACGTATTGTTCATTTATATACTACCCCTAGAAGCTACTCCACTTATTGCGGTATAAATCAACTATTTTTTGAATTAGATACATTTTGTTACTTCCTACCCTCATCCATCATACTATGTCAGGAAAAATAGAGAAAACTATAGGAAAAAATCCTACATTCACGAATTTCAGTGAGATCCGCCACTCGACCACCTACGTATTATTTTGTGTTTCCGTATTATGTCGGGCGGAAAATGGAGAACGACGTGCCATGACCTCGGTTCTCGCTGATTACCCCGCTACGTTCGAAAAAGCGTGGCGCTGAACTAACCCTATAACTTAAATTATCAGAGCCTAATTACCTAAGCATAAATACGTATGGCATGTTCGATGGCATGTAAGCCAGCTCTCCCTATTCCCACCATTTCCAGCTCTTCCTATTCCCACCATTCACATTCTTCCTCCCTCCTTCTGTCCTACATCCCCGAGGCTGGCAACACATCCGTAACTCTAATGTTGTGGATGTCTATGGGCGAAGGTAACCACTTAACACAAAGTGGGCTATCTGCTCGTTTGCCTCCTTTATTCCATAAAAGAAAACCCTAAATAACGCTTTCGTACTTTAAGTTTTCCTGACTTTTTTTCGAACCCATAGGCTTGTTATAGTATTTACATGTGTTTCTAAATATTCTAAATAAACCAAAAGAACATTAGAGTTCCTTATCCATATATATACAGGTTCACATTTTTTCCCCCGTAGTAAGATAATCAGAGACAACTCCATACAGTTCTTTCCTTTTCTTCTGTTCCTCATCTTCCGAGCGAAGAAGCGAGTGACGGAACTCAACGCCATGAAAAATAATTAGAATCACTTAACAACACAAAAAATAGTTGACATTTTTTTTTACAGCTTCACGCTATATCCCGCACACAGCAGGGTAGGCAGAGGGAACCTAGTGTTAAGACACTCCGTTTCCCACTTTCCGCCGAATTCGGAGGCTTGCGTGTTAAGTGGCGGAACTTAACGCCGCGCTTTACCTCGACACCAGAGCGAAGAAAATGGAAAATATAATTTCCACTCCTCGAGTGGGAATCGAACCCACAACCAGTCGTTTACAATCACACTCTTGTGCCACTTGTCCACGACTGGCCACTAGTTGACATCCAATGAGATTGAATTCGTGTTCCTGGGCTTAAGTACCATGTGCCATACGAAGGGACATAAATCATTTAAATATATATATTTTTTCATAATATACCTACAGTTAAATAGCTTCTATTGCTTTTATTCGTCAAATAGGTACTTGTGCGTCCATGGCTAATGATTCCATTTAAAAAGCCATTATATTATTACATGGTTTTAAACTAAATGGTAGATGTTGTCCCTTTCTTTTCACTTACTCGTATATGTAGAGAGTAGTGCTTAAACAAATCGTTCTATACTTTCCACTGATATTAAATCTATTGCGTAATAAATGGCGGAGGCTAACGCCGCCTTCTGTCAACAAACAGGGTAACTGTATGTAATTTTAGATCAATCATAAATAACCATAATAATTATTAAATTTAGAATTACATAAAATTTAAAAGTCGTGGCGCATAATTTTTTTTTTTTTTTTTTTTTTTTAGCTTCACGCTGTATCCCGCACACAGCAGGGTAGGCAGAGGGAACCTAGTGTTAAGACACTCCGTTCCCCACTTTAATGAGTCAATAAATTTAGCACCATCTTCAAAAGTTACACAATTAAGAACTTTTGTACTACAATAAACATTTTTTGAGCCGTCGTGGCGAAATGGATAGCGGCTGGCTATGAACGCAATGGTTGTAGGTTCTATTCCCACTGTGGTGAGTGAATATATATCATTTCTTTCTTACCATAGACTTTACTGTTCCATCACTTAATACGCAATGTCTCGATTTAAGAGGAAAAGTGTAAAACGGAAAGTCTGAATACTAGGTTCCCTCTGACGACGCAAAGCAAGAATTTTATAATGTGGCCTACACGGAGTTCCACTAGTGAGCCACTGTTTTTTTTAGAAAGCTTTTTAATCTATAAAATATAACAGGGGCCAGTCGTGGCGCAGTGGCACAAGCGTGTAACTGTAAACGACTGGTTGTGGGTTCGATTCCCACTCGAAGGATGGAAATATTTAATATTTCCATTTTATTCGCTCTGGTGTCGAGGCAAAGCGCGGGGGGAACGGAGTGTCTTAACACTAGGTTCCCTCTGCCTACCCTCCTGTGCGCGGGATACAGGGTGAAGTTTAAAAAAATAAAATATAATATTTTATACCGCAACAAAGCAAGCAGAAGGTAAATAAATTATATACTCATACAGTCTAACATGACGCGGCTTCACCCAAGTATTGATACTGTCACTTTCATTACACCTTTCTACAATTTCTTTCTTCACCATACATTTCTCATGTGTTGCTTTAGTAAAAGGAAAAAATATACTAATTAATGTACTATTTCCATTTTTTACTTTTAATATGGAAGACAAGTGTGTTGGGTGAAAAATCTTAAAGTTGATAATTTATTACTAAACCTGAAAAAACTGACTTTCAAAGCGGTTCCCACTCGAGGAGAGGAAATATTTAATATTTCCATTTTCCTCGCTCTGATGTCGAAACAAAGTTGGAATAAGAATATGTAGACCCTAATTAAGGAATAACGAGATAAAATAAATATATCAGCCAGCCAGTGGCCAGTCGTGGTCCAGTGGCACAAGCGTGTGACTGTAAACGACTGGTTGTGGGTTCGATTCCCACTCGAATACTAGAAATATTTAATATTTCCATTTTGTTCGCTCTGGTGTCGAATCAAAGCACGGCGTTAAGCTCCACCACTTAACTCGCAATGCCTTCAGAATTCGGGGGAAAATGAGGACCCTTTGTCTGACCTACAAAGGGGGGGGGGGACGGGTTAAGAATACAATTCCCCCCCGCCGCTGGGTAGCGTCCCGTAAAAGGCGGGTAACCCAGTAGTTTGGTGGTAGGAGATTCGTTCTCCGACTGGCTCGCGACCACTATCATGTCAAAGACGAACCGCCAAATATCTTATGATGTGTTCCGGTTCGATGGCATGTAAGCCAGCTCTCCCTATTCCCACCATTCCCATCCTTCCTCCCTCCTTCTGTCCTACATTCCCAAGGCTGGCAACGCATCCATAACTTTAATGTTGTGGATGTCTATGGGCGAAGGTAACCACTTAACACCAGGTGGGCCTTCAGCTCGTTTGCCTCCTTTACTCCATAAAAAAAAAAAAAAAAAAAAACCTACTGTGTTCGAGATACAGCGTGAAGCTAAAAAAAATATAACCAGTAGTTCCATTGACGCGTAAAAAACCACTTTGCCTTAGCAAAGTCTATGTCATTTTTTATTGAAATGTACTTCAAATATGTAGTCGTATGCAATATTTGTTTTATTAATTTAATGTATTTCTTGAATGGAGCACTCGTGGCGCAGTGGAACAGCGTTAAACTGTAAGCCTGATTTGTCGTTGGTTCAATATCCTGTTGGTGGAATTTAGATTATTTTGATTAGTTGTGTGAAGTTCCACCACTTAAGCTACAATATGTTGATTTTAGACTGAAATTAAAAAAAAAAGCTATCTAGACTAGGGTCTGGCTACCTTGCAGTACAAAAAGAACATGCAGCTGTCTTTTTTTAAATTTTCAAAGCATTTTTATGAAAAATAATATTTTTTTCTATGTAAAATCAGAACCATTCAATCCATTTTTACAAATATAGAAAAGCTTTTCTTTCACGTATTAAAATATAAAATAATATTTATTAATATTAAAGCAATACGAGATCAACCGCGGCATTAAGTCCCGCCACTTAGCACGCAATGCCTCCAAATTTGGCGGAAAGTGGGGAACGGAGTGTCTTAACAGTAGATTCTTTCTGCTTACCCTACTGTGTGTGGGATACAGCGTGAAGCTAAAAACAAAAACATATATGTTTAAATACACCATTACATTCTAATAACCTTATAACAGTAAATATACATTTCGCAATACATTTAACACAAATGTATACGTAATTAGATGTAACAGATTAGATTTAGAACGCCTCTAAGCGGAGACCTATCAAAGGTACAAGGACGAATTGATTCTAGACCCAGATCATTGGAGCACATACTATTAAATAACTCTTGTAACTCGCCTCTATACTACATACATCTGTATGTACAAGTATACTAGAATGTACTGGTAGAATTTAAGTTACGCTTAAAATTGTGGTTGAAAATGTTTGTAAAGTAATTAAATATTTAAATACCTAATAAAAATTGTGGCCAGTCGCGGCCCAGTCGCACAAGCGTGTGACGGTAAACGACTGGTTGTGGGTTCGATTCCCACTCGAGGAATGGAAATTATATTTACATTTTCTTCGCTATGGTGTCGACGTTAAGTTCCGCCACTTCCTAATTTGGCGGTGCGTGGGGAACGGAGTGTCTTAACACTAGGTTCTCTCTGCTTACCGTGTTGTGTGCTGGATATAGCGTGAAACTAAAAAAAAAAAATAGTCGTTTAAATAGTTTTTGATGTTTTAAATCCTGTTTATTTAGTTATAGGTTGAAAGAAGAATATGAGAATATGTAGGGCGCCCTAACTACGGCATAACGAGATCAAATAAATATATCAGTATGACGCAGCAGTGTAGACTCAAAAAACTTAGTGCCAAGACACTCCGTTCTTCACTTTTCCCCCGAAATCATAATATTGCACATTGGACCCTTTGTCTTATAAAAACAGACAAATAAATATAATTTAAATAATAATTTAAATTAGTCCCTGTCTCGGGTCGAAATCGAATTCACAATCAAATGCAATCGCATTTAACAGAATTACTCTCACTATGCCACAATAAACTTAATAATAAAAATTAAATAAAATAAATAGCTTCACGCTATATCCCGCACACGGCAGGGTAGACAGAGGGAACCTAGTGTTAAGACACTCCGTTCCCCACTTTCCGCCGAATTCGGAGGCTTGCGTGTTAAGTGGCGGAACTTAACGCCGCGCTTTACCTCGACACCAGAGCGAAGAAAATGGAAATATAATTTCCACTCCTCGAGTGGGAATCGAACCCACAACCGACGACAACAAAGTCGTTTACAGTCACACTCTTGTGCCACTGGGCCACGACTGGCTAACTTAATAATATCGTGTAGATAAATACAAAAATTAGTAGAATACATCTATGTGATAACACAAATTACAGTATTTTACAAATCTCTATATAATAAAGTATTTTTGCACGCGATCATTGTGCATTTACTTGTCATATTAGTCATTGTGGAGATACTAGTAGAGTTCGCGTGAGCGTCTCATTGTCTAACAAATAATGGCAGTAAATAATGTTTGTTTACGTTTGCCTTTCTCTGTGTCTGTAAACAAGTGAGCTATGAGCAAATGACAAATGCAGATTATAAATCGATTTTGCATTGCTTTTTTTAAAATAAACAAATTGATTATAACATAGGAAAATGTTAATATCATGGTTTTTAATGGTTGCTTATTGATAACAATTTTTGATTTCAAGACTTATTACTAAATCTTTTTTAGACATTGTGTTCACCTGAACGTCGCATTATCTAATACATCATGGCTGTATGTGTATTTACATTTGCCTTTCTACAAGTAAACTGTGAGCATATGACAAATGCAGATTATAAATCGATTTTGCATTGCTTTTTTTAAATAAACAAAAATGCTTAATAAATATTAATGTAAATACAATAAGATTTCATTGAAAACTTTATCTCAGTCTTTAAAATGGAGGGAAGCGTAGAACAAAGTGACTTGTTACTAAATCTTTACTTTACGTTACTATGACAGCAAATGACGAATGCAGGTTATAAATCGATTTGGCATTGTTTTTTTTTTTAAATTAAATAAACAAAATTGTTAATAAAATATGAAAATATAAATACAATAATTTTTCATGGGTGTTTATTGAAAACAATTTTTGATTTTAAGACTTAATTTGAGTCTTTAATGTATGACGGGAAGTGTAGAACAAAGTGACTTATTACTAAATCTTTTTCGTTTATTCCGAATTATGTTGATTTTTTAGACATTGTGTCCACCTGAACGTCATATTAACTAATACATCATGGCTGTATGTGTATTTACATTTGCCTTTCTCTCTCTGTAAACAACTAAGCTGTGAGCAAATGACGAAAGCAGATTATAAATCGATTTGGCATTGTTTTTTTTTAAATTAAATAAACAAAATTGATTATAAAATATGAAAATGTAAATATAATCGTTTTCATGGCTGTTTATCGATTTTTTTTTAATTTTCAACACTTATTGAAATCAAAATTTGTAGACTGAGAATAATCTAAACTGAGAAAAAGGTAGAATAGAATGATTTATTACTAAATTTTCTCCGTATATTTCGAATAACTATGTTTCTTTTAGACTTTGAGTGCTATGACGTCGTGTAATACGTAATGGCTGTATGTTTGCATGTTTTTGCCTTTCTCTATGTTTGTAAGTAAAGATACTATGAATAAATGACAATTGCAGATTATAAATGACTTGTTTTTGTGTTTTTTTTTAAATAAACAAGACTATAAACATAATAGTGACATATAAATGTAAATCAAATAGTTTCCTTGTCATAAGACGATTTTAACTTCCAATGTAAGAAATACTTAATGTCTTGAACCAGGTGGAAAATGGAGTAATATCTTTTAATCAGTGAAGTTCGCGTAAATATCAACTTCTTTCATAAATAAAAGCTATATGTTTGTATGTTACTGCCTTTGTCTGTTTTTGTAAACAAAAAAATTATAAATTGATGACGAATACAGATAATATATCGATTGTGTATTGTTTTTAATCAATAAACAAAACTAAGACAATATAGAAGTATGTATAAATATAAACAAAATACTTATGAATAATAATAACATTCTTTTCATTGTGTTTTCTTAATGGAAGAAGATATAATGTTTTTTTTTAATTCTGATTGTTTATATGTACAAGATTTGAGTCCAGTTTTAGATTAGGGCCAGTCGTGGCACAGTGGCACAAGCGTGTGACTGTAAACGACTGGTAGTGGGTTCGATTCCCACCCGAGGAGTGGAATCGAGGCAAAGTGCGGCGTTAAGTTCCAGCCACTAATATTTACAAAAATCGGCGGAAAATAGGGAACAGAGTGTCATAACACTAGGTTCCCTCTGCCGCCTACCCTGCTGTGTGCGGGATACAGCGTGAAGTTAAAAAAATAAATAAAAAGATTTCAATCAATTGTAAAAGTAAGGTCGTCCGTCATCTCGTCCTATGAAATAGCGTTAGTTCCCTGTCAAGGGCAACCTGTGTCAAATCATAACAGCTGTTGCGTATCATTCAATTTATATTTATGTATATCTTTTACCTTTAAACATCTACTTACGGATTGCATCATCTAACCTTCTATGTAGAGAGAGGTGGGCAAAGAGAATCTGATATTAGGACACTCCGTTCTCCACTTTTACTCTCTTGTTGTTTTATGTATTATATTATATATCGGTTCGAAAAATGAATATAGTACAGGTTTTTGTTACGACCTTTTACTGGTGAAAGGTGTGTTTCGTTATGGTTTAACTCTTCCTGGGCTATTTTTAGTAGACCCCTGAAATTTGGCATAGTGAGGGATATCAAGCACAGTATCTTGTGTGCTGTGAAGTTTTTTGGTGACAATTGTAATTGTAGTTTTTGATTAAATGGTAATCAAAAAGTGCCTGTGGAACGTTAAGTGTTATGTTAGTGTCAAGTGTTTGGTTATCAAACATTTTTTAACATGTAATAACATTAAATATGTACGCTCAGCTCTTCCCACCATGCAGAGCGAAGGGGCGATTCCTAGTTAATTAGAATAAAAACATTTAGATTTTTTGTCAATAATAATAATTTTTTTAAAATCCATAACGTGCTGACATGTTTTAAGTACATCTTTAAGCAGTATACTTATCTCACGCGACCACAAAGATAATATTGCATGATTTTTATGAAATTACATCAATCATTCCATCTTACTTCATAGTATGTAATCACACTACTGTGGCACGGTGGATGTTTTTAACTGCAGGTGCAGTTTCTGTTCGAATCGTTTCATACATATATGTATTTCATTAGTAAATAATTAGCTGTAACACATTGTGTGGTATTTAAGATTAGCTTCACGCTGTATCCCGCACACAGCAGGGTAGGCCAAGGGAACCTAGTATTAAGATACTCCGTTCCCCACTTTCCGCCGAATTCGGAGGCATTGCGTGTTGTGGAACTTTACGCCGCACTTTACCTCGACACCAGAGCGAAGAAAATGGAAATATTAAATATTTCCACACCTCGAGTGGGAATCGAACCCACAACCAGTCGTTTACAGTCACACGCTTGTGCCACTGGGCTACGACTGGCCGATTTAAGATTATATAAGATCATAAGATCATGAAGATTTGTTACTGAAGGAATTATTTTTAAAATTATTAACATTTAACTAGTTTAATAACATAAAGCACGGCGTTGTGTTCCGCTAATAAATACGCAGTATATCTTGACGTAAGCGAGAAGTCCACTTTTGATATAAATTTTATAAGAAAATTTCCACTAGCACAATATAACATTTCCTATAACAGCGTCATTATTACTGAAGAATACGGAGATGTGAAATGAAAATTCGTGCGTACTGTATCAGATTTAATAGACGACAAAGACATTTTGTAACGCGCAGACAAATAAGATATTAATTATTATTCTACCTACATATTTCTTTATATACATTACACGCTTCACGCTTTTTTCTTACGTAGCAGGACACTCAGAGAGAACTTAATGTCAATTATTCTCCATTTTCTTCCATTTTCCATTTCCCGCCCAACATCAAGACATTGAGTGTCGAATGTCGTAATCTAACGCCACGTTTTGTCCTTAGTGATAGAAACGATGGAAATGGAAATAATTGAAATATAATGAGTCCTCTAAGTGGTAACCGAATTCACAACTAGTCGCATATGCAGTCAAATGCTGAACCACTGCGCTACAAGGTTCATTATTACCTTCTATTCAATATAAACCAAACCTAACTAACTTACATGTGGTACTCAACTTTAAAAGTAAAGCAATTAGATAGAAGATTAAAAAAAAGTATAAAAAGTATATTGTCCAATATAGTTGCCACTGGTGAGTCTAATAAATAAATTTCTTTTTTTTTTTTTAGGTTCACGCTATATCCCGCACACAGCAGGGTAGGCAGAGGGAACCTAGTATTAAGATACTCCGTTCCCCACTTTCCGCCGAATTCGGAGGCTTGCATGTTAAGTTGCAAAACTTAACGCCGCGCTTTACCTCGACACCAGAGCGAAGAATATGGAAATATTAAATATTTCCACTCCTAGAGTGGGAATCGAACCCACAACGAGTCGTTTACAGTCACACGCTTGTGCCACTGGGCCACGACTGGCCACACAAATAAATAAACTCAATCTTCATAAAACTAACAGCTACAAATCTAAAGGGTTATAAGAATTTTAAATGAAAAAAGCCTTAAAATAACGGAAGACATGACAATAGCGAAGTCGGAGTGTCGGATCGTTCACAAAGCGCACAATTGTAGCGTCGGGCGTCGAGCGTCGGGCGACGGGCGTCGGGTGACCGTTGCTGGGCCAATTGTCTGGCCATTATGTGTTGTGTGCGATACGGTTACACGTTACGTACATGGGATATGACACTCGAGGAAACTTACCTTCTAGAGAAGATATATTTAATTTTGCCTTTCATTCAGCTAAATCATTCGCTGAAAAAAGGGGGAAATTGGAACTTTTTTTAACAGTTTACTCTTATACTCTTGTAGCTTCACGCTGTATCCCGCACACAGCAGGGTAGGCAGAGGGAACCAGTGTTAAGACACTCCGTTCCCCACTTTCCGCCGAATAAATTAAAAAAAAAAATTAAATTAATTTTTAAAAGGTTTTCCATAATCATTTTTTTTTATTTTTATGTGAATAATATTTTAAAGTATATTATAATGTTGAATAAATAGCGTTTTCATTGCAGAACATTTTTATTCTTAAGAATAGAAGAATTTTCTCAAAAATGTTAAGAGCATTAAAGAAATTGGTACAAGCATAGTAGAATTTCGACTTAGCTCAATAAGAACGTAAAGCTTAATTAACTACAGAGCTTAGACGAGTTTCAAGAGACACGGATTCGAATCCTGCTATATTTGTCTCCGTACGTTTTCTGTAAATATTCGAAAATACAATTCATTAAGTCTACCTGTGACTACGGCATATGGAAAATTTTATTTTACTTTTTTTAGCTTCATACGTTTTCTGACTACCTCAGGTAGAGTCCACTTAATGTTAAAATATTACTTCCTCCACTGTCTATACGAAATCGAGGCGTTGCGTGTTAAGTTAAGCGGAACTCAAAGCCGCGCTTTGCCTCAGGTACCACAACGAAGAAATGAAAATTTATATACAATCATTCCCCGAGTGGGAATCGAACCCACAACCATCCAGACAGTCCCATTGCGCCACGACTGCCTTGGCCATATTTTTTATGTGTTTAACTGTTGTATAAATCTTAAGCGTCAATAAGGATACTAAAATGTAGAAAATTTTCTCAAATTCCTGCGAAATGGCAAACATTGTTTAAGTGGTGAATAATCAGGAAACTTAGGTAATAAATCACACCACACCACATCACATTGTAATCATGCGACAGTATTCTGCGTCGTTAATAAGTAATTAGCTAAATACTTCACTTAGCTATTGTAGATATCTAAACTTATATTTGGGATGATAATAAAATATAAGTATCCCATATTTTTTAAAATATATATACAATTACTAAATATATTTTTAAAAATAAAAATCCCAACAATGACATTCACGGCATAAAAATGAATCTTATGACAATATGTATATTGGGGCCAGTCGTGGCGCAGTGGCACGAACGTGTGATTGTAAACGACTGGTGGTGGTTTCGGTTCCTACTCGAGGAATGGAAATATTTAATATTTCCATTTTACTAGAGGCAAATCGTGGCATTAAGTTCCGCCAATTAACACGCAATTCCTTCGAATTCGGCGGAAAGTGGAAAACGGAGTGTCTTAACACTAGGTTCTCTCTGCCTACCCTGCTGTGTGCGGGATACAGCGTAAAGCTAAAAAAGAAGTCAAAATAACATTGCAAGATTTTCTTTTATTCATACATAGATAAAAAAAGCATATTGCAAATTATATCTACTGGTTAAATCTGAACACTAAATACTAAACATAGTCATTGCATCTGCGTAAAGGTACTTAGAAGGCTTTAATGCCAACGTGCAAGGTTTAAGGGCGGCACGTGCATGTCAAATACATTATACATTTTTCCAGTTATTCTTTGAAGATTGCTTAGAAAATTTACTTTGAAAATAAATATATAGGTGGCCAGTCGTGGCCCAGTGGCACAAGCGTGTGACTGCAAACGACTGGTTGTGGGTCCGATTCCCACTCGAGGAGTGGAAATGTTTAATATTTCCATTTTCTTCGCTCTGGTGTCGAGGTAAAGCACAGCGTTAAGTTCCGCCACTTAACACGCAATGCCTCCGAAATCGACGGAAAGTGGGGAACGGAGTATCTTAATACTAGGTTCCCTCTGCCTACCCTGCTGTGTGCGTGATACAGCGTGAAGCTAAAAAAAAAAAAAATAATAAAAAAAGAATAAATATATAGGTAAGTATGTACATGTCACAAAGTAATATTTTATAATGATAAAGTGCATATAAAAATGTTTCTAGAGTCAATACATTGAGACATTGTAAGCTGAGCGGCGGAACTCAACGCCGCGCATTGCTTTTGGTACTTTGGTAAATAAAAAATAAAATATTCTTATAAATCATTCTTCGGAGTAGGAGTCGAACCCACTACCATTGCGTTTACAGTCACCTATTGCTCCACTGCGCCAAGTTGGTCTAATTTGTTCTATTACTCAATACGAAAGGACAAAACTTAACTATACACACATTATTTATCTTCATACGTCCTCTGAATTTTTCCGGGAGTGTTTATGATCAATGTTTAAAAGCCACATTGACTTATAAACTCTTTATAAATCTACTCTTTATAAAAACACACATATACCTTACAATATTTTCATTGAACATTGAGTAAAAAGCTTTCTGAAGCTTACCTATGTTTCTAGATAAAATACAATAAACATTGAAAAAGTCATTTTTCGAAAACGTATAAAAATTGATCGCAACGGGATTCAAACACGCGCTCCTGGAAACCGTCCAAGTGCTCTGACCGCTAAGTCATGTGTTCTATATCTCTACTATGAGGCGCGGGTTCGATTACCACTTCATACAAATGCTTACAAATTTTGAAAACATCTTTTTTTCAGTTTTCTAAGTGTGTAATAACACTTTAAAATATTATAAGAATATTTTTTTTTTTAGCTTCACGCTGTATCCCGCACACAGCAGGGTAGGCAGACGGAACCAAGTATTAAGATACTCCACTCCGCCAAATTCGGAGGCATTGCGTATTAAGTGGCGGAACTTAACGCCGCGCTTTACCTCGACACCAGAGCGAAGAAAATGGAAATATTAAATATTTCCACTCCTCGAGTGGGAATCGAACCCACAACCAGTCATTTACAGTCACACGCTTGTGCCACTGGGCCACGACTGGCCACAAATGGCTATAAGTATATAATAAAGATATTAAAATATATAATATTTTTTGTAGCACCATTGTAGTTTTTCCTAGACGTTTTTCTAGAAGTGTCACTGAGGTCCAGGGGCAGGGGCAGGGGAAGGACAGACGTAGAGCGCGGGTAGGCGCGGGGGGTAGGAGGAGGGAGGGGACGCGCGTCACTGATTCAATCATTGAACAATTGCCGCTTCGGAATCTGCGCGGGCGCAGTTATGCGGTATGGAGCGTGTTTTGCAAGTTATATGTTCATATTTTTTTATTTATTATGCTTAAAACTGTACTAAAAATTAAATAATTCTTTTTTAAACAGGTATACTTAGGTAAATTCTTAATCAAAACCTGTATTAACAAAATAAAATACGCGAAAAATAACTCTATCTGTAACTCTCTTAAACGGAGCTAAGCGAAAATGTCACATTTTTAAAAGACGGTAAGGTAAAACTCGTGATTATTAAAACATCAAAAACCTACGTCTCAATATTCGGTGTTCTAGTTTCCGCTCAAATTTGGGATATTTTTATTATTTAAGTGTTCAGCCGAACATTGCGGAACTCAACACCGCACTTTCAAATTTAATTTATTTTTTTATTAGCTTCCCGCTGTATCCCGCACACAGAAGGGTAGGCAGAGGGAATCTAGTGTTAAGACACCCCGTTCCCCAACTACGTTACGACTAATTATTTCCCCCAGTATCAATCGAATCCAGGACCAAACGCACAGTCAGACACTCTAAATAAATAATTTAATATAAACCATACTTTCCTGATATTCGTTTTATAACCTAAATACTAACTATTACATTAGAAGGTTTCACGTTTCTTGGCACAGTCTCGTAGCCCCTCACGTTTCTCGCGTAACGATTACTTTAGAACACGTGAGCTGGGACTTGGGACACTCAGTTAGTTAAGTGAATGGTTTATATCTTGCTGTTATACATACTGTAATTCGAATTTAATATGTACCTACATGAAAAATGGATGCAAGTATTTTTTGAATTTCGGCATTTCTACCCGTTTTTTTTTGGTTAATTTAAAAATAGATTTGTATGGTACTCTGGTATCGTAAAACAAGTATATGAAATTTTATTGCCATTTTCCGCTTGAAATCGAAACATTATGTGTTGAAAAGCGGAAGTCAACGCTACGCTTTGCATCTTAACACGGTGGAGAAATTAAAATATTTTAAATTTAATCATTCACTCGAGTGAGAATCGAATCCACGACTCTTGCGTTTAGTCAGACGCTTTTCCTGTGCGCGACGATTGTGGTTTTATTTCTCTTACCTATTTTATTTTTATGCTAAAAGTCACACATAACTTGATAAAAGGAGAAAAGCGGAGAATCTTATCATTAGCTTCTCACTGCCACTCCACAAAAAGCAAATACTTTAAAAAAAAAACATGACATAATACAATCTTTTGGTGGGGAACGGAGTGTCTTAGCATTAGGTCTCTCTGCCTACCCTGCTGTGTGCGGGATACAGCGTGAAGCTAAAAAAAATATTTTGTTTTCGTGATTATTACACATTTTGCAACTTAATTATTTTTATCCGGATTAACCGCTTATAAATATACAAAAAATATACGCGATTAATCCGGGTACAAATAGTTTAATTTCAAAACTTTTTTTACTTTCATCATGTTATATAATATATATAGTAATAGTTTTTCCTTTGTGTAATTACTGTATTTCCTACATAATATATTAAAAAGGTGAGTAGTATAAGCATTTAAAAGGGGCAAAGATGCTGGCGGCTGTGACACAGTTTATACTAGTACGGCTGCCAACACTCACCTCTAGTAATATAAACAAAATTTTTAGCTTCACGCTGTATCCCGCACATAGCAGGGTAGGCAGAGGGAACCTAGTGTTAAGACACTCCGTTCCCCGCTTTCCGCCGAATTCGGAGGCTTGCGTGTTAAGTGGCGGAACTTAACGCCGCGCTTTACCTCGACACCAGAGCGAAGAAAATGGAAAATATAATTTCCACTCCTCGAGTGGGAATCGAACCCACAACCAGTCGTTTACAGTCACACGCTTGTGCCACTGGGCCACGACTGGCCATATAAACAAAATTGTCAAGGAAATTTGTATAATCTAATATCTAGAGTGTATGTAACTTGTTACTTTTGGTCAATAAACAATTATTTATTTAAAACAAAAAACATATTACTGGTTCTATATAGTTGAGTACCGTCTCCAAATGACTCTCGTGTGGTCGTTACGTCGGGACACGTGAGGACGACATCGGACGATTATTTCGGCTTTTTACTTTCAACTTATAAAAGTTACTGAGTATTATATATTTGATGATAATCTTAAATTAAATTAATCAACTTATTTATAAGATAATCTTCTTTTTCACTGCCGTTTGGGCCCAGTCGTGGCGCAGTGGCATTAATGTGTGACTGTAAACGGCTGGTTGTGGGTTCGATTCCCACTCGAGGAGTGGAAATATTTAATATTTCCATTTCCTACACTCTGGTATCAGAGGCAAAGCGCAGCGTTAAGTTCCGCCGTTTAACACGCAAGCCTCCGAATTCGGCGGAAAGTGGGGAACGGAGCATCTTAACACTAGGTTCCCCCTGCCAGGGTAGGCAGGGGGAACCTAGTGTTAAGACGCTCCGTTCCCCACCGATTGGGAATCGAACCCAAAACCAATCACTCTTACAGTTACATACACTCCCATTGCGCAATAACGGCCTTTATCAACCTAATAATACAAGGAAAAAGAAGATTATCTTATAATAACTTGATTAATTTAATTTAAGATTCGTGTCAAAGATAAAATACTAAGTAACTTTTATAAGTTGAAAGTTTTTTTTTTTTCTTTTTTTAGCTTCACGCTGTATCCCGCACACAGCAGGGTAGGTAGAGGGAACCTAGTGTTAAGACACTCCGTTCCCCGCTTTCCTCCGAATTCGGAGGCATTGCGTGTTAAGAGTCGGAACTTAACGCCACGCTTTACCTCGGCACCAGAGCGAAGGAAATGGAAATATGAAATATTTCCACTCCTCGAGTGGGAATCGAACCCACAACCAATGACTGACCTATACATAACTATGTTTATTATATAGAGCTACATACATCCACTATTAACAAAGACATTATCGAACAGCCCTTGACATTTAATAGGCGTTTATACTACATATAATAGCTGTAAAAGGAAATCAATTATTAATCCCGGCTTAACACGAAATGTTTGTTTGTTGTTTTTTAATACGTCTCTAGATATTTTTAATTTAAGTGTAATTTACGATATTTGCTAACTATGCGTAATTTTTTGTTCTAATTTACTGTAAATAAACAATGTAGCAGTATAATTAATATTTAGAATTATGTGACAGACAAAACAACCAAAAGTAATGAAGGTTCAATAGACGACTTTTTTAAAGTGTTAATTCCACACTTAGGAAAACAACAAAAATAAAATGCTAACAACAAAAATAAGTTGTAATAAAGCGTATAAGAATTTCGACGCAGCGGATAGTAGAACGCATGGCTCAGTGGTGAGAGCGTCTGGACGGTATTCAGGAGGCGCGGGTTCGAATCCCGCTGCGTTCAAATTTTTATACGTTTTCTTTAAATGTCTTTTTCAATAGATGATTTTTCAAAATTCTTACAAAATGAGGGACGACATTGTACAACTCGTATGATTTAACAATTGTACTTTAAGTGACGGAACATAATACATGTATTTAAAAAAGCGTTTACATAGTTAGTATAATTTTATATTTTTTTATATAATTTTATTTTTATATTTTAATATGATTTTTAATTTTATAGTAGACATCATATGGTAATATAATTTTTTTTAATAGTTTATTCACTTAACACATTTAGTAATTATTTAAAATAACACGTTAAAATAATTATTTTTATTTTGACAATTAATATTTTTCAGTTTCCCGCCAATAGATTAGACTACAGATAAAAAATGTAGTTAATATGGTTCTAACGCGTTGACACTCCAACAGCCATTATTTTAATAGGACTATTATAAAAGTTTAATAGATAATTGAACTATATGTTTGTTTTACAATTTAGTTTATTGAAAAGAAGTACTTATTCATTTTATTTGAATTTTGTTACATTTAATTTTTACGCCAAATTACAATACTAAAACTACGACGAATATCACTTTTAAAAGCTTCTTGCTTTTTTTAATCAGTACAAAATACTATACGAAAATATGGTGAGATTTCATATCCCTTCTTTTTTTGATTGATGGTCTATCCAAGATAAGGCCGATGAATAAAATTATAAGGAACAATAAATAACAAATAACTAAAAAGTATCTGAATATTATTTTAATACAAGTATAAACTTAATACGCATCGTTCTTGAACCCATAACCGTTGTCTTGTCTCTAATCTCTAGACATACAGGATATATCCTATTTCCTACTTCAGTTTCCAAACTGACTCACAGTTATTTTCCTAGAACGTATATTAGAGGTCAAATGACCGTTGAAATGCGTTGTGTAGTTCTATATAAGTATATTATTGTTTTCACACAATTCACTGTAAATTAAATGATTAAGTAGTTAGTTATCTTAGTGGTTAATGCAATTTATGTATTTGTCATACTATTTTTGTCTTTTTTTTTCTCTGTGGATATTTCCCGCGCCACGTCATAACCTAAAAACCTTGACTGAACTGAAATATTTCCTGCTTTTTTTGCTAGGTAGCTTTCCGTCACCCCTGGGTGACGGAGGAAAGTCATGCTTTTTCTAACCAAAGCGGAGAAATGAATATATTTCAAATATTCTTGCCATTAAAGCTGAAAAGTTTTTGTGTTCAGGCAGGCTCAGTTCGTCTCAACTTTTAAACATTTTAGCAAAAAAATTTAAAAATATTTTATGAATAAGACTATCCGGGTAGATTAATATTATGTACCTAATAATTATCATAAAGCCTAAGCGTTAAAGCATTATAAAGCTCTTTTTATTCAGATTTAAATAAAATCTGAAAAAATATAATTATAAATAAATATTATATTTTGTTCTTGTACGGGGGTCTTATATTACATTTTTTGGGTACAGGGTTTTTTACTGTAACTGGCCTACTACTATAACTGGGTTGGGACGTTTCATTCACTACAAAGGCCGGACACGTGGTCCATACTTCTTGCTGTATATTACTTATTTAATTATATATACTTTTTGAAGTTACTTAACAATACTGACTACATATATAGATAATTTCATAAGGTTTTTAAAACATATTGTTACGTGTCGGGTATTTTGAATAAACGTAACTTCACATGTATTTAAAATACTTACAACTAATGTGTACAAAATAAAAAGACTTTCGATCTAAACTACGATAACACATCTAGTAATAACTAATGTAAAATAAAAAAATATGCTTAGAAGTACGCATCTCAACTAAGTTGCAAAACATTAAATCTGGCACAAGGATGAAGGTAGTCGCGCTCTGTGGGCACTGACCGGTCGGTTATAACTTTATGGTAATCTAACATTGTAAAGTACTAAAACAATTAAATTAAATGTTGCAAATCCCTTTAATGTAAGATAATAAGATCTTTTATTTTCGCGATTTGTTCGCATACACACAATTATAAGGAATTCTTCAGTAGTTCCACCAAATAAAACAGCTCAGTATTTATAACACCATATTTATTAACAAACAGTATCACAAAATCACGAGCTGTACTTAGCTTGTCAAGACACACGAAAAGAATGAACCCTGCCACTATTGGTTTGCCGTCTTTTATAGTTTACAAAATAACTCAAATCAGCAACTATATTGACAAGTAATATTTTATACCAAAGTACGTTAATTATTTTTCACAAATCAAATAAGCAACTATAAAGTATAATATAATCTATAATAACAAATCATTATAAAATTCGTTAAAGCATTAAATTAAACATTATAAAATTTATTTAAGCTAACAGCTCGGCCTTCCTGTAAATTCGAGTCCTCTCGAAGAAAAAAAAATAATACTATATTATACAACATTATTACTTCCGGCCATCTTGAAATTTAATTGTTCCAACAATTATATAAAAAAAAAATATGTAAAATTATATAAATCAATAATAAAAAAAAAATATACAGTAACTTAATACAAAATATCTGTTGCACTCCTTTTTAGTTGGCTTATCGGCCTCATGTGTGAACAGATTGTTGTGCTAGCCAGGTACACTCATTATTTAACTTATATATTTGACTTAATCGGTCTCATGTGTACCGGACCCACACATTACAATTCATTACTAAACTATCATATTCATTCCTCATTTCAATCTGTTTCACTCCTTTAGTTGGCCTATCGGCCTCAAATGTGAACAGATTGTCGTGCTAGCCAGGTACACTCATTATTTAACTTATATATTTGACTTAATCGGTCTCATGTGTACCGGACCCACACATTACAATTCATTACTAAACTATCATATTCATTCCTCATTTCAATCTGTTTCACTCCTTTAGTTGGCCTATCGGCCTCAAATGTGAACAGATTGTCGTGCTAGCCAGGTACACTCATCAACCGACTTATCAGTCTCATGTGTACCGGACCCACACTCATATTCATTTCTCATTTTAATCTGTTTCACTCCTTTAGTTGGCTTATCGCCTCATGTGTGAACAGATTATCATGCAAGCTCAGGTGCACTCATCATTTGACTCATCAGTCTCATATGCACCCGAACTTACTCATTATTTCATCAAGTAACATTGTAACATTATCACAATTTACTTCACAACTCCATCACTTTTACAACATCACTTTCACAACATCATCACTCTCACAACATCATCAATTCATAGCATCACTAACATGATTAAATTCATCGCAATTTATTATTCTACTTTCGACTCTATTATTAACAATTTCGTCATTACTATCATTACCTACGCCATCACTATTTTTTTAACATTAACATAGGTGTCAATAATTATCATTATTTACATCTGCGTATGGGAATAAAGTAGTAGAGTCATTATCAAGCATCATTTAAATAATTATAAGATACCCAAGGAAATATTTTATTAACTGACAATATACCTTCATAGCGAGTTTTTTACCACATTTCCCTCATTTTCCAATATATACATTTTTTTAATTTTATACGATCTATGAAATTTCGCCACCAGTTTTTTTTTTTAGATTTCCTTTTATTGTCAAAAATACCACGTTTAATTCTAACTAGGTCATCTATATTATCTTTTTAACATTTGTACATTTTTAATTAAATCTATTTTCGTGTAGTTTTTGTTCATTAGTTATCCTTAAATTTACCTCTTTCCTAACTTCTTTGACATCTTGAATTGTATTGCCATCATTGTACAACTTATCACCTTTATAAAACTTTTCTACCTTTAATACGTATGCTTAACCCAAATAGAATTTCCGAAGAGCTTTTTCCAGTCATATCATTTATCGCTGTATTTAATCCTAATTGAATTTCTTTTAAATGTTTGCCACATTTATTTTATTGATTAGTCAATAACGATAACGATATTAGTATCGTTTAATTTTTTTCGGCTGATGATTCTAAAATTGTACAGTTGTAACACTACCTGATCATTTGCTTGGTGTAGCGGCTACATTTAACGCATTCCTTGTTTGTCAAATTAAAAATTCTTACTAGTAAAAGACGAATCTTTATTACTAATTACGCAAAATGGAACTCCAAATAAAATAACATATTTATTTAATTATTTAAGAGTAGATTTAGTTTTGGTATTTTTCACAGCATGTATAGTGATATATTTATTAAAATCATCTACCATAACCAGTACACAATTTACTTTTGATTTTCTTTTAACAAAGGGATCGACATGGTCTATGTGAATGCTTATGGCTAGTGGTTTATTTACTTTCAGATTTGGATGGAGCATACCCCTTTTTTTCGGTCGGTGTTTTGTGATAATTACGAGTACATTCATGAAAAGATTAAATATTTTTTTAAAGTTTTCTTTATTTTCACGATTTTTTTTCGAAAGTTTTATCTGTCAAAGTGTTCTAAATCGTCATGGTTTTTTCCTTAAACAAATTGCATGTTACTCTATAAAGTTCACCCATTTTAATGCATTATTAACGATTCTACAATCCTTTTTTATAATCTTATATTTTTTTTGTAAATATCATTTTAATGTCTTCCAATATACGTTTTATGCTTAAAATTTCGTCATCAATGTTTTGTATTATAATCCTCCGTTTCTACTACCAGAATATGCAACATTGTTCTTCTGAAATAGCTATAGTGTTCCTACTTGATAACTGCATGACAAATACGAATCCCAAGTCTATATTTAATAACGCAATCGTATTCCTAACGTTAAATTTAATGTTGTATTAAAATATGTATATCCACCCAGTTTGTAGTTTTGATCCTTATTGCTCGGCAAAGAATAATGCTCCTTCATAGTTTCCGCATTCACCGCTCGGGAATTAAGTTTTATTCTTCACGAAGATATTTAGACTTGTGTAAGTGGACGATGATTCAGTAACAATCCCACCCTTTAACGTTTCCTATATCATTCCTTTTACTTTGTTTTTTTATGTAACCTAATCTACACGTCCTACATAAAACTGATTAAGAATATTCAAAGCTAATTGTCATTACTGTTAAATAAGTAAGACCTAAATCTGACAAACTAAATGTAAAGTATGTATTATTTTGAAATATTTTTTTATTTGATCTCTTCCTTGATGACATTTTGTAGCCTGATCGTTTCTATTTTATTTACGTTTTTGTATTAACATAATTCGAACTCTAGTAATTAACAAAACTTTTTGGCAAATTCATCAATTGTTTATTTAAGTTCATTAAAATAATATATCCGGTTCCTTTATTAATTTAAAATAATATAAACCAGGTAAAATACAATATTTTAAGATGTTTTCAGCAATAGTTTTACAATTTGACTTTTATGTAAAATTAATTTTTGTGCGTTTTAATAATTACAATACTATTTTGCAATTTCTGTTAAACTGTGATCTAATAAAATAAAACGTTTTAATATTTCATTTTGTACTATAAAATTTCATCAATTTACATGTTAAAATATAAATGAACTTTAGCTTTATCAAATTAATATCCTTTAAATGAAATTTCTCGATCTTTTAAATCAAATAGTCTTATTTGCGTACACTACCGACTACCAAGTTCTATGTAGCATAATTTCGATATACTAAAATCAATGAACACCGACAGTAACAACAAATTTTATTTCAAAAATATTTTTTTTACTACTATCCCTTAAATTTCTCCGTGAACGTTGTGTCCTATATAATTACACCCAATACAAATTATTAATGATTAAAAATTTTAAACATTTAAAAGTAGAATTTCCTTCTTCCCCATACTTAAAACGTTTTATTGAAGATGATCATGACATTTACCAATACTTGCGAGCAACAAGTTGGGCAGTGTATAACGGAGTAATTGAGTTCTGACCGATTATATAATTCTGAGTAATTTTCCACTTTTAGTTAGCCAAATATCTATTATTTGTTCCTCATATTTTTTTCATAAGTTTATTGAAAATCATTGCAAAGTGATTTTATGATGACGTAGAGGATAATGATTTAATTTATGACGTCTTATGTTGTAAACGTACCTACTACTTTATCGAGACTAATTCGCTTTCGTAAAGACTTTACCCTACATCACTTACCTCACAGTATCTGATGACTCAGTCACCAGTATCCTTCTGCTCCTCTTATGATGTGGCGTAGTCTCGGCGAACGTTGACTGGCAGAGATCACTGCGAACGATGTCCTCGAAGCTCAGGCTCGCTGCAGCGGAATCACGTCGCCGACGTGATCTGGATTGGCGCCTACTAGATGAACCCGAACTCAGCTCGCGTCGCGGTGTTGGTCCTTGTTCTCGCTACCGTCTCGATCCACCTCGTCATTATTCATTGTCAATCATGATCTGAAACTTAGCAACAGTCGTCTTAGTTTTAATTTTTTTTTTTTTTTTTTTTATTTTGGTATGTAAAACAATTCAGGGTTAAATCATAAAAATCAAATTTTAAAGTCAAATTATAAATACAGTAAAAAGTATCATAACTATATTTATATATACATTGTTATACCGACCTTAATATATCCTCCTTTGTTGCGTCTGCGCGGTATCCATGCCACTTCTGAACTATAAGGAATTCTTCAGTAGTTCCACCAAATAAAACAGCTCAGTATTTATAACACCATATTTATTAACAAACAGTATCACAAAATCACTAGCTGTACTTAGCTTGTCAAGGCACAAGAAAAGAATGAACCCTGCCACTATTGGTTTGCCGTCTTTTATAGTTTACAAAATAACTCAAATCAGCAACTATATTGACAAGTAATATTTTATACCAAAGTACGTTAATTATTTTTCACAAATCAAATAAGCAACTATAAAGTATAATATAATCTATAATAACAAATCATTATAAAATTCGTTAAAGCATTAAATTAAACATTATAAAATTTATTTAAGCTAACACAATGAAATGATTAATCTTGTACATGGCATTAAGAATCCCGCTGCGTTCAAATTTTTATACGTTTTCTAAATGCCTTTTTCAATTTTCCTAAGTGTGTAATAACACTTTAAAAATGCTTAAAAAGTATTTAATAAATAGCATTCTCTCTTGCCAAACGGTTGTTCGTAGAATAAGCTTTGGGTAGTAGAAATTTGTAAAAATTTCTCTACAGAGAGAGATGCTAACAACAAAAGTAAGTTGTAATAAAGCGTATAAGAATTTCGACGCAGCTGGTAGTAGAACGCATGGCTCAGTGGTGAGAGCGCCTGAACGGTATTCAGGAGGCGCGGGTTCGAATCCCTTTTCTTTAAATGTCTTTTTAAAAATAGCGATGGTTATAGTTCAATTTATATGTTTACCATATGTACTTACACATTTACAGACAATGCACGATATTAAGTTCCACTACTAAATACAATGCCCCAAAGTCATTCAAGCTGACTGACTGATCTGCTGTAGTGAAAGTTTGAAGATGTTTTTAATATGTGTACAAATGGCTTGGGGCCAGTCGTGGCGCAGTGGCACAAACGTGTGACTGTAAACGAGTGGTCGTGGGATCGATTCCCACTCGAGGAGTGGAGATATTTAATATTTCCATTTTCTTCGCTCTGGTGTCGAGGTAAAGCGCGGCGTTAGGTTTCACTTAACGGCGGGAAGTGTGGAACGGAGTGTCATAACACTAGGTTCCCTCTGCCAGCCCTGCTGTGTGCGGGATACAGCGTGAAGCTAAAAGAATAAATAAAAACAAATGTCTTTTTGTTTGGCCAAGGGAATTGAAAAGAAAAATTACATATTACTATACTATTTTTGTTTCTCCGATTTGGAAAGACATGGTGAGGTGCATGGCTCTAGAAAAAAGGAGAAATCTCCTCTTTCCACCACCTTCCGTGCACTGTATTAATAGGAAATAAAAAATATAATGACATATCTATAGTGTTGTAGAATATTTTTCTATTATTTGTGTTTATTTACACAAATAGGATTTATAATTAGCGTATAATAACATTTTTAAGAATTGAAATAGGATTATGTTTAATTTAAAAAGGCGCGGCGTTAAGTTCCGCCACTTAACACGCAATGCCTTCGAATTCGGCGGAAAGTGAGGAACGGAGTGTCATAACACTAGGTTTCCTTTGCCTACCCTGCTGTGTGCGGGATAAAGCGTGAAGCTGAAAATAATGTTTAATTTATTTCGAAAATTTACTATTACTTTAACACCATTTCTGTAAAGTCAATTAAAGCTTTTAATTAACGTTTCTGAATGTGGATATACATAGATTAGTTATAGTTAGACAATGGACAATCAAAGTTAACCGTGAGGCCATACGTTTGATCGATATTAAGTAAGCCTATTGAATTAATACGCCACGAGGATTACTGTCCTCGGCCTTGTGATATTTATGTTTTGAATTTTATATCTATCGATTAGTACAAGGATGTCCTTGAAGTAATTACTTGAATCATATCCTTGAAATACTTAAAAATATGTTGTTAAAGTATGGTTTTGTATGTGTCTTTATTTATGGGTAAGTATATAAAAAATATTAGGGACCCTTACGGCTTGGACTTTTTAGAAAAATTGTGTATTTATTTTATTGTCAGTTAAAATTGCGCTAAATTTCTATTAAGAAATAAACAAAAAAAATATAAGTAAATAAATATATTTGTGTGTAGTTTTTAACGGGCTGTAAGTACAAAGTTGAGAACAAGTGTACACATTCGCTAAAATAAATAGAAAAAAAAATTAAACAGAAAAAAAAACCAAAAGCTGGAAAGTACATGGACCTCGAGCCTGTGGCGTTTAAGAAACAAAAAGAAAAAAAAGAAAATAAAATCGGGCTGTATATACAAAGTCGAAAGCAAACCCTAGTATTAAGGTGTTAGTCAATATTTAATAATATAAAAAATCATTTAAATCTCACTTGCAGTAAGTGAAGCGAAGTTCAACACCGCACTTTGTCTTGTACCAAAAAAAAGAAAAGAAAGTAATTTTAATACAATAATTTCCTTTTGGGACCGAACCTACAACCAATTGCGTGTATAGGATGCTGTTCCACTGCGTCATGAGGGCCTCTTACGAGCAAAAAAAGAGTAAATCTTCTTATGCTGAACAACCTAGGAAGAACATAGTAAGTCCTTGCTGTTGCTATTATTGTATTATAATCGGATTCGGTCACGTCCAGTTTCAAGTAAATGGAGCACAAGAAATATGACAAATAATGTTGCGTTAGCTAAACGTTTTATTTGTAAATTTATAAAAAAACACATTTTTTGAAATAAATTATCACAATTTACTTGAACAGTATTAAGTACTTAACACTATTTCCCATATAGTACGTAAGGGAGAAACTAGTGTTTAGATACTCTGTTCTCCACATTTTTTCCCGAAATCGAGATATTGAGAGAGATTTCGTGTTAAGTGGCGGAACTCGCCGCCGCATTTTACCTGAGATATCAGAGTGGAAAAAATAAAAAGAATTTATAATCTTTTCCTCAACTGGGAATCGAATACACAACTATCACTGTGCCACGACTGACTTTAAATAAATAAAATACTAATTTAAAAAGTTACAATATATAAACTAAAATGTATATATTATAATAAATGAAACACAATCGCCATGTTATTAAAAGGGCAGTTCGGAACTAAGTGGAACTAACTTTCTATTGACTGCTTCCGCAAAGCAAGGAGAAACCTTCACCTGAGCACGACGCGACGCTATGAGAGTGTGTCACCTTATTCTAATACGATATATGACAAACTAGCAGCCCGTTCGTGGCTTCGCCGCGTGAACAATTTTTCTTTTCTTTTTTTTATGGAATAAAGGATGCAAACGAGCTGAAGGGCCACCTGGTGTTAAGTGGTTACCTTCGCCTATAGACAACCACAACATTAAAGTTATGGATACTTTGCCAGCCTTAGGAATGTAGGACAGAAGGAGGGAGGAAGGATGGGAATGGTGGGAGTAGGGAGTGCTGGCTTACATGCCATCGAACCGGAACACATCGTAAAATATTTGGCGGTTCGTCTTTGACATGATAGTGGTCGCGAGCCAGTCGGAGAACGAATCTCCTACCACCAAGCAAAATATTTCGTTATATTGCAATTGTTTTTAAAAAATTAAGTAGCCTATGTTTAAGCTTAGATTATTAACTATATTTATGCCAAAATTCATTACAATTGGTCAAGCGGTTTAGATTGTTCATATAAACTTTCATCCCCTATTTCAACCCTTTAGAGGTTGATTTTTGAAAAAATAAGTAGCTTATGTTAGACCCAGTCACTTTTACTACTTTCATTCTAAATTTCATTCAAATCGGACCGGTAGATTAGCCGTGAAAGCGTGACAGACAAACACACAGACATTCGCATTTATAATATAAGTATGGATTTAAAAGTTTTGAATACGTTATTTCAAACGTCAATGTAATTTAAAATGTATCTTTCCATTCTCAAATACGTAGATTTCACTGTGCATGCAAATAGAGCCTAGTGTGGCTTCACGGTTGTTTGCGTTTGCAGGTGAAACGGAGAAAACGAACATTTCACTTAGTTCTCCGTCCTCATTTGTCATATTTTTACCAAATATTTGTAGCGTATGCCTAAGTAATGCCTAGTTCATGTTTGGCATATGTTTTTTTTTTCTTTTAGCTTCACGCTGTATCCCGCACACAGCAGGTTAGGCAGAGGAAACTAGTGTTAAGACACTCAGTTCCCCATGAACCGCCGAATTTGGAGGCATTGCATGTTAAGTGGCGGAACTTTAGCATATTTTTTTAAATAAATAGGCAATATATAATATTTTTTTGTATTTAAATAATATTTTATAGTTTCTTCGCGTATAAATTAAAACTTTTTTATGTTTTTATTTCAATGACTGACAAAGGTAACCACTTACCATCAGGTGGTCCTTCTGCTCGTTTGCCTCCCTTTGGCAATAAAAAAGAATAAAATTGAAATTAAAAAAGGTTAGACTAAGAATTCGATGTAAGTACATAAGTTTTGTTCATATTAGGCCTCTTTTCATAATACAAACTCAACAATATATTTTTCGTGGTAAAAGTATTGTGTATATTGACAAAACGTAACCCAGTGGTCTATATTTCGACAATATACTTACCAATTATCACAATTCACACTTACCTAGAGCATGTCTGTTGTCAGGTTTCACGTGTCTTAACGTACAATTTCACAATAACTAAACTAAAAATTAAATTAAAATTAACATTAAATAGCTTCACGCTATATCCCGCACACAGCAGGGTAGGCAGAGGGAACCTAGTGTTACGACACTCCGTTCCCCACTTTCCGCCGAATTCGGAGGCTTGCGTGTTAAGTGGCGGAACTTAACTGAAATGGACGCATTTCTTTTATTAAAAAGAAAGAACATTTACAATTTTAAAGGCTTATTGTAGGCATGCTAAATTTTCATTCTATTATAAATTATTCACAATAGCGATAATGCCTTCATCTCCCATTCCTATCCTTGAATAAGAAATTATAATATTAATAAAATATATTAAAAGAAATATAATATCAATAAATATTAAGAAATATTTAAAAGATAGTCATAGTAAGTCATATTAGTACTATGTAATAGATATAAGTTAAATTTAATATTTAAGAGATTAGAAAACTGGACTCTCTTATGGTATAGTTTATAAACTTAGTTAAAGCTTACTTAGTTTTAAGCACTGATATTGTAAATGAAAAAAGGAATTTATGTATTAAAAAAATATTATTTTAAAAAAAGGTACAGACCTTATGTCCATAGTGGCATAAATTAAATTGTAAAAAAAAACTTTCAATCTCAGTCATTGTAAAGTTTTTTTATGATTATACTGCATAACAGGCTAGACAGAGAGAACGTAGTGTCAAATCTCTCCGTCCTTTATCTCCTGCCCGTATTCGACACATTGCGTGTTAAGTGGCAGAACTCACCGCACGTTCCGCTCTAATAAAATGAATATATTTTTTTCTGAGTGAGAATCGATATCACGACCGTCTCGTATATAGTCAGGCGCTGTTGCTCCATGTTGGCTTTATTTTAATACATATTATATATATAATATATATATATATATATATATATATATATAGATATATATATATATATATATATATATATATAGATATATATATATATATATATATCATATATATATATATATCTATATATATATATTTATATATATATAGATATCTATATATATATATATATATATCTATCTATATCTATATATATCTAAAATTAAAAATAATCGCCAATTTTCTTTATAAAATTCTTAAATAGAAAAGAGAGAGACTAAAAGAGAAAAAAGTAACTTTTTTTTTAAACTTCTAGTTTAGCTAGCATAAAGAAAAATTGCTGATAACTGTAGCATTTCGGCCATTCCAACCGGAAGCTATATTTCCTCACGTGACGTGACATGTCGTGCTCTATTCGACTGTGACGACACACTTCCGAGCTCAAACTATCCTATATACTTTGTAGAGATAGTTTTATGTACCTAGATACTATATAAAATTGCTACTACCTAAATGCTATATAAATTTTCTATATAAAATGCTATATAAATTTTCTTGTTTATTATTTATGTCCTTAGTCCCGAGTCAAGGGCCAGTCAGAGCTTGTGAGCATAAAGTGTGACTGTAAACGCGACTAATTGTAAGTTCGATTCCTACTCGAATAATGGAAAAATTAAAACCTTCAGGTTCTTCGCTCTGGTGTTGATGTAAGCGCGGCGTTAAGTTCTGTCTTAACACGTAATGCCTCCATAACTCAGCCTAAATAGAGGAACGGAGTGCCTTACCTCTAGGTTCCCGTTGCTTACATGGTTATTTTAGAGACCATGTCACAGAGTCGATGGTTGAGGGTTTGAATTTCATTAGAGAAACTGATTGACAAATCGCGGCGTTAAATTCCGCCAGTCAGTGTTTCTGATTGGCATAGAAAGTATAATTAAATATCTTCAGACTAGGTTCCCTCTAACTGCCCTGCTGTGTGTGAACCTAGAAAAGATTATAAAAGATCTACATTAATCTTAAAGATAAGATAGTATATTTAAAATTTGCAAGTAGTATTTAGCAAATTTTCTTGTAGTATAATTATTCTCAAATTAAAAACATCTAAACTATACTAACAATAATAAATGCGAAAGTCTGTCGGTATGTCACGCTTTCACGTCACATTCATTTAATTTGGGTAGAGTTTGAAGACTCAGTAAGTACTAAATTGATACTCAGGTCAGATAACACTAAGCAGCTTCAGAGTCATCAGCGTTGGACAAAATTTAATTGCGATTAACAATTAAGTATTTACAATTAATCATTTCTTTGTGCGATTTTTCTGTTTTTTTTTTATTATTGTAAAAAGGAGGCAAACGAGCAGAAGGCCCGCCTGATGGTAAGCGGTACCTTCGCCCATGGACATCTAAACAACAGGGGAGTTGTAGATGCGTTGCCGGCTTTGAGGATAAAGATGTCTGTACACTTGACACTTCAAAACTTCCAGATCATAGCGCACAGGAAAAACCACAGGAGGACAAGAAAATCATAATTAACAATTAATTCATTATTAATTGTAGTGTGAAAATTTGTCATGTGGTTTTCTCATGAACAAATAATGAATTGTTAATATTTAAAAAAAAATAATAAAAATTTGAACGCAGCGGGATTTGAACCCGCGCCTCCTGAATACCGCTCGCTCTCACCACTGAGCCATGCGTTCTACTACACGCAGCGTCGACATTCTTATACGCTTTACTACAATTTATTATTGTTGCTAGCAAAAAAAAATATACGTTTTCTAAATGCTTTTTTCAATTTTCCTAAGTGTGGAATAAGACTTTAAAAATGTTTAAAATTAATTTAACTGTTAATTGTAATTAAATTTTACCCAAAACTGATAATCATGTAGGTTATTAATTTCTATAAAAATCATAACAAAATTCAAATTAAAAAACGATAAGTAACTAATAAGTGAAAGTATTTAATAGTTCAATTAAACATCAATTGTAATTACTTTAATTCGTTTGTAGCCAACGATTTATTTATATTACTTCCGCCGTTTTCGACGATGAAAGTGATATGATAAGTATTAAGTAGTTTTAACATGTTTTCTATTAAAAAGCGTAGAAAATATATGATTATAACAAATGTTTTAAATTAAAATCTCTGCATAAGCTTAACGGATGTTATTTTTAATGTGATATATACAAAGGCCAGGGGTGAACAACCTTTTTTAACAAGGAGCCTATTCTGCTGGACACAACCACACACACTTCCTCCTCGAGTGGGAATCGAACCCACAACCAGTCGTTTACAGTCACACGCTTGTGCCACTGGTCCACGACTGACCACTTCTTAACTGTAATCGTATATAAAAAGTAGCGGAGGAATATGTGTAAGGGCCGCATCTGACCCAAGAATCTCGGCTTAGGCACCCCTGTACTGGGGTGTTTTGAGGTTCAAATACCAGATGAAAAATTGCAGATATTTGTCTTTAATATATACATTTTTTTTGTATTTAATATAACTTTTAGCTAGCCAATGTTGCTAATATATATTAAAAAAATGAAAACGTTCACAAGATGAAAATAAATAGTAAATTACAAAAACAAGTTAACATTATTAAAAGCCATGATTTTGAGGTGATGTAAAATTAGAATCAACACAAAAAACAATCTCAAAATGGACGTAATAATATTATATAAACAAATCATAAATAACATGACTAAATCGTATATTACGCGATCCGCTATTCAAATTAGACAAATGAAATTTTATATGTGGTAGAGCGCTTAAAACTTTATTTTTTAGCTTCACGCTGTATCCCGCACACAGCAGGGTAGGCAGAGGGAACCTAATGTTAAAACACTCCGTTCCCCACGCACCGCCGAATTCGGAGGCATTGCGTGTTAAGTGGCGGAACTTTACGCCGCGCTTTGCCTCAATACCAGAGCGAAGAAAATTGAATATTTCCATATTAAATATTTCCACTCCTCGAGTGGGAATCGAACCCACAACCAGTCGTTTTCAGTCACACGCTTGTACCACTGCGCCACGACTGGCCCCAGTCAAAGTAAAATTTTGCAAGTCTGAATTGACAATGTAACGGGGTCGTAGAGTCGAGGACGTAGAATGGATAGAAAATATTATTCTGTCAAGGCTAAATGGGGTTATTTCACTTGCTTCATAGATAAACATATTTTTCCTTAATCCATACTTATATTATAAATGCGAAAGTCTGTGTGTTTGTCTGTCACGCTTTCACGGCTTATCTACCGGTCCGATTTGGATGAAATTTAGAATGAAAGTAGTAAAAGTTACTGGATCTAACATAGTGTTGAAATAGGGGATGAAAGTTTATATGAAAAATCTAAACCGCTTGACCGATTATAATGAATTTTGGCATAAATATAGTTGATAATCTAAGCTTATACATAGACTTCTTTATTTTTCAAAAACCCACCCCCGAGGGTTGCAATATAACGAAGCAATTATGTAGTCCACGCGGCGAAGCCGCGAGCGGGCCGCTAGTCAAAGATAAAGATCAGCTTTTAAAAGAAATTGTCATCAGTCATAATAGTTTAGGTCCGATTTTTACTAAGATGTGGAGAGCGGAGTGTTATATCACCAAATTAATAATAATTTTTATTTGTTAAATGTTTTGAACTCGTCGATGCTTATAATAAGAATCATATTTTTATGTTATTACTATATATTAAAGAGTGCAAGAAAACGTTAGTAAAATTACGCAGACGGAGGAGTTATAAATTTGACACAGTTATAATTTACAGAAAACATGCACTCTATTTTACTTATTTTTGTAGTTTATGTATAAAAATAGAAAATAAATTAAGAAATTATTTTTTTATATTTTCACGCTATATCCCACACACAGCGGGGTAGGCTGAGGGAACCTAGTGTTAACACACTCCGTTTCCCACTTTTAAGAAAATAAATGCAACAAAGTAGCTTAAAAAGTATATCATTGAAAATTTGTCTTATCTGTGGCGTGTCTTTATACGTCTCATTTTATTATGTAATAGATTTATGAAAACCATTTTACATGCATTTTATTAATTTTTAAAAACTTAGGATATAAAATAATTAAACTTTAAAAAACTCGTTTAAAATAAACTAGTAGCGTAGTTCCGAACGCTATTAAAGATAAAAAACACATGAATTACAAATATATATTATAATTATAATAATCAATGTTTAATGGCATTGAGAAGTGACTCCACAAGTTATCATTTATGGGGACATCTTCGGAACCGGTTTCTGAGGATGTGGAGAAAGTGAGGAGTTCGAGGTCGCCTCGTCATACTTATGTAAGGCTTATTTGGTTGGCCGTTACGCAGTTTACCTAATAATTAAATATTTTTAATTAATAGGTAAACTGCACTGCAACAATAATTTGTGCGGGATACAGCGTGAAGCTGAAAAAAAAAAAAAAAATTAAAAATTTTTTTGGCATTGATTCATTTTATTTTCTGTTATTTATTAAGTAATTTTAATGATTATATTGATTTATTATATTTATTTATTATATTTTTTAATACTTTATAAGGTGATATTATGTACTTAGTAAAAATATGCTTAGAATTATTTATGTACTAGTGGCCCGCTCGCGGCGTTGCCTGCGTTATGTACACAACCATTTCACTTTAGGCACGCGCCATCACATTAGAAACATCTAAAATTATCAGTGTTTCTCTACTATATTATGCATGTATTATACATATAAACCTTCCTTTTGAATCATTCTATCTATTAAAAGAAACCGCATCAAAATCCGTAACGTAGTTATGAAGATCTAAGCATGTATGTATGTAACATACAGACAGACGCGGGAAGCGACTTCGCTTTATACTATGTAAAGATTAAGTTTGAACGCAGCAAGACTTAAGCCTAAACCTCTTCTCGAACCAAAACTTATAAATATTTTCATATTTATTATATTAAAGTACTTAAAATAAAGATAATTATTATTATTATAACATTGGTGGCACAAACGTGTGACTGTAAACGACTGGAATGCGTGGGGAACGGAGTGTCTTAACACTAGGTTCCCTCTGCTCCCTGCTGTGTGCGGGATACAGCGTGAAGCTAAAAAGTAACAACAAACAGAGATAAGAAAGAAAGCATATTACTCTCTATATTCTTTTTTTTCGCAAAATGCGGAAGACATAAACTAAACAGCCAAAATAAAACTACTATTGGCTTAAACTCGTGTTGATCGTTTCCATTTAGGTTATAAAAGGTTAGACAATTTTGGCATAAGTCTCGAAGTTTTAAGTGAAATAAATTGTGAAATTCGTTCCGAAGGCCACTTAACTGAAAGAACTCGTGCTCGCGAAGATTTAGCAGTTCTTGGTACGTTATAAATCTCGGGCGAGATTTTCCTTAGTTGTTATTTAATTAACTTTTATATAACTTTGATTATTGATTTTGGTAACCAGATCTAGTGTAACTATAAGATATATTTTAAATTGCTGTTCATTTGTGTATTATTTTTTAGCTTCACGGTGTATCTCGCGCATAGTAAGCAGAGGGAACCTAGTGTTAAGACTAGGTGACTACTTACACTCGGTTCCCCCGCGCGCCGCCTAACTCGGAGACATTGCGTGTTAACTGGCGGAACTTAACGCCGTGCTTTGCCTCTGATACCAGTGCAAAGGAAATGGTCATATTAAATATTTCCACTCCTTGAGTGGGAATCGAATCCACAACCAGTTGTCTACAGTCATAAGTTCGTGCCACTGCGCCACGACTGGCCCCAGTTTGTGTATAAATTTATTGAATTCTAATAATGGATTATTTGTAGTTAATTTCAATAAACCTGTATTTTTTTTAAACATTTTTAAAGTGTTATTCCACACTTAGGAAAATTGAAAAAGACATTTAAAGAAAACGTATAAAAATTTGAACGCAGCGGGATTCGAACCCGCGCCTCCTGAATACCGTTCAGGCGCTCTCACCACTGAGCCATGCGTTCTACTAGCCGCTGCGTCGAAATTCTTATACGCTTTATTACAACTTATTTATGTTGTTAGCATCGCAGCGGATAGTAGAACGCATGGCTCAGTGCTGAGAGCGCCTGAACGGTATTCAGGAGGCGCGGGTTCGAATACCGCTGCGTTCAAATTTTTATACGTTTTCTTTAAATGTCTTTTTCAAACCTGTATTAATAAATTACCTAATATAATAATACTCCGTGTGTTTTATTTAAACTTCAGTGTTAATTTAGGCCTTATTACTTGTAGCTTTTGAGAGCTTTGCTCTGAATTTATGCATAACATGCTTTCTTACATTGCTTGTGAGTTATAAAGTAGTTTTTTTCGTAAGCTTGTTTGGATGATTATGATCTTATGAATATCTTGTAAAATAACCATCCTTAACGCAGTGGAATTTGACTGTAAGACGCTGTAGTTGTAGTTCTGATGGATGTTCTCTACTCGGAGGAATTATTGTTACAAAATTAATATATATATATATATATATATATATAGATATATATATATATATATATATATATATAGATATATATATATATATATATATATATATATATATATATATATATATATATATATATATATATATATATATATCTATATATATATATATATATATATATATATATATATATATATATATATATTTTAACTTCACGCTGTATCCCGCACACAGCGGGGTAGGCAGAGGGAACTTAATGTTAAGACACTCCGTTACCCACTTTCCGCCGAATTTGGAGGCATTGCGTGTTAAGTGGCGGAACTTAACGCCGCGCTTTGCCTCTGATACCAGAGTGAAGGAAATGGAAATATAATTATTTCCACTCCTCGAGTGGGAATCGAACCCACAACCAGTCGTTTACAGCCACACGTTCGTGCCACTGGGCCACGACTGGCCCCCTGGAATATTAAATTTCTTTACTTGTATTCAAAATGACTCGAATTCACATAGAAACGGAGTGTCTCTGTATAGTATACTAGTTCTAGTTGACTCTACTTAAATCGGAAAAGCGGAAAAATCGAAAGCTGTTTTTTTAATTATTATAATTCCAGGTAGGCTTCCCGAAAACTCGAAAACTACTATGTGCATTATTATTTTATAACAATGATAATAAGTGATAAGTGATGGTAATACTTAGATCAATTAGCTGCCCCTTAATATAAAGAAATTAATTTAATTACAATTAAAAAATATTGAAAATCTCAAAAAATAAGCAGTATTTACGTAAATCGCAAATTATATATTGTGATCGTAACAACTTCGGAGATATTACAAGAACAATGTACTTAATGAGTAATACTCATCCCAAGGCCAGTCGTGGCCCAGTGGCACAAGAGTGTGACTGTAAACGACTGGTTGTGGATTCGATTCCCACTCGAGGAGTGGAAATTATATTTCCATTTTCTTCGCTCACACTCTTGTGCCACTGCGCCACGACTGGCCCCAACTTTTATACAACTCTTTCATATATAACTATTTATTTTCCAGTGATGAGGACGACACAAGCCGGCTCCTCCGTCAGCTCAGCCGCATCAACCGCCCACTGGGCATCAGCTTCCCGCAAATGGTGAAGCTTATGGGCCAGTGTCAGCAGGTAACATCACGCCTCTACCCACAGGTACCCACTGTGCATGCGATTTGTTTAATTACTTGTATTGTAGAATTTTGTTGGTCCTTCGAGCCTGATAAATTACTTTCTAGATTGTCTAGATAATTGCTTCAGCTTTTTATTGTTGTATGTAGGTCTACTTTTATATTTTTTTAGCATATTTAATATATTGCTATATTACTCTGTTATCTAGAACGCGTTTTGTATTATAATAATAATGTACAATCAATCGGAACGTTACGTTTCTCTCTTCTATTATTGTAAAGACTTCCCTAAATAAGATTTGTAACCAGATGCATCGTATACAGCTTCGATATTATGATTCCTAATTTTTAATTTACCGCCATTTATTTAGTGAGGTTTTTTATCCCAAAGTATCATTAAAATGATTGTATCATTATATATAAAACTTATTTTATATTTTATTAATATAGTATTTTAATATTTAAACGTTGCCCGATTTTTAAAGTGATATTTTACGTTTTATAGTTCATACAACCAAAATATTATAAATAGTAATATTAAAATTCAAGATATAAACAAAAAAATATAAGGAAAAAATGTTACAGTCCAAGTATTATTTCTTTATCTTTAAATTTAAATAAAAACAAACATTACAATGAACATCCTCAGATTCATTATATAATAACATTATATTCCGCCATACATTAAACAACATTTTTATACAAATCAACCATTAAAAAACGGAAATAAATACCATTAGCTTCCCTACATTGCGGAAATGCGTTTAAAAACAAAACAAAACAATATTTATATTAAAAAAATGTGTATTCACAAAGTGAGACGCCCTTGACCCGCTTCTCGTCCCTCAAAGACTTGCTAAACGGAGATGTGAATCAGCTCTTGAACACAAGCAACTGTCAGTGGCCGCTACTCCGCTACGACACACGAAATGTTCCCCTTTGTACTGCATTTTCGGTATTTTTTTTATATAAAATATAAGCTGCCAACCTCTTTGGTTCAAATATGAAGAGGCTATACATAGTTTTTGATTATGCTTTCATGATTACTACAATACAAGGGCGTTTTGTTCACTTGATTTCGTTTGGTTATATTGCATCATAAGGTTGATTGTATAAAGTCAAAGTCAAAGTCAAATAATTTTATTCAAAATAAGAAGTTACAAGCTTCATTTTTTGAACGTCAAACAGTTTACCACCGGTTCACTAAATTTAATGCCTCAGACCTGAAAAGAACCGGCGCAAGAAACTCAGCGGGACCTCATTTTTTTTAAAGTGACTGTTATATATAGATTTACTGCAGTGATACTTTTGAAATAGCGAGGAGCGAACATTTCATTCCCAAGGCGTGTTATCATTTATAAAATCTTGAATTAGGTAATAACCTTTAACACACAAACATCTTTTCACAACTTTTTTAAATTGTGATATAGAAAAATCTTGGATGTTTTCTGGGATCCTATTGTAAAAGCGTATACACTGTCCCATGAATGAATTATTGACTCGATGCAATCGAGTCACAGGTGTAATCAGTTTATGCTTATTTCTAGTATTAATATTATGTGTGTCGCCAATTTTTATAAAATCCTTAATATTTTTCTTAACATACATGACATTAGCAAATATGTATTGAGAAGCAACAGTCAATATATTAATTTCTTTAAATTTTGTTCTTAATGAATCTTTCGGGCCTAAGTTATAGGCCCGAAGATCAAATCTGACGTGTATGTCTCTAACCACCTGCTAAATCAATTTAAATCAATTTTTATACTTCCTGGGTGGGTTTTTTCAGTCCTCCTATATCACTATAATGTATAATACTACTTACTTTGAAATAAATGTGACAGAATGTGCTTACTATCATCTTAAATAGTCCATATTATCACTTTATAAATCTCAAAGCTTTTGCAAAGCGCGGCGTGAAGTTCCGCCACTTAACACGCAAGCGTCCTAATTCGGCGGTGCGTGGGGAACGGAATGTTTTAACACTAGGTTCCCTCTGCCTACCCTGCTGTGTGCGAGATACAGCGTGAAGCTAAAAAAAAAATCTCAAAATAAAACAGACACGAAGCATATTCGTGAAATTCTTTTAGCTGCACGTTTTTCCCGTATAGAGGGTAGTCAGAGAGGACCTAGTGTCAAGACACTCCGTCCTAAAGTCGTGGATATTAATAAATTATTAGAAAAATAAAAAAAACTACGTTACTAATAATTCTTATTTTTAACATTGATCTATGTACGTACCTACCTACATATACTGTGTGTTATGTAATAAAGTTTCACAATCGATCTTAGACGTGCCACTTTTGCTGTTTAATCTTAAAACATATTATGAAATGTGATATGTTAATTCTATGCATAAATATTAATATAATTACAATGTAGGAATAAAAACTTGTTGATTACTTATAGAGATTCAAAGAAATGTTTTTTGTACACTCGTAATAATTAAAATATTTTTTTGAGGTTAATATATTATTTAATTTTCGAGTTAATATATTATGGGGCCAGTCGTGGCGCAGTGGCACAGACGTGTGACTTAAAACGACTGGTTGTGGGTTCGATTCCCACTCGAGGAGTGGAAATATTTAATATTTCCATTTTCTTCGCTCTGGTGTCGAGGCAAAGCGCGGCGTTAAGTTCCGCCACTTACTACGGAATGCCTTCAAATTCGGTGGTGCGTGGGAAACGAAATGTCTATACATTAGGTTTCCTCTGCCTACACTGCTGTGTGCGGGATACAGCGTGAAAATAAAAAATAAAAACATATTACTTTTAGAACTGGTGGTAACTACCACCAGTACGGAAAGCTTTTCCAATAACAGATAATAATTAATGCCTTATATTAATTTACAAAAGGACATACTGATTTTAAAAGAAAAAAAAATATACTGACTTTTAAAATATTTAAAAAATCAAAACTGAAACTTCATTAGTATTTTTAATCTTTTATATTTTTAAATTATAATTAATTTTTAATATTTTATTCTCATGACGCAGAACAAAACCAATTTAAGCTTGTAACAACGTCTTCTCTGTGTGGTGAAAGAGATTTGTGTTAGCAACAATGTAGCAGAAGTGAATATAAAGCGGCTTCGTATCTAGGACACAATGATACGTGGTTGAAATCTCAATTTTAATACTTTCAAGATTTAGAAATACAAGTGGCCAGTCGTGGCCCAGTGGCACAAGAGTGTGACTGTAAACGACTGGTTGTGGGTTCGATTCCCACTCGAGGAGTGGAAGTTATATTTCCATTTTTCTTCGCTATGGTGTCTAGGTAAAGCGCGGCGTTAAGTTCCGCCACTTAACACGCAAGCCTCCGAATTCGGCGGAAAGTGGGGAACGGAGTGTCTTAACACTAGGTTCCCTCTGTCTACCCTGCTGTGTGCGGGATATAGCGTGAAGCTATTAAAAAAAAAAAAAAAAGAAATACAAAAACAGCAACAATATTTTTTCCTCTTTACTAGCTACCCTGCAAACTTTCAAACAGAACTTAGAGTCAAGACACTCCACTTTTCACCACTGAATTATAAGCATACAATGCGTAAGACATTTAAAGAAAACGTATAAAAATTTGAACGCAGCGGGATTCGAACCCACGCCTCCTGAATACCGTTCAGGCGCTCTCGCCACTGAGCATGCATTGTTTTTATTGTTAGTTTATCTGTATTTTTTATGAATTTGTGCTACTCGAGCATTATTTCTAAAAACAATCAGCAAGAGAGAACGCTATTGAGTATGTATTTTTTTTTTGCTTCACTCTATATCCCGCACACAGCAGGATAGGCAGAGTGGATCTAATGTTAAAACACTCCGATCCCCATTTTCCGAGGCATTCCGATTCCGATTCTGGAGGCATTGCGCCCGCCACTTAATAGTGGCGGGGCTAATCGCCGCGTTTTGCCTCTACACGAGCGAAGAATATGGAAATATCAAATGTTTCCATACCTCGAGCGAGAATGGAACCCACAACCAGTCGCGTTTACGTGCGTAGTTTGTGTGCCTGCGACGACTCCACGACTGGCCTTAATAACGGAATTACTGAATAATTTTAAAATTGTTAATAGCTAATTCAGAGTAAGAAAAAAAATCTAAAAATAAAAAATACTTAAATAATATTCTCTGAGTAACCTCCAATCACCGTGTGCAGTCGAGCACGTGCCCACAATGGAGATACGGCAGCGGCTAATGATGATCATTTTATCAATACTTTCCCCTTTAAATATACGCTTTCTACATAAATATCGAACCTGCGATCTCCGAAGTAAACTTTCTTTAGATTACATATAATAGCAATACGGCATTCAGAAAATCATCAAGTAATGTAGCAATTTCCTGGCGCCCCGCTACGGCGGTTATCAGATTCAAACTGATCTAATACTTACTTTGTAAATGCCAAATATTATTTAACTAGCGGCCCGCCCGTGGCTTTGCCGCGTGATCTACGTAGCTGTTTCGGTATATTGCAACCCTCAGGGGTGGATTTTTGAATAAATAAAGTAGCGTATGTTTAACCTTGGATTTTCAACTATATGTAGGTATGCAAAAAATCATTACAATCAGTCAAGCGGTGTAGATTTTTCATATGAACTTTCATCCCCTATTTCAACCCTTTAGCGGTTGATTTTTGTTGTTTTGTTGAAAACTAAGTAGCCTATGTTAGACCTGGTCATTTTGACTACTTTCATTTTAAATTTCATCCAAATCGGACAGGTAGATTAGCCGTGAAAGCGTGACAGACAAACACATAGACATTCGCATTTATAATATAAGTATGGATGCTATAGCAATCATTGTGGGGTAGTTGGACAGCGTCTGTTTGTAACACAATGGCCGTGGGTTCGATTCCCAATCGGGGGAGTGATTTAATATCATTTTCATTTCAACCCTGTGGTTTGACATAACACAGGACGCGGCGTTAAGTTCTGCCACATAACAGGCAATGTATCAATGGCGGGAAAGTAAAGAACGTAGTGTATTAAAACTTGATTCTCTCTGATTACCCTTGCTGCATTGCTTCATTTCAAATCGTGTAAAAATTGCGAAAACAATAGAGATTATTAATTCTTCTTTATACTACTGTCTAGTAGTATAAAGAAGAATTCATAATATCTATTGTTCATATATCTTCCTATCTAATAGTCTTATTAGATAGAAAGATATATGAAGCAAAGGTGAGTGGTAGGAGAGGCAGGGGGAGACCTTCGAAAACACAGTATCGACGATACTGGAGGAAGGTCAGGTAAGGCGCATGAGAACCCCCCGGAGGGCGTGTATGAAGAGGTTCATGACAGTGGACGGAAGGGATACAGCGTAAAGCTAAAAAAATTGATATTATTTATAATCACTATTTTATAAAAACGTTAGCTTTTGTCCACAATAATGCAGGCAATGAAATAAAAAAGAGCGTTTTCGAAGATAAAAGATTTAGATCGTTGAAGTCTCTTAATTAGGCGTTCATCGAACATCAAAGGCCCTTATATTAATGAGAAGAGACTTATCTCAAATTCTATACAATGCCTTGAATAGAAATGCCTAGAAAATATCGATTTATATAATGTTGTAGTAGAAACTAAATTTTGTAGTAGTATATAGAAGAATTTTTACAGCTTTTTAGGTCCTAGTATGAGGAATAGAATATATTACAAGTTTTGGAGAATAAGCTAAAGAATCTATTTTAGAGCCCCTCCGTACCTAACATATAAATAAGATTATAAAATATTTATTATTGCTAAATTGTTATTTGCGTATCTAGAAAATTGAAAAATGTATAAAAAATTAAACGATTCGAACCTCCACCCCTCACCTCGCCTCACCTCACCCCTCGGAAGCCGTCTCCGTCTCGTCCGACACATGCGGTCTGACACATGGCTTAGCGCCATGCATTATACTACCTACTTCTTATACGTTTATTACAACTATTTTTTACGGTTTCTTACTTGCGTATCTCTTTACACATTTTCTAAAATTGTTTTAGAGATAATAAGGTCGTCGATTCCCGCCAGGATTTTCACGGCTGGCGTTTATATTGTATAATTTATGTAACATCTCAAATATGTACAATATCAAAACATGTAACCCTTACATTTGCCACCAGGTTGAGGGTGTAGAAGCAAGAGACGTGAACAGACGCGAGGGCTGGCGGGAGCGTGGCGACGGCGCTGCTGAGGAGAGGCTCCGAGCTGGTGGTGCACACGCCGGCCTGCTGGGGGGCAGCCCGCTATCGTTGCTTCAGGGGATTATACCTGGTGAGTATAAATATAAAATTTACAGGAAATTAAATGTTATAAAAATGGTTTTAAGTACATGCGATTACAATGTGGGATCAAACGACTGTGGATGGGTCACGGGGTAAGGCTTATGAGGCTCTGTAAAACGAATTTCCACCATGGATGATGGATAAGTAAGGGGTTAAGAGAGTTTGGAAATAGAGGATGAACTTATGGCTGCCCGGACGATCAAACCAGCCAGGTAAGTCCCTCGACGAGGGACGCCCGCTTAGGTGATCAGTGGCTTCGGCAACAGGAATTAGGTGAGGGTAGGAGGTCTCTATTGGCGGCTTAAGCGACTTATATTCCTTAAATATCTAATGTAAATTCACTCGTGGAGGGATGATGAAGTCGTCACGTAAGGGGCGGGTAACCCAGCAACTTAGTGCTAGAGGATTCGTTGTCCGGCTGGCTCGCGACCACTATGATGTTAAAGACGAACCGCCAAACATCTAATTATGTGTTCTGGTTCGATGAGGTATAAGCCAGTCGTCCCTATTTCCACCATCACTAACCTTCCTTCCCTCCTTTCAATAATTTAGGGGCCCATCTTGTGCCTGGAGTTTGACCATGAGTTTTCAACTATTTTCTTTCTGAATTTAATCAAAATCGCACCCGTAGATTAACCGTGAAAGCGTACCAGACAGACAGACAATCACATTTATAATATTAGTATGGATTTCTTTTTTCTGACAGAACAGTGTTGAAACTCTCATAAAGTATCGACTACGCGGAACCATAATTGTTTCCTTTTAGTCACTAAATTAAAATGCCCCGGCATTGTTATAGCGAAATTATACGTGTAGTTTCTAATAACTGTCCACTTTGTTGTGACGAAAGAGCTTAGTTACGATAGACTGAGTCCATTTCATTAATAACTGAATATTCTTTCAATCAATTTTTTTTGACGTAGTGGCCAGTCGTGGCCCAGTGGCACAAGCGTGTGACTGTAAACGACTGGTTGTGGGTTCGATTCCCACTCGAGGAGTGGAAATATTTAATATTTCCATTTCCTTCGCTCTGGAGCCGAGCGCATTAAGTTTCGCCACTTAACACGCAATGCCTCCGAATTCGGCGGAAAGTGGCGAACGGAGTGTCTTTACACTAGGTTCCCTCTGCCGACCCTGCTGTGTGCGGGATATAGCGTGAAGCTATTTAATTTATATTTAATTTAATTATTTTTTTTGACGTAAGTATATCGCTTATAATTGGATTAACTTCCTATTACTAAGTACTTATATTGTTTAATCGGCCAATTTGAATACTGCAGGAGTCCGTAATTACGATTAGAACCTTGGATTACTATAATTATTACTTATAATTAATAAATAAACCAAATTATCTGTGTTTAATTGCGATAATCAAAGAATTTAAATATCTATTGCCTACCCTACGTATTTAGATAGTGACTTCTTGAAAATGTCAAAAGCTATATTCTGAATGTAGGTAATTACTATTTTATAAATGTGAAAATAGTAAGATTTTTTAAAGAGCTCGCCAAAATACAGTATTAAGTTGTGGGTAGAGCTGCCATCTGTCGGGAATTTCCTGGATTTATCCTGGATTAATTTAGACAAACGGAGCAAATGGAGACCGTGTTAATGTTCTTAAAAAGTAAACGCAATTCGTGTCAAAGAAGTCTCGATAACCAGAATGCTACTGAAACTGAAGAGTATAAATAAGGTGTTATTAGTATTTACATGTTGAGTATTTCATATTTTGTTGTATTGCTAAATGTAATAAAAAAAAAAGATATGAATTTAAAATTAAAAATAAAAACGATTTTATTTATTTTTTCGAGATTTACCCTTAGACATTCTAAGGGTAATTCTCGATTTCGTCAAAATGTCTAGAGCTTTTTTAAGTGCGGTGTCGATAATTTTAGCTTGCATCAACATCAGATGCAGGTAACACAGGAGAAATCCTTGTGGAATCCTATCTTATTTAAAAATATTTATAAAACAAATAAAATATCTACAATCTACGTTAAAATGACTCTCTAATCTCATTTCTAATTTCTTTACTACGTAAAGTTCATCTTAGAGTTCGTTTCTGCAACAACTACTTGAGTTAAATATTTTACATATTCTTTCCCGCGTAAAACGTCCTTTAAAGTCAAAACAAACAAACTATTTGTGCTTCAACTTATTGATACCTTATTCCTTTTTCAGGTACCAAATGGTGCGGCACGGGTGACATAGCGAACGACTACCACGACCTCGGCGCAGACCGCTCCCTCGACCGCTGCTGTCGGACGCACGACCTCTGCCCCAGCAAAGTGCGCGCGTTCTCCCAACGATACAACCTCACTAACAACTCTCTCTACAGCAAATCCCACTGTACCTGCGACGACATGCTCTTCGACTGCCTCAAAGCCACCAACACGTCTGCCGCACACCTCATGGGCCATATATACTTCAACATTGTCCAAGTACCTTGCTTAGAGGACCTAGCTGCTGGAAGACGCTTCAGGGAAGCAAGACAAGGCTTCTAGGCCCCAAGTAGTAGCAAATGAACGGCGCCATCTAGCAGATCTTTAGAAGATCTAGACGAAGTCTGCACGGATCTATATGTTGTACATTTGCATTTAATTAAGTCTATGTACGTCATATATTTATGTAAATAATGTAAAAACGTAAATAACGATACACGTTGAACCTGTGATATGTCTGTGCCTTGAATTATTCTTTAATATGTGTATTTAGACGGTGGCGCCGTCAAGTTAGTCAAAGATTATTTTGTAATTTGTTAATAATTATGTATTATTATTTATTTGTCCTATTTAAGATGAGACGATACTGTTGAACGTGTTTCAATGGATATTGTTTATAATGTTATAAACTCAACTACGATAATTTAAATGGCTGCTAATTCAAATATAAGTTTTAACAATATGTGTGTGCATTATTTGAATCTGTCCTTAAATAAACGAGCAACGTAGACAAACATTACCTATTTTTTTTTTAGCTTCACGCTGTATCCCGCACACAACAGGGTAAGCAGAGGGAGGTTCCCCACTTTCCACCGAATTCGGAGGCTTCGCGTGTTAAGTGGCGGAACTTAACGCCGCGCTTTACGTCTAATACTAGAGCGAAGAAATGAAAATATTAAATATTTCCACTCTCCGAATGCAAATCGAACCCACAACCAGTCGTCTACAGTCACACTTTCGTGCCACTGCGCCACGACTGGCCCCTACCTACCTAATATACTTACCTAAATTACCTAAAATATTTTAAATAAATAAGGCATTATCCAAGAACTTGACAAACTATTGAATATTACGTACTATTCATTAAATATTAGGTACGAAGTCTATTCCTGAATAGGCAAGTTCCTAATTCATTGCAGATTCTAGACAATCATGTTACTCAAAAAATATTGTATTTCAACCATTTAATTAAATAATATGTAACGTATACTAGGTAAATGGGACTTTCTCTGGACAATAACCAGTCAAAAGTAAACAAAAATCATCAGGATCAATCAACACGTTTGGTCTCTCTGTATAACGCCACATATGAACATATTTACTTCTTTTTTTTCTCGCAGTCGAATAAAAAAGCGTTTTGTAAATTGTAATACTACGTTCTTTCTGCCTAAATCATACATAGTTTTAAAACCACATAATCATCCTGTAGTGAAATTTATCAAATTACTTCCTTAGACTCGTTCAGACTCAACTAATTACTTACGCGTTTAAATTATGTGCTGCTGTGTACAAATATTGACTTCACGCTATATCCCGCACACAGCAGGGTAGGCAGATGGAATCTAGTGTTAAGACACTCCGTTCCCCACTTTCCACCGAATTCGGAGAAAGTGGAAATATTCAATATTTCCACTCCTCGAGCGGGAATTGAACCCACAACCAGTCGTTTACAGTCACGCGCAGTACCACTGCGCCACAACTGGACCCAACGTATAAATATTATTTATTTTATATTTAGCAGGATAGTCAGAATTCCTAATGATTTTTGCGTATTTTTATCCAAAGGCTATATAGAGAGAGCATGGACAATGTCAAAACATGTATTTACAAATGAATAATTCGAATTAAAAATAGTTTTATTTCAAAATGCCATATGATCGTGAAAACAAAGATGATATTCAGTATTATGTAATCATTTACAATACATAAATACTTCCAAAAATTTATATAGGATTTTATAGAATTATATGTCACACGTACACAAAGGTGCAGGTAGCAAGGCACGTGCGTGCTTTATGATATGCTGCAAATCAGAACCAAATGATAGCTTGATTTATATCGTTGTAACGCCATCTCGTTTTGCAATGGACAACTAGTGGAAAATTGTTGAGGAAAATTTGCCCATGCTTTACGAGTACATAACCTTTGGGTAAAAGTTAACGTAATTATATTGATTACTTCTAATCGTTGAAGTTTTTGATTAAATAATTTTAATTTCACGTTAATATTTCATTTGTTTTCTTATCACATAGGTAGTCATAGGGAACTTAGTGCACTGTTCTCTACATTTCGAAATCGAGACATTGCGTAAGACGTAGCGGAACTTAACGCCTCACTCTTTTTTAGATAAAAATAATGTATAATCGTTACTGCGAGTAAGAATCGTACCCACGATCATCGCGGTTATGGTCAGACGACACTGCGCCGTGATCGCCTTAAGATAGTTGTAATTTTAAGAATCACAATATTTGTTGTCAATAAATGTTACAAAACAATGTTACAAAACTGTAATGTCAGTTACGTTAAGCTATCAATTTAATGTTTCTTATATCAACTTTGTATATTTTTTATTTATTACATTTTTTTTCCAAAAAAATACCACGGCATTTTTTAATTTTCTTATTCAGCCATAAATCATAGGATCCATCGTCTATTATTCTGTCTTTTATTTCCGGCAAAGCAGGAACACTCATCAGAAAGAATCTAACGTAAAGATCATACTAAAGATTTTCCATCTGAATTCGAGGCCTTGTGTATTGAGCGGCGTCACTCAACACCTCGCTTTCTCTTGTCAAAACGAGGAAATGAAAATAATTATAATATAATTCCTACCAATGAGGGTCAAACCCACAACCAAGCGCATTTGCGGTCAGAGCTGTACTACTGCGCCACGGGGGCCCAATTTATTCTTTACAACGAACTAAAAGTTTGAGCAAAATTTTAAAACTTTTTATTTGAAGTGGGATTTCTTAACTACATTTATCGATAGTCACCAATAAAATGTTTATGTTTAAAATTTTAAAAAATATGCCACTTACAAAGTATTCCTGTATTTTCATATTTTGACTTGATTGGCAGTCAAAAAGAAACTACTTTGCTTTTATATGTTTATTTTTATTGTTTTATGTGTATAAACATTTATGTCATTGGTTTAGCTATTTGTCGCATTTTAATATCTGTTTAAATATTCAATTTTTTTTTGTTAATTTTAGTCTTTTCTTTGTTAATTAAGAAAGTATTTCCTATTCTTACTAACTATTACATAATATTTAAAATTACTTAAATATATTTTTGTTCATGATTAATTAACATTTATTTTGAAATGGCAACTACAAACATAGAATTAGGAATACACAAGTTTGTACTATCTGTGCTGAGGCCCTGTCATTCCAATTTGTCAACCAATTTTCTTATTTTCGTGATCACCGTCATATTTTCTTAATGGATTGTTTTTCATTATGCTGACCTTCTAGTCATTGAAATATGCTTAGAATCTCTATATTGTTATACTAGCTGTTGGAAAGAAGTGGACCGCCATGGACGAACAAACTGCAATGTCCAGCGAGTCCACTGTGACGAAAGGTGTGTTTTACGTTACTATTTTATTTCTCATTGTGTCTGCAGGAAGTTGAGAAGTGTTTCTGTTTTAAGTTGACACCGGCAGCGAAAACGGTGAGGCCCCCGTGCAGGCGAGGCGGGGACTTGAGGAAGAATTTAATGTCCAAAGAGCTAAAATGAAAGAGTTATTCTTACAAAAAGAAGGTTTGTAGCTTATTGATGTTCTCGGGTTTTCATTTAACACAGGTGTCATCATCATATGGTCGCTAATCCTAATTGTCCTGCGTTATTAACATAGTAATTAATTTTTACTTATGCATATGTGTAAAGTTGAGTACTTTACTTGCTTATTTCTGCTTGACATATTTACCTAGTTATTAACTTTTAAACCAAAAAGGATCTTTGTGGAGCTTTTTAACTGTAAGTACCGCAAAACAATTTTTAACCCTTTGTTCAATATAAATTTACCCTTCAATACCAATTAAATTACAAATTAAAAACTATGTGTGTTTAACAAGCTACCATCCAAGTGTTAGTTCCTTTATATGCTTTGTTTTTTTACAATTATTGACTTCAGTCTAGTGTAACAAATTATTCATTCCCCTAACTATATTAAAGATTGTTTATATAATATATCACACAGAATATAGTTGTAGATGTACTGAATAATTTTTGAAATTTGATGTTACTCCCTGACTTGTGGTGTGCAAGGGAGGGAGTATCAATCAGAATTACAGAATTGAAATGTAAATTAATATTGATTTGACTACTTTCTTTTTGAGTTTTAAATGCAGTATCTACACAAAGTCAATTAAAAGAAAATTGTCTGCTACTTGTAACTGACTTATAATCGTCTAGTTTGCTGAAGTTGTAATCAACACACCTACATCAATTGCATCACAATATTAAACTTCTGGTCCTATTTTTTAAGCAGATACTCTACCGACAGTGAAATTTGGTATTGTTAAAATAATAACGGAAGACAAATGCTAACATTTTTATAATTTAATACATAAGAAATATTTAATTACACTAAAATAATTATATTTAATACATATCATGTGTCTGACATATACATTTATAGATTTGTATAAAGTGACATGCACATTGTCAAGGCAAAGCATATTAATGGATCAATGGGTTTACTATTAACATAATATGAAGTGTCCAATAAATAGTTTAAATTAATAAATATATTTGGTCACGAAACAATATGTTTTACAGAGGACTTACGTAAATTGGTGCTAGAAAAGCAACAATTAGATTCAGAGGTGCTGGGACTACGGGCTGAACTTCAACAGCTGCAGACACTTAGCGAGAACCAGAAATCAGAAATTCAAAGCTTGCAACTATTAGTTAGTGGTATGTAAAATGTCCATATTTTTTTAATTATAAAAGCAAAAAATTGTATATTTGTGTATCTTTAACAGGTAGTTTGTGTGAATACATTTTCTTTTTTAGTAATATATGTAATATTAATAAGACATGCTTTCATATTTAATTATTATTTTGCAGTCTTTTTAAAGTCACTAATCAGTTTAATGTTACTTTACGACTATTATATTACATAATAATTCATAACTATTAATATAGTTTGAGACTTAATTAAAAATAATGTAATCTCATTTGTTTATAATGAACAGTTGTACATTGATTTATATTTGTGTAATCAGATTATTTAAAATTTTGTTTTCCTCATTTCATACTTTTGCTTGTTAAGCTTCAGAATTAATATAGTTTAGTTTAAAATGTTGCCACTTGTGTCCTGTTTTTGGGGTCATAAAGGTATTTCTAAGATAATTTCTTATTTATTTTTATCAAGTAATTGTATTAAATACTTACTGGTAATAATTAGTATTACATTCTTCCTTATCATCCAAAGTGTTCTGCAAAATCCAAGAAATCAAAGAACATATTACAACTTTTTGGACATAAATAAATGAAAAGCTAAGTCACAGTCACAGAAAGCTTAACGTCAAGATAGTTGAACTTTCCTCCTAAATCAATACATTTTTTGTTGTATAGTTGTAGTGTTGTAGTAGAATTCTACTGCAGCAGTTAAGCGTTTTGTCTTATTGGTGGAGTAAAATGAATGAAACAATTTCAATATACTCATTCCTCGGAATGGGAATCCAATACACACCCAGATGCCGTCAGCACAACTAACAAATTTGATTCACATTCAAAGTATCTTTATTCAAATAGATTTGTCAAGCACTTTTGAATTGTTGTGAACATTAAGCTACCACAGACTGGGGAGGCAGCTCTTTTCAAAGATAAAAACTTACATTTTCATTATTTAATACAATGGTAGCTTACCTGAACTGGACTCAAATCAGATTACTTCCTTGCTTTTATCTTTTAAAACATTATTCTACATAGTAATAGGCCTTATATATTAATATGGCCTTTACAATGATTTTAAATTTCTTCATTGACAAATCTAAAAGTAACTGTGAAATTGTATTATATATGTGTATACTCAGTATTAACTTTAACTAAAATATTATTATTTAAAATATCAACAGAAACGGTTGAGGCATCTTCATCAGGCACAGAAGAAGTGCGGAGGCTGAGGACTAAGAATATTGAATTGGAGCAACAACTAAATCAGCTTAAACAACAACAGGTATACAATTATTTTTATGATTTTTGAAGTAATCATTTTATCATTCATTATGTTTTTCATTATTTATAAAATATTTCTTTAAACTGTTTAACTTTTACTTTTATTTTTTATTGACTAAAGTGTAACAAATTGCCTTTTTTACAGTTAGTTTTTTTTAGTTAAAACTATTTATAATGTATTTTATTTATTTCTATTTCACTATTTAACATTCAAATGTAATTCACAATTAAATACAGGTCTTGCTTACACTTAGGTCTAACTTATACTACCTACTTATGTTAATTTAACTTGTATTTCTGTTTGTTATCATCTACCGGAACTTGTTACACTATCGTATTTTTAAATTACGGCACAGTGTTAATGATGTTATTAGTGATGGGGTATGGCGGTTGGTTGTAATGTATTAATATCGATAATTATTAATTTATTTTGTATGCAAGATAGAACATACTTTTTGTGACGAAAAATTAGTTTTTTCTTTAATTTCACAATTTTAATACCTCAGTTGGATTGTCGATCTTTGTTTATTTATTAACATTATATTAAGAGTCTTTGAAAATGTTCTTCTTTTAAGTTTTTATCCATACTTATAATATATGCAATATAATATATGCACAAATCTGGCTGCCTCTTTTTGTTATGCTTTCATGGCTTATCTACTGGCCCGATTTGGATGGAAATCGGAAAAAAAATTGATGACGTAGGGACAGACATATCTCAAGATCATATCAAGCCCTAAGAGGCTGAAATAGAAGACGAAAAGTGTAGTCCACGTGGGCGAAACCGCGAGCAGGTCGCTAGTGTAAAATGTACAATTTTTTTAAAACGAAATATTAACATTTTCAGTCACTTAACGCTCGGTGTGCGTCAATTTTCAAAATGACGCTTTCGACATTGAACAAACATTTTAACTTGTTTAGATAAGATATAATTTAACATCGACTATGTAGAATTATGTACAGTAGGAGTAAAAGTGTTTTGTTGTTTACCGTTTTTAGTACGGATTAGTGCCCAAATACTTTGCTTTTCTTTTTAAAATTCGTTAACATATGGTCTGTATTAAATTACTAATTTGCCACTAATTATAATACAGTGATCAAAAGTATATATTACGTTTTATTCGCTATAAAATGCTGTGACATGTGGAAAAAACTGGAGCAATTTAATATTCAGGTTAATGTTAAAAAAATACGTAAAATTCACAATTAAAAAATATTATCTGATATATACAGGATATATAATTAGTTAGAGCCAAAATTAAATTATCTGTGTTAATTTTAACGTCAAATTTGAAAAACAGTAATGAGTGACACGTCTTATTGGAATATAGCCTCGCATAAAATGACAGCTATATAAATTTTAAAAAAGTTAATGTAAAAGTTATTTTAAATTAAAGTGTTTTAATTAGTGTCCGACCGAAGGTTCGGTTTCGGTTTCGGTTTCGGCAAGTTTCGGCATAAAAATGTAGTTTCGGCCGTAGTTTCGGTTTCGGCAAAAAAGCTGCCGAACCTTCGGCAATGCCGAAACTCTGTAGTCATGAATTGTCACACGTCGTTTAGCTACATTTGAGTATTTTTATAGCTTGTGTACTAATTCTCAAGATATGGTAATCGATTTTAACGAATTATTCTATTAATTTTGGGGGACCCTGGGCTAGTTATTATATTGGAGGCCAGCCTAATTAGTTGTTATTTAAATAACTATACAATTGTTACACAGGACTTCTATAAAATATACAGAATATAGTCTAATTAAATATCAATAAATCTTATCACAAACTAGCACATAAATTTACCTGCAAGAAAGACACAGTTGCCACAATATAAACATATTGTGGCAATAAAATACCAATTTACCAAATGCCTAATAAATTTACCAAATCCTTAATGGGGACTGAGGGTCTTCAAAACTCACAGGTCCCTGCACTACAGCTCAAAAAGCCTCTTTGTAAATCCACCCCAGGTGCCTGGGCAAAGAGAACTGGCGTAGACCTTTAGTACTTACTACCTTTTTATTATTTCTAAAAAGGCACCAAACGAACAGAAGGACCATCTTTCTGATCGTAAGAGCGAAGGTTATGTTCGCTCATGGACATCTACAATATTGGAGGAATTGTGGATGTGTTGCCGGCCTTGACGGTTAAGAAGAAACAAGGATGGGCAGAGAGAGTTGGCTAACATGTCATCGAACCATATTATGACATATTTGGTGGTTCATTTTTGACGTAATTGTTGCGAGCTATTTGAAAAGGCGCAAACAAGTAGCTAAAATTATACGTATATACTAAAAGTTGCTCTTGGAAAAGGCAGTTTGTGGACATGAAGGTAGAGGACAAAGCTATGCCTTGCTGTCGTGGGATCGCTCGATTATCATAGGTGGCAATTGATCTGATATACCTAGTATTAAAAATCCTTTTAGTGAGCTGTGCTGTAATCATGGACATCGTATATCTACATAATGATAATCTTGTGAAAACAATAATTTTTTTTTAAATTAAACTTAACCTATCACTACCAAACCGGGGAAATTGAAAAGGCCAATAGCGGCAACGGAATGTCTTTACCCTAGTTTCTCTCTGACTACCCTGCTAAGCGGGTAAAAGCTCCCTTAAAAGCGGAGCATGAAACTATAAAAATGTATAGTATTAAATATAATTGAAAATGTAAAAAAATACTGTAATAAATTCCATATAATCACAATAAAACGTAAAAAATGTACTATTATTTTACATGTTATACTAATTTTATGACGTCATCAGCAGTTTCGGTTTCGGTTTCGGTTTCGGCCGAAACTGAAGCCAGTGCCGAAGGTTCGGTTTCGGTTTCGGTTTCGGCTGAAAACCCAGTTTCGGTCGGACACTAGTTTTAATTAATATAGATTAAAAGCCTAACCGTTTAATCGAGTCCATTTATTATTGTTTTGCTACATAAAGAATCTAGTCACGGATATTATAAACGGAATTTACTTTGAAATCATAATATTATACACATAAGTGTTGACGCTTTCGTTCACTACATATATAAAATACAATATGAACATTATCATTTCGAAGATTTTAAAGCATTAAAGTCCAAAATAACCGATAAATGCGATTAAGGAGGACATGAGTGACAAAGCGTGGGATTGGCAGGAGCTGTCGCTGGCGCCCGCCACCTTCGTGAGGACGATAGCGCGGAAACTCGGCGCCGATACTGATGCTGACGCGCCTAATGTTAGAAAGGTGAGATATTTGTGTAGTAATTAATAGTGGTGTTCGACGTACTTTGAAGATAAATCAATAAAGAATATAAAATAATATAATTCTGTAGAACAATATGCTAATTAACAGTTCTACTTCTTATTTTGGGCGACAATTTTAATACGTACTCTACATATAATTATTGATAAAAAAGTGAGTGATATTTTTTCGTGGCGATAAGCTCCGCCATTTGTTATGCATTGTTTTGAATTCAGGCAGCAAATAGAGAAAGTAGTGTTTTGATAATGGATTCTCTCTACGAGATAAAATGAAAACAAATTATTTACTTTTTTTTTATATATGTTCTTTTTTTATATTATGATAGAATATTTAAATATTTATATTCTTCATATAATATAATTGTTGTTGTGGGTTTTTAGTTGTAAATCTATAATAAATATGTTTATAATTAAAACTTCCAGTTTGAGGACAATGAGCTGCTCAAGTCCATCATTGACCCCCTGGAGATGGAAATTACAGCGCTTAAAAACAAATTAAGAGAAACTGATGCTCAGCTTCAGGAAGCTAAGGTAGTATTGAGTTTATATTTACATATTCTTAATAAATCAATCTATCGTGGCCATTGCGTGGCACAGTGGGACAGCATCTGTAAACATTATTGGATTTGATTTCTCTTTGAGATAATGATTATATCTAAGCGACATATTTCAATTTCTCTGCTTTAGTACCTGAGACCTAAGCTTGGTATTGGTTTGCTTCACTCAACTTGCAATGTCTTAAATTTGGATAGCGTAGTGGCCTTTCTGTTATTTTAAAATTATATAGATTCTCTCTACCCAAATAATAATAATAATAATAATAAAGTAGTTTACATAATAGATATCGCAGTACCCAACACTCATAATATACAGAAAACAATAACAGACAAGATTCAAAAATATACAGAGCTTAAAGAAGAAATAATTAGAATATGGAAAATGAATAAAGTTTACATCGTACCATTGGTACTGTCCAGCACAGGTGTCATACCGAAGCACTTACATCAAGCACTCAAAATATTAGATTTACCTGATAACATATACTACACTATGCAAAAATCAGCTATACTAAACACTTGCCGAATTGTCAGAAAGTTTCTACAAGACGACGCCGACTTTATATAAAACAAATTTCAGTGAAGTACTCTTGGCTTTGGCCCGCGGACTTCACTTTATACCAAAACTTAGCTTAAGTTTTGAGAAAAGAAACTAAATAACAAATAATAATAAAAACTCTTTATTGCATAACAAAATATAAAATAGACAAAAAACAGGAATGTCTAAATTGTATATATGTCGTGGTCATATCGTTTAATTGACGATTTCATGAAATCGTTGACTATATCATGAAATCGTCGCAGTTCATGAAATGACCAATATCGTTTGGCCAGATCATGATGTCGTTTGACGAAATCAATGACAGCCTAACGTTTAACGATATGGTCAACTAAACGCTTGGCTACTTCATGAAATCATCGATCTTCTATCGTAATCATTTGACCAAATCGTCAAATAATTACTTTAACCACCGATAGAGGCGCTAGGAGCGCTTTTTGTATATCAGCTGTTGGTAACAAAGTCCACATTTTAGTTTTAAATATGTTTTTTTATTAAAAGCAGAATTAATTATTCGTTTATTTTAAGTAACAAAATTTGTTCTTAATAGAATATTCTTATTTAAATAAAATCATTGTAATTTTTGTAAGTTAATGTGCAATATAATAATAATAAATTTCAGAAATTTTATAGTAAAAACTACTTTTATATACTAAAGAATCTGTTAAATAGAAAAAGTTTAACCTAACCTAACCTATCTTGATTGATTTTAAGTATCTTCACACAAAATAAATCTAATTACGTAAAATATTTTTAGGCTAGGTTAAACTTTTTTAAATAAATTGATTCTCTAGAGATTGAAAGTGCTTTTGTCTAAGAACGTCGTCATTATATATAATGAGATCGTTTTACGAGCATATTCTAAATTTATATTAAACATATTATAAGGACACAATATTTTACGATATGACCAAACGTCGATGACGAAATCGTTAAACGTTGACGAATCAACGATATCGTCAAATTCAGTTGGTCATTTCATGAACTGCAACCATTTCATGATATTGTCAACGATATCATGAAGTCGTCGATTTTACGATATGGCCACGACATATACAATAGGTGACGTTATCACTAAAATAGAGATCTCTTCCAGGCAACCTTAAGGCATAGGATAACACAATATTGGGAAAAAGGGGATAGGGTGTGAACTCTAAGAAAGTATAAATTTAAAAAAATAGTAACGTCATTACTACACATTTATATGTCTGTAAGATTAAAGATAAAAATGATTATATCCCACTTCTGATGTAGAATATCTAAAGAATGATGGTACAGCTCACCTATGATATAAGTAACACATAACGAATACGTATGTAGATTGATAAACGTCAGGAATGGTTCTTGGGCGTAGGCAACGGGCCAGGAGCGTATTATAACATTACACACTATAAGAACGCATATAAATAACGATACGTAATAGACACTACGGGGCACCGAACCCATTACGATTACAGGGAGAGGAACTCTAAAGCAGTGCCTGGGGCTTGTGACCCAAGTGCAGGCTTAAGGGATCCCTTTATAATGCATAAACACTCACCTCCACTGCCCGAGTTCCTCTCACCACCGAACTTACACTTAATCACGTTATATTATAAGCACACAGGGACAGGGCGTCCCGCCTAGTAACTAGCACTACCGCAGCTCAACGTCAACTATGCAACAGCCAGTCCAACGACTGCTTTATACCTTTTCTTACTAACAGGTTTCTGCCTTTACATATTAGTCATACCGACCACCTGACACCTGACAAGTTGAGTGATAGATGGGATTATAGAATAACAGAGAGGCGCTACGCCTTGCGCCGACATATCTATACATACATATACATACATACATACATAAACAAAATTTATATCTATAAAGTAAATAGAAAAATCAAAAAGACCACAAAGCGATACATACAACGCCTAGCAAGCCACCCAAATCCTTTGGCCACTAAATTACTTAACAACACAGCCGTCGTACGCCTTAAACGGAAACAGATCATATGAGGCTAAATACCGTGGGTTAAGTTGAGGCGATGGCCTCCCAAACCCAAACGCCATTAACTTTACAACTAAACTGATTAAAGTCCGCTGTCGACTGATCGCAGTTGGTTGGAAAAAAAAAAATAAACTAAATAGAAGAAGAAAAGCTTGTATTATGGCATACAATGGCATAAAACATCTTAAAGTGTATCCTACTATGCAGGAATAAGCTATACATTTAGTGTATTTTTTTTTGTTTTTTTTTTTAGCTTCACGTTGTATCCCGCACACAGCAGAGTAGGCAGAGGGAACCTAGTGTTAAGACACTCCGTTCTCCACTTTCCGCCGAATTCGAAGGCATTGCGTGTTAAGTGGCGGAACTTAACGCCGCGCTTTGCCTCGACACCAAAGCGAAGAAAATGGAAATATTAAATATTTCCACTCCTCGAGTGGGAATCGAACCCACAACAAGTCGTTTACAGTCACACGCTTGTTCCACTGCGCCACGCTTGGCCCAAAAATTATTTATTCTTTGAAATTCATTGAAAATTAATAATCAAATATTTTTAATGTTTCAGAAAGTGAATGCTGCTTCTAGTGCTGCCGCTGGTGCTAGTGATAAGTCTGGTGACACTAAATCTGAGACCGGTAACATTTTTTATTTACTTATTCATATTTCCATCCCATTTGAGTATCATTAAACACACGGCAATTTGTTTAACATACCTTTTTCTATAATGCATATTCTGCACCAATGTATGAGCTCCTCTTTCTACTTCACCAAATAAAAAGATTCATTTTTTTTTCTCAGCGTCACGCTGTATCCCGCACATAGCAGGGTAGACGTAGGTAGGGCAGAGGGAATCTAGTGTTAAGACACTCCGTTCCCCACTTTCCACCGAATTTGGAGGCATTGCGTGTTAAGTGGCGAAACTTAACGCCGCGCTTTGCTTCGACCCCAGAGCGCAGAAAATGGATATGTTAATTATTTCCACTCTTCGAGCGGGAATCGAACCCACAACTAGTTGTTTACAGTCACACGCTTGTGCCACTGCGCCGACTGGCCCCTAAAAAAAATTATATACAATGTTCATCTTAGAAGTAACAAAATTTGAAAGATCTAGGATCTTTCTAATTAAAGGGCTGTCTTCAAAATTATTGCCACTTTTCACAATTGTTACAATTGCAAAAACATTGCCAGACAGGGTAGGTATTTTAATTAAATTTATGTAAATTAAATTTAAATCTGGTTTTGGTTAGTTTGCCGATTAATTTGAAGTATTTGTTTTTTTTTTTTTTTTTTTCTTCAGCTTCACGCTGTATCCCGCACACCGCAGGGTAGGCAGAGGGAACCTAGTATTGAGATACTCCGTTCCCCACTTTCCGCCAAATTCGGAGGTATTGCGTGTTAAGTGGCGGAACTTAACGCCGCGCTTTACCTCGACACCAGAGCGAAGAAAATGGAAATATTAAATATTTCCACTCCTCGAGTGGGAATCGAACCCACAAACAGTCGTTTACAGTCACACGCTTGTGCCACTGGGCCACGACTGGCCACAAGTATTTGTTTAAATTGTAATTATTTTTTTTATTCATGTATTTCAGGATCTGCGGAGGGCAAGCAGTGTGACATGTGTGCGAACTACGAACGACAGCTGGTGGCGGAGCAGACCCGCGCTGCACACCATGAGCTGGCTCTCAAGCTGGTAAATTGTGTTTCCTTTTATACTATTTTTTTAAATTCCTTATTAATATTATAAGTAGATAAAATATAAGTAACTAAACATGCCATGCCTTAGAATTTTATAATGGTACAGTTAATAGTGACTATACACAGATTTAATTTTAATTAAAGGAAATATTATAGTTGTAAAATAGTTGTTAATTTTGGTTTAGTTTAAAATGCAATATTAGATTTTATTGTTATCTTTAAAATGCTTTAAATGGAGAGGGTAATATAATATTTTTATTAATAATAACAGTAAACGCCTATTATAAAAAAATGAATATTGAACATATGAGTTAAACATTAAAACCCACACTTCTTGAATACTGTTTAAGTGTTTAATGTGTTTAGTCATATGTTTTAATGCTGTTTTATTTTTATTTTTGTCATTAATATCTCTGAAGAGAGATTTTTAAAATTACAATATCAATTCTCAGAATAATCGTTTTGCCAGAGAGGCGAACAAAAAGTTATTTAATAATACAGAATTGATATAGAACCTTAGTGACACATTTTGAAATGAAACTATTTGTAACCGGATTAATCGCGTATATTATTGGTATTCGAAAATACATTTTTAGAAATCCGACGTTTCGAACACTTTACAGTAGTCCGTGGTCACAAGTAGACTTAGCAACACTGACTGAGTACTAAGTCAATATAAATATGGAAGATGCTCCCGCTGGGGATCATCTATACACCAATAACCAATTCCAAACACATCTGCTCATAGTCACAAGGATTGATTGCATGATATAGTATAAACAAAAAAAAATAATAATACAGATTATTACTTTTACACGATAATTCTCTTCAGTTGATACTAGCTTTTTTAACATACTTTGCATACTATAAAAATCCTATTATATTAAAAAAATAATGAAAAGCTATCGAAAATAATATTTTTATTTTATCTAGCAGTAAATCCATACTTTAACTACAACATATTATAAATGCGAAAGTCTGTGTGTTTGTCTGTCACGTTTTCACGGCTAATCTACCGGTCCGATTTGGATGAAATTTAAAATGAAAGTAGTAAATAACCATGGGTCTAACATCGGCTACTTATTTTTTTAAAAAATAACCGCTAAAGGCTCGAAATAGGGGATGAAAGTTTATACGAAAGAACTAAACAGCTCGATCGATTGTAATGAATTTTGGAATATAGTTGATAATCGAAGGTCAAACATAGGCTACTTTATTTTTCAAAAATCCACCCCCGAGGGTTGCAACATAACGAAACAATTAGGCAGTCCACGTGGCGAAGCCGCGAGCGGGCCGCTAGTATATATTTGCATAATTCTCGACCGATTCCAGGCCACCGAGGAGCTGGAAGGCGTGCGCGCGACGCAGGACGAGACGGTGCGCGCGTGGCACTCGCACCGCGCCGCGTCGGCCGCGCAGCTGGCGGCGCTGGCGGCGGCGCTCAGCGACGCGCGCGGCCTGCTGGAGCAGCGCGCCGCCGCGGCGGACAACGCCGCGCAGCGCGCGCTGCACGAGGTCACGCAGCTCACCGTCGAGCGGGAGACGCTGCAGAGGAAGCTGGATGCGTATGTTACACAAGAATTTTATGTTGAGGCACAAAGTGTGTCTGTTAAGTGAGTGGCTGTGGGTTCGATTCCCTCTCGAGGAATTCAAATGTTTTTTGTTTCATTTCGTTCGTTCGTTGTAGTTTTGAGATAAAGTGCGGCGTTGAGTTCCGCCGCTTAACACGCGATGACTTCAAAATTCAAAATTGGCGTTTAGACCAATTATCCTTTCAACCGTCACTAAAGGAATTTTTATTTTACCATTCAAGTACCCTAATACAACACGCGGCGTTAACTTCTGTCATTTAACATGAAAAAAAGAAAATTATCTCTTGACATGTTTTTTTTTGACTGTCTGTTATGCGGGGAAGAACTTTGTAACTTATTTTAACACTACCAGTACAATCACACTTTTATTAAACAGTAATTAAATTATTGTAATTAGAAATTTGTATGAAATGGATTGTTAATAATACTTTGAGTATGTATTTATAACATGTGTGTAGGCAAAAGAATCTAATTTGTTGTATTATATATAATTAATTTATTTATTTATATTATATATTAATATTTTCATTGATTTTGTTATTGTTTCAGTTTAGAAAAAGACAACAATATGCTAATTGGACAATACATTAAGAAAGCAGCCGAGATGCAAAATGAAGTCATCAATCTACCAGACAATGTTGCGGTGAGGGTTATCATTTTATTATTTATGTTAATAAATATTCTTAGTAAATCTTTATATTGTCTCAGTCTCGTTAGAAAAGGTTCTTTTTTAATTTTTTAATTAAGCAGCATTAAGCTGTTTCTTGTTTAGGGAACTTAAAAAAAAAATATAAACACTATCCTTAAACTAATTAAAACTAAAGCTGACACATTTTCTATATTCTTTTGTCTATTAGTATTCGCCCAGTGGCGTATACACATATAAGTTAGAGATCTTCCATGAGATCTTGTTCTAGGACGGAATTAGGTCCTGCGGTACTCTCCTTTTTAAGCGATGAAAGGAACGAGTAGGGTTCATCAAATGGCAAGCAAGTCCATTAGGATGCTTTTCTAAACGACAAGAGTATGACGTCAGTTTTTTGGCTATCTCCTGTTTCACAGTAGGTATTTCCAAATCCTGGTGCAGCAGGGAATTAGTGATGAACCATGGGGCATTTGTTATCATTCGGAGTAAGTAGGAATCTAATCCACAACTATTGCATATGCAATCAGGTGCCTAAAGCCTAAGTGGTTAGTTAGCCTAAATGGTTAGTGTTCTGTCTAAACGTCCTCCAATTTAAAGTAACGAAACGTTAATGACGTGGTATTTCCCTAGGAGTTGCAAGAACAAGCGCTGTGCCTCCGCGAGCAGCTGATCGTGTGCGCAGTGGGGAGAGAACGCGCGCGCGCCGCAGAGGAGGAGCTGCGCGCGCAACTGCTGCACCACGCGCAGCTGCTGCTGCGGAAGGACGACGACCTGGCTGCTGCTGCTGCCGACCTCAGAGATGCGCGGTACGTGCGTGTGCGGGTACTTGCGTGTGAGTCAAACGTATCAAGTCAAACAGTTCTCCAGAACACTCCCCGTTGTAAATGCGATAGAGAACGCACAGTGAAGAAACGTCTCTACGCAATGCCAAAGTGTCAAGCCCTTCACAGATTACTGGGTCCCCAATGATTCGAATGGCTCTGCGTTGTATGCGATCAAATGGTTCAAGCTGATACTGGGGGGCACCGGCCCAGAGATGAGAACAGTACTCCATATGAGGCCGCACCTGGGCCCTATACAGGGACAATCGGTGTTTGGACGTGAAGTACTGTCTAGCTACTATATCGCGATACTGGCACTCACTCGAAACTTTAAGGCCCAATAAGCTGATATAGGGCTCGGCTTTAAGGGGAGTGTTCTCGAATACTGGTGATACGACAAATGGGGATTTTTTAGTGGTCAACGCGCAAACTTGTGTCTTCTTGGGGTTGAATTGAACCAGGTTCCTTTCACCCCATAAGGAGACATTCGCGAGGGATGCCTCAACAGAAGACACAAGTTTTATTCGGCACTCGTCGACGGTATCCCGAGAAAGACCTGCACGGCCGTTTATATCAAATGTTTAATTGTTTATGTTTGTGTTCCCAGCGAGCAGCTCGACACGCTGCAGACAGAGCGCGAGCAGATGAAGGAGTTGGCGGACAAGCTGCGGCACTCCAACGAGATGATAGAGCAGCTGTTGGAAGACAAGGTACGCTCATGCTGTATATTAAATAGTATTTGTTGATTTGTTGTATAATATTAAAATATTTTTGTCTTATGTGTGTGTTAATGTGTGAAGGAATATTTTCAAGTGAGAATCGAACTCACTATCCTTATGTTCATTGTCTACCATACTAATGAAACTAATCAAAAGGATACTATTGGCGTAGTTGTTTTTAAATTTTTACATTAGTAATTGGTCGCAAGTAAGGCTCCCTATACCACAACAATACACGTGATTCTATTATAAATATGTAGTTACATTTTTAAAATTAATGCCAATCAGAAAATCGATTGTGGGGAACGGAGTGTCTTAACACTAGGTTCCCTCTGCCTACCCTGCTGAGTGCGGGATACAGCGTGAAGCTAAAAAAAAAAAGGAAATCGATAAGATGTTATTAAATCTAACACACTACCATTGCAACAGGGTGGCCTTGAAATAGTGAAAAATTGCCGTGCAGTGCAGTGGGTTTGAATGGTTTCCAGGAGACGCGGCTTCGAATCCTACTGCTATTCAATTTTAATTCTAAAATCTACAATTGTCTTTTTCAATATATTAAGCGTGTGAATAATTCTTTGAAATAATAACTGTTTTTGTGTAACAGAAGCGTCTCCAGAACGAAGTGAGCGAAGTTCGCTCCAAAGTGAGTGTTCTGCAACAGGAGCTCGACAACGGGGAGAAGGTGCAGCAGGACTTTGTGAGGCTGTCGCAGTCGCTGCAGGTAAGCTTAGGATGACGTTTTGTAGTTTACTAACGGGCTAGTATTATGTTAATATTTTTGTGTAAATTAATTTTTCATTTTCAAATTAAGTCATTTGATTGAGTGGGAATCGAACTCACAACCAATCGCTTGTACAGTTAGATGTTAGCAAAATTGCATCATAAGTTTATTTTAATGTATTTTTGATATATTATTTAAGTGATTATTGTTATGATTTTTAGTATAAAATGAGAAAATAGCATCCTTTTTATAAATCAATCAATTCCTATTGTGAAAAGTATATATAATTTTTTTTTTATATTAAAATATTACTATATAAATAATATATACATTTCTTAAATTTTTACTAACAATTTAACACATGAATTGGAGGCACTATTCAAGTGAAGAGTGAAAATTGGAGTGTCTAGACACTAAATTTCTCTTGTTTCTTTTGTTATATGGGGAAAATGGTATATTTTTTTTCTTATATATATAATAGTGTATGTTTGTGTGTTCAGGTGCAGCTGCAGCGCATCCGCGAGGCGGACACGGAGGTGCGGTGGCAGCACGACGACGACGTGAGCGAGTGCCCCGCCTGCCACGTCCACCTGCCCACCAACAAGAAGAAGGTGACTAGATTATTTCTTATCAACTTTTTTTTTAGCTTCACGCTGTATACCATGCACAGCGGGGTAGACAGAGGGAACCTAGTATCAAGACACTCCGTTTCCCACGCACCGCCGAATTCGGAGGCATTGCGTGTTAAGTGGCGGAATTTAACGCCGCACTTTGCCTCTACACCAGAGCAAAGAAAATGGAAATATTAAATATTTCCACTCTTCGAGTGGGAATCGGACCCACGACCAGTCGCTTTACATGCATACTTTGTGCCACTGCGCCACGACTGGCCTCAACTTTCTACTATTTATAATCGGTACAAACAGACAGACAAAAAATGTTATTTTACTTTAAAAAAATTAAAGTGTTAGACAGGAAATTCAAAAAGACATTTATTTTTTTTTCTTAATAAATAAATTGTAATAAATTGTATAAGATACAACGCAGCTGGTAGAAGAACGCATGGCTTAGTGGTCAAAGCGCCTGAATGGTTTTCATGACTTTGAAAATCGCGGATTCGAATCCCGCTGTGGTCAAATTTTTATACTTTTTCTAAATGTGTTTTTCAAAGTACAGTATAGTTCTGTTTTAAAACTAGTTTGTGCTTTGTTATTTTTATGATATTCATTGTAGATTTATGGTTTATATGTTATTGTGTAAAACAAGAAATTTATAATTCTCAAATAGAATAACCTTAATTATTTCTTTTCAACTTTCTGTAATTCAAAATTGTAAAAAAATGCTATTATATAGTATATGTATCATGTATACTCGTTCATAATGTTTATCTAACTCCACGGTACATTTGTACACAGATCCACTGCCGCCACTGCGGGCGCATATTCTGCTCGTCGTGCGTGTCGCACAGCGTGGCGTGCGGGCCCCGCGCCGCGCCCGCGCGCGTGTGCTCCGTGTGCCTCACGCTGCTGCAGCCGCACCGCGCGCCCTACTTCAGCACCAGGCCGCCCAACTCGCCCGATTAGCTGCCACACCACCACTACCACCGGCGCCAGCCACATCACTACCACCAGCGCCAGCAACATCACTACTAGTTACCAGGACCAGCGGCAGCGTCACCAGTACCAGTGGCAGTGCCACCCTATATAGATTTTGAAAATACTTTACATATATGTTCTTTCTCAATATCACCTCGATAGCCACCACCAACAATGGCTATGCAAGTGTAGGTTGACTTTCCTTGTGGTTGTTGTGATACTACAGCTATATTGTTATCCGTACAAGATCTAATCAATCTCCTAAAGCAATAGTTTTGCAAAGAGTTTATTTATATATATATATATATATATATATATATATATATATATATATATATATATATATATATATATATATATATATATATATATATATATATATATATATATTTATATATTCTATCTCAAAAATCATCTCGTAATTCAAGAAATGAAAAATTTTGTAGGAATGTGTTAGGAACTTTTTCTTATTTAATTTTTTACACCTCTTCTGCTAATTTTCAATAAGAAGGAGGTAAGTTATTCATAAATACAATACAAAAAAAAGGCAAAAAAAACTCGATTTTAGTTGCCACACACTACAAAAGTTATACAAAAGAAATTCTTATAGATTTCCTAACGCATGGAATGTGTCAAAATTATTTTTCCTTAAACCATGAGAAAGCTGGCAAAATAGCACTTTTTATAAACCTTTTTTAAATTAATTTTTCAGTCTTCTTTACTTCAGTGTAGTCTAAATAATATTTGTAAATGGTTTGTGACATTGTGTCCCCGGTGTGCGCTGAGCATTATACACAACAGATGTCGTGTTACAAGTTATTTAGTTTGTAGCTGACCGATTACTAGAGAAAAATATGTCTTAAATATATCTCTTTACCGTTTATTTAATAGAACAATGACGTAATTACATTATAGCCATTTTTAAAGTGTGAAATATTATAATATTTCCATTTTCTTCGCTCTGGTGTCGAGGTAAAGCGCGGCGTTAAGTTCCGCCACTTAACACGCAATGCCTCCGAATTCGGCGGTGCGTGGGGAACGGAGTGTCTTAATACTAGGTACCCTCTGGCTACCCTGCTGTGTGCGGGATACAGCGTGAAGCTAAAAAAAAAATATTATCTATTTCCAATAATTATGATGAAATCTCATTTAGTTGTGTATTACTGTTACTATTTCATTATATAACTTCTTAAAAATAAAAAAAAATACAAAATAAACTTTACAGTAATTACGTCGTTTTTCTATTGGATGACCATAATGTATTGAAGTTTAATATGAAAATTTGAACTTTCATATTTTTAACATGTACAGTTCATTTTTTTTAAACATTTTTAAAGTGTAATTCCACACTTAGGAACATTGAAAAAGTCTTTTAATATCTACTACAGTTGATAATAATTGTATAATCTTCAACATGGCGCTATAAAAATGTTTAGCTTAAAACAGTATCCGATAGGCACAAGTTCAAATTTTTCATATTAAATTTCTATATATTTATTGTAATAAATGTCCAAAAACGTCTTAAATATTATAAGAACGTTTCCTTTTCAAAAATTATTACTTTAATAGTAAATTTGATTTCCTTTTTTATTATTTTCACGTGAAAATAACTATTTTTTTTAAAGTGTTATTCCACACTTAGGAAAATTGAATAAGACATTTAAAGAAAACGTATAAAAATTTGAACGCAGCGGGATTCGAACCCGCGCCTCCTGAATATCGTTCAGGCGCTCTCACCACTGAGCCATGCGTTGCATGCCTACACGCTGCGTCGAAATTCTTATACGCTTTATTACAACTTATTTATGTTGTTAGCATCTCTGTAGAGAGATTTTTACAAATTTCTGCTACCCAAAGACTATTCTACGAACATTCATTTGGCAAGAGAGAATGCTATTTATTAAATACTTTTAAACATTTTTAAGCGTTCAAAATTTTTATACGTTTTCTTTAAATGTCTTTTTGAATAACTATTTTTTTTTTCGTTTTTGTTTAAAGTGTACATATTTGTTCTCTAGAATATATATGTAGATAATGTATTTGTGGATTTTAAACAAAATATGAATTATTTTGAATTTCCTCAGTTTATTTGATTAATATGGAATTGGGCAAGAGACCTGCGGGTCAAGTGATACATATAGTGCTAATTAAATTAACATTTATTGTAATGTTATGAGATATTGTCCAGTTTGCATTGTGTGATAGTGTGTGGATATTAAAAAAAAATGATTATTAAAATTAATTATATACTTTTTTTGGGTTCAATATTTACTTGTGGGAATGTGAAAGCTTAAATGTTCCCAGTAAAACTCAAGAATTACTAACTTTAATGATAAAATTCTCTGTTTCTAATCTACTTGAATCAATATTTAAATGTCTCTCTTACAAATAAAATTTTTTCCGAGGTTATTAGTATGAAATAAATGTATAAATGATTCCTTTAGTATTCAAGTTGGTAAATCTTAAAACTTACTGCATATTAACCTGTTAAAGTATCACATATAACGATATTGCTATTTCTTAATACCTCATTTTTTTCTATATAAATTTTCTTTAAGAAAATAGGCACTATAGTACGCGCATTTTATTTTGATGACTGGTCGAGATAAGACTCCGGTACATACTACCAGCCAATATGAGTTGAGGAGTGCAGAGTGACTGAGACACTACACTCCGCGTAATGGTCTCGTCTCGCTCTCAGCCTCTCACCACCAATCTCTCCGTTAAAGGCGTTTCTGCGACGTCTATTGTAGCTAGGTTTCGACCTTTCAAACTAGAATGCGCGTACTATATAATAAGTGAAAGTAATAAATATAACAGATTGGTTTGTATTTTTTATTATTATTAAAAAGGGATCGTTTTAAGACGAAAATTTTATTAAATCTTGTCAAATATAGACTTGTTACATCTTGATAACATTACTTCTATGTATGTAAACGCTATCATATAATGTGAACTGAATCTAGATAATGTTAAATAAAATAAAACTAGCAAATATTGTAAGATAGATATTTTATTGTAAATAAAGAGCTCGGTATTGTACCCAAAGACGACTAATTATTTATTCACATATTTGTAATTTAAATTAACATCATGTTACAATATGGGATGAAGAAAAACATACGGAATTCAAATTAGTAGTAAACTTTTATTAAGATAATTATAAATAAGCAAAGAGAAACTTTATTCAAAGTGCTTAAATTGAAGATAGACAAGGATGAAAATTTAAGATTATTAAACATGACAATTTTTATTTTTAATAAAAAGATAATAAATTACTGCATCGTATTTTCAAGGACTTGGTTTGTTTTTTGAGAAATACTAACAAATACCTTTTTTTACCAAAGTGGCTTTTGTAAAAATACAACACATATCTCAATTTGTTAAACACAGAAGAAAAAGTGTATAAATCTGTATCCATCTTCTTGCATCCTATGTGCATGTCTTCAATTAAGTATTTTAATTATATAAAGGAAATATCATCTTCATATCAAAACAATAATAATTAAATGTAAATAACTTACAAACTAAATGGAAATAATGAAAACAATTACAACTAGTCGTGGTAGTTCTCGAGGCTGAGCGTGATGACGTCACTCACGAGACAGTCCGCCGGCTGCAAATGGAAACAGGGAAAACTTAATTAGTATAAAAGAAACTTGTATAAGGACTCTGTTCCTAACGCCGACATTACAAGTCTATGATTATTTTTGTTTTCAGACCAGAAGTAGTCGAAGGAGAACCTAGGGTTAAGATACTCTGTTGCTTATCAGAGTGAAAATATTTTTTTTTTAGCTTCACGCACACAGTAGGGTAGGCAGAGGGAACCTAGTGTTAAGACACTCCGTTCCCCACGCACCGCTGAATTCGGAGGCTTTTGCGTGTTAGGTGACGAAAATTAACGCCTCGCTTTACCTCGACACCAGAGCGAAGAAAATGGAAATATTAAGTATTTCCACTCCTCGAGTGTGAATTGAACCCACAACCAGTCGTTTACAGTCACACGCTTGTGCCACTGCGCCACGACTGGCCACTGCTGAAAATAATTTAAATGATTATATTTAAATTATTTTTTATACTAATACCGAGGAACGCGTTGAAATGCTTCATTAATTTCTGAATGGTATAATGAGAATCGAACCCGTATTTACACTGCATCATGATGCCCTTATATACTCTACATTAGGACTCAAGTTTTCTAGATAACAACCTAATGATTTTTTTAATTGTATATCATTTATTTCATGGTGCTGAATTATTAAAGGAACTACCTCACCTCCTTACTTATGTTAATTTTTTGCCATACTTAATCAAGATGATGTCTCTCGAGGCCAGTTGTGGTTCGTGGACACAAAGTGTGACTGTAAACGCGACTGGTTGAGGAGTCGATTCCCATTCGAGTGATTGAAACATTTCCCTTCTTGGTATCGGTGCAAAGCACGGCGTTTAGTTCCGCCGCTCAACACGTAACGTGACGTAACGCGTAACACCTGCTTTGTGCGGCATACAGCGTGAAGCTATAAAAAACTTCACCAGAGGTGATGAAACTTAAATCTATACTTTTACTGATAAAACCGTCTCCAAACATACACCCCACCAAACCTCCCTAACTACAGGAACCCGCACTCACCTCAGAACAGATGCCGACCAGCGCGTCAGCACACCCGTAGAACTCCTCCTTGAGGGAGATGACGATGGTCTGCAGCGAGCCCTTCTTGGAGCGGATGAAGGAGGCGACCTTGCCGATGTTGGTGTTGTCGAGCGCGGCGTCTATCTCGTCCAGTAGGAAGAATGGAGCTGGTTGGAAACTGGAATGAAGATTGTTTTGTTATTACTATTTTTTATTTATTTTTTGTTATTGAAAAAAAAATATAAAATTCTAAAGTAAAAGTTAACTTAGGCAAAGTCTCATTGTATCAGCTATCTGCCAGTGTAAGTCCCGTCAAAATCGCTCCAGCCGTTTCAGAGATTAGCCGGAACGAACAGACAGACAAAAATTATAAAAAATGTTATGTTTCCCACTCGAGGAGTGGAAATATTTAATAGTTTCATTTTCTTCGCTCTGTTGTCGGGGTAAAGCGCGGCGTTAAGTTCCGCCACTTAACACGCAATGCCTCCGAATTCGGCGCTGCGTGTGGAACGGAGTGTCTTAACACTAGGTTCCCTCTGCCAACCCTGCTGTGTGCGGGATACAGCGTGAAGCTAAGTTATTTTCGTATGTGTATCGCGTATACGTACACATTGTAAAAAGTGATCATTTTAATATAACAAACACACTCAAATTATAATTATTTGAATAGATTATTATAGGATTTTGTGACCCATCATGGATTTTTGTCCTTTTCCGCCCTTTATTTTTACATGTAAATAACATATATTACAAGTGAATCCATACTTATATTATAAATGCGAGAGTGTGTATGTTTGTCTGTCACGCCTTCACGGCAAATCTACCGGTCCGATTTGGATGAAATTTAGACTGAAAATAGTAAATAACTAAGTGTCTAACATAGGCTACTTATTTTTTTAAAAATCAACCTCAAAGTGTTGAAATAACGGATGAAAGTTTGTGTGAAAAATCTACACCGCTTGACCAATTGTAATGAATTTTGGCATAAACATAGTTAATAATCCAAGGTTAAGAATAGACTACTTTACTTTTCGAAAATCCACCCCAGATTGTAGCAATATAACGAAATAGCTATATTGTTAACGCAGCGAAGCCGCGAGCGGGCCGCTAGTATAAAATATAATAGAGAGACTATAGCAGTCCCACAACAGTTAGGTCCGGTGGTTTAAGACAATCAAACTTGTCTGGTGGTTTTAAAAAAAATCTAACTTTCGATTCGTTGCTAAACAAAGTTGCTAACCCTGCTAAACAATATAGCAGGACAAACTTGTAATATAATTAGACTAAAAAAAACTCTGTTCACGTACCTGTGTATAGCAAAGAGTAGAGCGAGCGCGGCGACAGTCTTCTCTCCGCCGGAGAGATTGGACATGGGCTGGAAGCGCTTCCCGGGCGCCACGCAGTTGTAGTTGACGCCGTCCAGGTACGGCTCCTCGGGGTTCTCGGGGCCTAGGAACGCTTGCGCTGATTGGTTCATCGCGAGCGCCTGAAAACCAAACATGAATAAATACATTGTAAGTTGGGATCGGAGGATCTACTTGTGAAACATGAATCATATGACATATTTCCAGAGTGACATTATGAAAATAATTTAACTACGAAGGGAGATCCAAAAGTAGCATCTGTTAATATAAGTATTTTTTTAACCGTTAATCTCCTACACAAGATTATATCCATGAATGGGAATTAAATCCAGAACCACCGCATATACAGTGAAACAATAACTCTTGATTACTTCACGAGGCAGTTCCAACATTCCAGTTAACATACTTGAAATATTAGCTAAATAGTGTTAAATAAAATAAAAAAAATCAACAAATATTATACTTAATTTTAATAACAAAAAACAAAGTTAATAACATTACCTTATAAATAGCATCAATCTCGTTGGCCACGTGCTCGAAGCACGTCATGAATTTATCGTGCCTCTCTTTCTTCACCTGGAAATTGTAAATATACTTTTATTGTAAGCAATATATTCCACACCTTAGTTCCGTGGTAAACATGTTCAACTTATATTACTCAGTTCAATTAACGGGTTCGAATATAAATTCGAATATAGATTAATATAGATTCGAAAAAGATAGTATAAACTATCTTTTTAAATCACACTCAGTGAAATAACACTCTAAAATAGTGGTGAATAACCTTCGGCCCGTTTTATAATTAAATTTTATCCGCCGAGCGATTATTTATATTACTCATATTTTTCCGCTACTTTTCAAATACTATTAAAAAATATTTGGCAGAAAAAAATCGTAATTTAAATACGTTGTAAAAAAATGAATACTCACTACCCTTGCTAGGAAGGAATATTATTAAAATAAGATTTATCAGGTGATGGATGGATGGATCTTATTGATGAATACATACATGCATAGGAACCTATTCAAAAAGCTAGCCTTAGAATGAGATATTATATTGAAAAACAGATTGACCTTTTCAAAAGCAAGTTTCGCCTTGTGCGCCCTCTTCCTCGCCGCCACGAACGCTTCGTTAGTCGCGTTTACTTTCTCACGGACCTCGTTCAGTTTTTGCATCGCCTGAAATCATTTTATTATTATTATAGCTGATGTCAAAATCAATATATTAAAAATAGTGCATATGAAACGAATAGAGTTAATAAAATGAGAGAAGACGCTATCGTGGTGCAGTTGTACGATTAATTGTGGATTGGATGCCCATTCAGTGGAAAGATCCCAATTTATTTATCTTTTTCTTCAGCTCTGGCAAACACTTAAGACAAGAAGCCTCGAATCCAAATAAAAAGTGGCGAGTGTTTTAACACTAGGTGCTCTGAAAAGGTGAAAAAAAAACAAGCAATGCAGCGGTCAACACCACAGCGTCCACTCGCCAGTCATCTGTTACGATCCTTAACGTGGACATGCGCATGCACATATTGTGCACTTTATGAAATTTTAATTAAACACAACATTAATACTGTTCAGTCGTAGCTTGGGGGCACAAAGTGTGACTGTAAACGACACAGATTGTAGGATTTATTTCTACTCTGGGGGAGTGATTATATTTGAATTTTCATTTTCTTCGCTCTGATACGTAAGAGAAAGCTCGGCGTCAAGTTCTGCTACTCGACGCCACTTACTCAATTTCACTCGATTTCGGGCGGAAAGTAGGGAACGGAGTGTCTTAACACTAGGTTCCCTCTGCCTTCCCGAATGTGTGCGGGATATAGCGTAAAATTGCTTTTCTTCATAAATGCAGTCCACATGTATCATTCAACAAGCTACCAAAACTAACGAGCTCCTATAAAATTTAGCTATTAATCTGCCATCTTTGAGTCCCACATAACCCATTCGGGACCCAAACCGAATGGGTTCCAAAATCCTCAATTTTTCACAACACAAGCCAGTCCTACCCGCATGTTAGGCGCCTGTATCTTATCCACGGTGTTCTGCAGCGAGTTGATGGCCTTCTGCAGCTTGTCCGCCTTGCGCTTGATCTCGTCCGCCTCGTCCAGGTCTGTGAGCGCCTCTGAGAGGGAACGGTAGTCCACGCGGATTCTGTGTGGGGTAACATGAAGGGCTGTTTATAATCTGTATTGGAGATATATTTTTTATCTTCAAGCTATATCCCGCACATAGCAGGGTAGGCAGAGGGAACTTAGTGTTAAGACAATCCGTTCCCCATTTACCGCCGTATTCGGAGGCATTGCGTGTTAAGTGGCGGAACTTAACGCCGCGCTTTACCTCGGCACCAGAGCGAAGGAGTTGGAAATATTAAATATTTCCACTCCTCGATTGGGAATCGAACCCACAGCCAGTCGTTTTAAAAAACTTACAAAAAATTTAATGCTGTGGGATTCAAACCCTTTTGGAAACTGTCCAATCATTTTTATACGTTTTCTAAAAATGTGTAAATAGCTTAATTTAACTATACTTTAAAAGTTAAAAGTAAAATGTGTTTTGTTGTCCTCCAAAATCACACCAGCAAGTTATATAATATGAACAAAAACATTAACAAATAACCTAAAACGTATTATATTAGATAGCTCAATGGCTATAGTACACTGGTTCCCAACCAGTGGTCCGCGGACCACCAGTGGTCCCTTCTGCGGACGAAAGTGGTCCGCGAACGATTTTAAATTTAGCCTGTATTGGTAGCGTTTTTGTATTTATAGGGTAGGCAGGGGGATCTTAATGTCAAAACACTCCGTTCCCCACTTTTTTCTGAATTGTCAACTAAACGCCGTGCTTTCTTTTATTACTAACAAAATAAAAATATTAATTAATAATATTTAATTCCTCCAACTAGGAATCAAACTCATGGTTGTTGAAAGTAACACGCATGTGCGACAGTGCCATGATAACCTCGCAATTGACACAAATTTCTCGATAAATATATACTTATTTTTATGTAATTTCTTCTTGAATTTTGTAGTAAAGTTTTCGTTTCCTTATTACTTTATTTTTATTATACTTACATACATAGTGGTCCCTGCTAGCAAGAATAATGGTCAAGAAAAAGTGGTCCTTGATCAAATAAGGTTGGGAACCCCTGCTATCGTCTATATAGTGTAGGATGTTGTATACCTGGAGTCCTTTAGGTGTTGCTGCGCGCTGGACATACTGGACGACTCCGTCTCCTCCGCCGTGTCGTCGAGGCTGCCCTCCAGCAGGGGGATCATCACGTCGTCGATCTACACACACACACCATTTAACAAACATGAAAAGAAAATGTTTATAAGCATGTTAACAATATGATAACAACAAAAGTTAAATTTTCAACACAGAGAGAAGTGTAGTGTTAGATGTAACAGTGTTAAGACACTCCATCCCCATTGTTCCCTGAATTCTGGAAGCATTGCGTGTTAAGTGATAGAATTTAACACCACGTTTTGCCTCGATACCAGAGTGAACAAATTGGAAATATTAAATATTTCCAATTCTTGTGTGAGGATTGAACCCACAACCATCGTTTTTTAAACAGACGCTATCCTACTGCGTCACGAAGACTTTAATATATAGCACTCAAAACTCAATATAATTAAAGACATTTGAATAACTCTACATATACGGTCAGTTTTCTATTTACGACGGGGTTCGGTTCCATAATTTCGATCGTAAGTCAAAATGGTCGTAAGTTGAATTTCACAAAAAAATAAATAATATAACATGATAGACATACATGTATATATTATGTAACCAAATATAATGGGGTTTTATTTCAGACTTTAAAATGTTTAATTGTTCTTATTTTAGTTGGTTAATTAAATAACTACACAGAAAAACAAAATTGACCCATTTTTTTTGAAAAAAAATCAGACATTTTTGTCGCAAGTGCGAAAGGTCGTAAGTCGAAGAGGTCGTAACTCAGAACTGACTGTACAGGATAGTGTATACCTTGCACTGCCGCAATATGTTGTGCCGGTCACTCCGCCGGCTCTCAATGCGCGCCTCCACGCTCGAGATCTGCTTCTGTATGCTCTGGATGTCCTTCTGCACCGCGCCCACCTCCTTGCGAGCCTGGATACATTAGTCAAATATGGATATTAGTAAAATACTAAATAACTATAATATAAAATAATATAATATAACTATATAAAAAATAGCATATTTATTTATTTTATTATATTATTTTTCAAGGCAAAAGTAAATAAAAATAAACAAACGTGAAAATAAAGTAAGTATTTTTGACAGCAAGAGGTATTTGTTGAACTGTGGTTAATATGCAATGTTGATTGAGAAAATAGACATCGGGATCTTGACAGCAATGCGACGATTCTCGTGATTACGTTGTTATGCACAAAAACAAAAAATATTGAATAAAAATGTAGGGTAGTCTAATTTTTGACTACCCTCCATTTTTCCTTTGTGGTCAAAAACACTTAGTTTGTCATTGTCACAGTGGTGGAAACCAACAATTAGTCTTCTCAGTTATCAGAGTGGAGTAATGATAACACTTTAAATATAATCAGTTTCCTTAAGTATCAAGACAAGACAGTCTACAGGGACAAAACAACAGTTATATCCCACTCACAACCACAACTCTCCACGTAGTGACTGAACCCCTCTCTACGATTCCCTCTACACAGTGCACCTCCCCACCCCCCTCTCTGCCACTCTATTGTGAACACCCGCCACTTTCCACAAAGTGGCCACCCCCCCACAGTCCGCAGACTCTTCACCCAGTCACCACCCGTCACTCCCCGTTACTTTCTACTCTCCACTACACTACACGCAGTGACTAAAGACCCCCCCCCCCGCTTCCCCGGCACTATCCACGCAGTAACTACCCCCCTTCTCGCACCACTCTACACTCCTCCGCTCCGCACTCTACACCCCCCGCTCCCCACTCACCGCGGTGACGGCGTCGTCGGCGCGGTCCTGGTTGGCGCGCGCGGCGGCCCGCTCCGCCTTGAGCGCGTCGGCGCGGCGCAGCTCGCGGTCGATGTCCTGGCGCTGCTTGGCCTCCGCCTGCCGGTTCACGTCCAGCTCGTCCTCGCCGTCCTGCACAGTGCGCTCCCAGCGGGTCACGTTCTCTGGGGACACCAATACCAGATACATTAGGATTGGTAGAGGGAATCTAGAGACATTACATGTTGAGTGGCAAAACTCAACGCCTCGACACTAAAGCGAAAAAAGTAAAATATTTCAATTCCTCGAATGAGAACCGACTCCACGAACAATTTACAGTCGTTTACAGTCGTTTGTGGCCAGTCGTGGCCTAGTGGCACAAGAATGAAGAAGAACTGTAAACGACTGGTTGTGGGTTCGATTCCCACTCGAGGAGTGTAAATTATATTTCCATTTTCTTCGCTCTGGTGTCGAGGTAAAGCGCGGTGTTAAGTTCCGCCACTTAACACGCAAGCCTCCGAATTCGGCAGAAAGTGGGGAACGGAGTGTTCTTAACACTAGGTTCCCTCTGCCTACCCTGCTGTGTGCGGGATATAGCGTGAAGCTATTTAATTTAATTTACTTTACAGTCACAAAATGTAACTACCCTCAAACCGTGACCGGCTTCCAGTATTTTATTATTATTATTGACACAACTTTTTATTTATAAAAAGTACAAGGCAGAGAAGCTTTCGGGTCGCTTGGTGTCAGATGAAAACCGTCCGTCGCCCACGTCCCCGTGCAACGCCAGAGCTACATGAACATTGCCTTTAAGACGGAGGTAAACGCGCCCTTTGAAGGTATCCATGTCGATAGATCTGGAAAGACTGCCGTTCCACAATTGTGTGGCATTGTAGAAAGAAATTTCGACGAAACTGCACATTACTAGAGTGCCATGTATCCAGATGGTAAGGTTGGAAAATTCAGAAAATTCACATACCAACATGTTATCAAGTCAAACAGTTCTCCAGAACACTCCCCATGATACATACGATAGAGAATTCATAACGAGGACACGTCTCTACGTACGGCCAAATTGTCAAGCTCTGCACAGATGCTCGGGTCCCCGACAATTCGAATGGCTTTACGCTGTATGCGATCAAATGGTTCGAGCTGATACAGGGGGGCACCCACCCAGAGATGAAAACTATACTCCACATGAGGTCGAACCTGGGCCCTCTGCAGGGACAATCGGTGTTTGGGCGTGAAGGAGCTTAATCTTCAAATGATCACGAAACTGGCACTCACTCGAAACTTTCAGGCCTAATAGCTGATGCTGTGCGCAGCTTGGATGACGATACGACAAATCGCGTTTTTTTAGCGGTCAACGCGCAAACTTGTGTCTTCTGGGAGTTGAATTGAACCAGGTTTTCCTCCCGTTAAGGTCTGCAACGCATCCATAACTTTTGTATTTTTATGGATGTCCATGAGTGAAGGTGATCCAATTACCATCAAATGGTCCTTCTGTTCGTATGCCCTTTCATCAATAAAAAGAAAATAAGAAAGAAAGACCTGCCGGTGTATACAGCGTCCACCGTGCTGTCATCCGCATAGCAATGAATGTCAGAATTCTCTAAAATGTTATTGATATGCAAAATAAATAGCGTGGGGGACAATACACAGCCTTGCGGGACGCCAGTATTCACGGTCATTAATTCTGAGCAAAAACCGTCGACAACGACTTTCATGCTACGCCCGACCCAACTACATAAGTTCTCGGGAAGTCCATAAGATGGTAGTTTCGCTAGGAGTGCCCCATGCCACACTCGATCGAAGACTTTCGCCATATCCAAGCTAACTGCCAGGCCCGTTCAGCGACCATGACGGAAGCCGTCGTTGATCAACTTTTTACTTTAACATCTTCATCTCTCCATTATTTTGGAAAGCAGGGAGGTGATAGCGATAGGCCTGTAGTTAGTCTAGTCGGAGCCATCCCCTTTCTTCGGAATCTGGGACTACGCCGGCAGAGTAAGACTGCCGAATCAAACGCGTTAGCACCGGCGTCAACTCAGGAGAAATACCATACAATCCACTCGCCTTATAGAGGTCCAAGGAAAGCAAAGCTCGGCGAACAGCCTTTTGGCTAAATTTGCAAGCATTGAGCTCTGGCACCGCGGGATGGTCGGCGGAGTATTTCCTTGGTCATCCAAAGTGGAGTTCGTGGCGAAGAGAGCGGCTTTCTCCTTCGCCGTGTGGACCAGGATGTCATTCTCTGTCCGTAACGGTGGAAACGAGGGCTGGCTAAAGTTGCCAAGCCCAGCCTTGGATAGTGGCACGGGTACCTCTCAAGTTTCTCACCGATTTTGGTGATATGCTTTGCTCTAGCAATTTGCCGCTTAAAGTACCTAGAGGGTAGGTTGTACTTCCCTTTTAAGGCTTTCGGATCCTTAGCGACCAATGCCACGGCCAAGAACTGATAAGCTTCGCGCTTACCAAAGGCAGCTAGTATTTTTAGCTCCAGTGACTTATTCAGTTATCATTTAAAATTGCGTCAAATCAAATCTTATATACATAATAATATTTAAATATTTTTCTAATATTAAGATAAAATATTTAAAAAATCAATACTAATAATAATCAACAAAAATTCTAACCAAAAACCAAAACAGAACCATGTGGTGTAAAGTTATCTGAAATACATACACCTAATTAATTACGCCACGATAAATTTTATTATAGCTCTAGCTTCACGCTGTATCCCGCACACAGCAGGGTAGGCAGAGGGAACCTAGTGTTAAGACACTCCGTTCCCCACGCACCGCCGAATTCGAAGGCTTGCGTGTTAAGTGGCGGAACTTAACGCCGCGCTTTACCTGGACACCAGAATTCTATTATATGAAATTAGAATTCCTTTTGACATAATGCTAATCAAGTTCAGCCGTGGGGCCAGTCGTGGCGTAGAGGTACAAAGTGTGACTATAATGCGACTGGTTGTGGCTTCAATTCCCATTCGAGGAGTAGAAATATTTAATATTTCCTTTTTCTTCACTCTGGTGTTGAGGCAAAGCGGGGCGTTACGTTCCGTCACTTAACACGTGTGGCGTGGGGAACAGAGTGTCTTAACACTAAGTTCCCTTTGTTGCTGTGTGCGGGATACAGCGTGAAGCTAATCAACCTGCATCAAATTAAATTCTTTTAATTTTAACATTTTTCTGTTTTTAGTCTATTTGTTTGACTGTATCTTTTTTATAGTAATTTAATTTGTTACAATTTTAAACTAATCATTTCTTGTCTATAAAATACCCTTCGAGTTAACTTAACCTCGAGTTAAGGATGGTAAGTAGCTATAATAGACGTCGTAGAAACGAATTATAGCAAGTAATTAATAGTAAAATGCGTCGAAAAAAACAGGCAGAAGATAAACACTAGGAATTTCATTAAGCGCGACCCAAGTATGTTATATCTCTGTCTCCCATTGACTACCTGACTGAATTTACATTATTTTTTCAAAAAGCTTAGATAAGTGAGGCTGTTGTGGTATAGGTGGAACTGCGCCTGACTGTAAAGCGATGGTTGTGGGTTTGATTAATTTTCGGCGACTATATTTAATTTTTAATTTCTTCGCTCTGGTGTAAAAGACAAACGCGGCATTGAGTTTTCCACTCAACACCCAATGTCCTATTTTCCAATGAAAATTAAAGAACAGAGTATAGTGACACTTCGTCGTTTGTCCTACCTCACTGTACGAGAGAAAATGTAAAACTGCTTTTTTTACCTCACTATATTCAAGCAACATAAAATGCGCTTTCTATCAACAAAAATAATCATAAATCACAACTCAATACAAATACAACTAACAATATAAAACTTAACATTAAGCAGTATAATATAAAAATTAATAATTAATGACTGACTCTGCGTGTCGCGGGATCTCTCGAACTCTAAGTTGGACGCGACGCGGTCTATCTGCGCCTCGAACTCCATACGCCGTTTAGCACGCTCCTGCTGCGCGCGCAGCTCACGCTCCTCGTACTGACTGTATGGACATAAGTATCATTATTAATATTTAATGTGGCCAGTCGTGGCCCAGCGGCACAAGCGTGAGACTGTAAACGACTGGTTGTGGGTTCGATTCCCACTTGAGGAGTGGAAATTATATTTCCATTTTCTTCGCTCTGGTGGCGAGGTAAAGCGCGGCGATAAGTTCCGCCACTTAACACGCAATGCATCCGAATTCGGTGGTGCTTGGGGAACGGAGTGTCTTAACACTATGTTCCCTCTGCCTACCCGAATGTGTGCGGGATACAGCGTGAAGCTAAAAAAATAATAATATTTAATACAGTTAGTATAGAAATTCAAATAAAGTACTTATTCACACTCTTAACTTGAAAGGTCGGAACCTAGCCACAGGTGTAGCAGAACCGACTTTTAAAGTGTGATTAGTGGTAAGAGGCGGCGAGCGCAAGGGGAGAACCGCGAGAGACAAATACCTACTCGTTAACACTCTTTGGCGGGCTGACCTTCGAAAAGCGTAGATATGAATGTTCAAGATAACATAAGCGTACAACAACAGACCAAGCTCATCTTTTAAAGGTGTTTTTAAAAGATGAGCTTAGTTTGTTATTGTACGCTTATGTTTTAAAGATTTATATTACTCGTGTCATATCTATATTGTGTTATACAACTTCGACTTTAAAACGTAAAATCACACTTTTTTTCCATCTTTTAACAATTTAAACTCCTTTTAGTTTTCTACCATTGCCATAGAAACCACATGACAGATATCAAATCAAGAATTTTTTTTCATCACGAAAGCTAACACCGGCTCAGAAAGCAGTTTTGCCTTTAAATTTCAATCACTCAGCAAATAACGAAACAATTTATATTCCTAGATTTGTATTCACGACCCTCACCGTATATTGGCAACGCCAATGTCCCTGCAGAACCCGCGGAACACGACGTCCTCCACATTGTTCATGTTCTCCTTCACCTCCTGGATCTTGGCGTCGCGGGCGCGGATCGTGTGCTCGATCTCTTCTATTTGTGGCTGAAAATTCAAAATAGCGAGATATTATAATGTCAGCTAAATAAATAATGTATAGTTTAAACTTAATGTTGACGTGTAAATTTCCTTTGCAATATGTATATCATATGAAGCAAAAGTTTATATGAAATACATGTAATACATATAATAGTCGTTTTATTAATTGAATTTATTTCTATATTAATATAATGGATAACCTTTTAAATCACTGACTCGCAAAAGGAGACTATTGCAGACCAGTTTCTCTCACTATCCAGCATGGCCCCTACCACACTGCATAGTGAGAGATCCCTAACCACTACAGCCATTAAGGCATGGCGTTGTGGAGCCCACGCGGGGCATTCTGCCAGAATGTGATGCGGCGAATCGATGGGCGCATTACACTCATGGCACTCCGGCGACGACTCCCGACGAGCAATCTGATGGAGGTATTTGCCGAAACAACCATGCCCCGTAAGCACCTACATCAGCCTGAACGTCAGGATCCCGAAATTCCGTTTGACCCTGCGCTCTAAATATAATAATACAATAACAGAACAATTACTACTTACGCCAAACATGTCCATCTTGCGCTCCAATTCAGCAATCTCAGCGTCAAGAGCTTTTATTTGCTTGAGCTGCAGAAAATAAAAATAATGGATTAAAATTAAACACTGTTTTTAATAAAAAAAAATCATTGTAATCTTTTAATTGCAGTAAAAAAAGAAAATAAATTAATTTTATTTTTTAGCAAAAGAAATGTTAATAATGTTATTGTGGGACATTATATGAACAAACAACAACAAATAACAGATATATTAACAACTACTATACTGGCCCGCTCGTGGCTTCGCCGCGTGAACTACATATCTGTTTCGTTATATTGCAAAATTCGGGAGTGTATTTTTTAAAATTAATGTAGCCTACATTTAACCTTATCACCTATAATATATTCATTATAATTGGTCAAGCAGCTTACATTTGTCATATAAACTTTCATCCCCTATTTCAACCATGCAGAGGTTACATTTTGAAAAAATAAGTAGCCCATGTTTGACCCTGGATTATTTACTACTTTTATACAAAATTTCATTCCAATCAGACCAGTAGATTAACTGTGAAACCGTGACAGACAAACAGACAGACTTTCTCATTTATAATATAAGTATAGATAACAATTAATTATATGAGTGAAGGCAGTATCTGTTACACAGGAAGGTAGTAATACCTTTACCTTTATTTTTAAGTAAAGAATATAATGGTGAGCGAGGTACTGAAGGTTTAAACTGACTACAGTTTAAATATAATAGATAATTAGTGTAAATAATTTAGGTAATTTAAATAGCATTTACAATATAGATACCATAAGTATTGTCGATATTTCACCTAAAAGTACTAATATTATAAATGTGAAAGTCTATTTGTTATTTTTGGCTGGCTAAACATAGGCTATAGGATATTTTTGCAAAAAAACAACACTGAAAACAGTGAAATAAGGGATGAAAATTTGATAGGGATGAATATTTCATGTTTTAAAATCATTGTAAAAAATACATTAATAAGTAAGGCTTATTACTCCGTAGAAGAGTATTTAAAGGATAATAAATGCGTGGAATGAATCTGATTAGAGTCCAATGCCGGATTAGCTAACCATTGTATTAAATAATAAAATTGTAATTTTTATATTGTTACTGCTGAGTTTCTGGCCGGCTCTTCTCAGCAGAACTGCCTTCCGAGTCGGTAGTAGCGCCATGTACATTCGACGATTCAAAACGTGCTTACAAAAGTCTATTTGAATAAAGATATTTTGAATTCGAATTCGACACAAATGAGAACGCGGGCAGTCGAAAATGAGTTGAAATGTGTGTGCGGCGAAGTCGCGAGCGATACTATGTGTGTAATATAAAAGGTAGATTAGGGGAAGAACAAGTAGCATGGGTAGTAGAGGTAGTACGACAGTATGAGTATGGCCGTACCGTGGTATCCCGGTCGGTGAGCGCGTACTTGAGGCGGGACTCCAGCCCCCGGATCTGGGAGTCCACGGTGGTCAGCTCCGACTCCTTGCGGGACTTCTTCATGGACTCGCGGAGCTCCTCTGTCAGTTTTTCCTGTTTATTTTAAAAAATAATGTTATATTAAAGACTAATATTGTTTTAAAAAAAATTAGTAATTTTGGTATTAGGTGCTTTAGTCGAGAAATGAAAATTTAGATATTATTCCCGGAATGGGAGTCGAACCCAGAACCATCACGATACAGTCAGACGGTAGCTCATTACGCCAGGTTGCAGGTATTAGTTTTTTTATTTGTTGACTTCTCTATTTTATAAAATACTCTAAATAATTTACCTTTTTAGCTTTCAGCTGTGAGAGATGCTTCTCGTCCCAACGTTTAGCCTTGCGCGCCAAGTCCAGGGACCCCCCAGAGATGATACCTGACTTCTGGTAGAATGTTCCGTCCAGTGCTAGCGCCTAAAAACAGACTTTATTAAATACTTTTAAAAAAATTACATTCGAATTTAAGTATATTCAATAGTATTTTGTATATATCGTGGTCATAATGTAGAATTGATGATTTCATGAAATCATTAACAATATCATAAATGGTTAAATGTTGCGAAACAACCAACTGAATTATATGTAGTAACCTAACCTACAAAAATGTACTTGAATATTACTTATTCTACGACATATTATCAATTTCAGTTTAGCCGCAAGGGTATATTAGACTCACTCCTATAAATCTGATCACCAAAAGATTAAATATTCTATAAGTAACTACAAGAATCCACACTTATATTATAAATGCGAAAGTCTGTGTGTTTGTCTGTCACGCTTTCACGGCTAATCTACTTGGTCCGATTTGAATGAAATTTAGAATGAAAGTAGTAAAATTGATTGGATCTAACATGGCTACTTATTTATTCAAATATCTACCTCTAAAAGGGTTAAATAGGGGAAGAAAGTTTATATGAAAAAGGTAAACCGCTTCATCAATTGTAATGAATTTTGGCATGAATATAGTTGATAATCTAAGCTTAAACATAGGCTACCTTATTTTTTAAAAAATGCGCCCCTGAGGGTTGCTATATAACGAATTAGACCACGCGGCGAAGCCGCGAGCGAGCCGCTAATATTTTATAATTTGTTAATTATTACTTTTCAAAGTGGCATCAACATGTCCCAAAAAGGACAATTGTTAATGTCAATAAACAGTAATGTTAACAACTGTAGTGTGTGTGTGTGCGTACGTGCGCGTGCGTATGTATGTGGGCGTGCGCGAGTGCGTGCTCACGCGTGTGTGTGTGTGTGTGTTTACGGGCGCGGGTGACTGCGTGCGCGTGTATACGTGTGTGGATGTGCTGGCGTGCGCGTGCGCGTGGCGCATGTGCGCGTGTGTGCGTGCGTGTGTGCGTACATCGTATCTGCTGTTCTTGGTGCGGTCGAGGTCGTAGGCGACGCGCGACGCGTCCTCGGGCGTCTCGCACACGAGCGTGTGTGTGGGCGTGTGTGTATGTGCGCGTGTGTGTGTGCGTGTGTGTGCGTGCGTGTGTGCGTACATCGTATCTGCTGTTCTTGGTGCGGTCGAGGTCGTAGGCGACGCGCGACGCGTCCTCGGGCGTCTCGCACACGAGCGTGTGTGTGGGCGTGTGTGTATGTGCGCGTGTGTGCGTGCGTGTGTGTGCGTGCGTGTGTGCGTACATCGTATCTGCTGTTCTTGGTGCGGTCGAGGTCGTAGGCGACGCGCGACGCGTCCTCGGGCGTCTCGCACACGAGCGTGTGTGTGGGCGTGTGTGTATGTGCGCGTGTGTGCGTGCGTGTGTGTGCGTGCGTGTGTGCGTACATCGTATCTGCTGTTCTTGGTGCGGTCGAGGTCGTAGGCGACGCGCGACGCGTCCTCGGGCGTCTCGCACACGAGCGTGTGTGTGGGCGTGTGTGTATGTGCGCGTGTGTGCGTGCGTGTGTGTGCGTGCGTGTGTGCGTACATCGTATCTGCTGTTCTTGGTGCGGTCGAGGTCGTAGGCGACGCGCGACGCGTCCTCGGGCGTCTCGCACACGAGCGTGTGTGTGGGCGTGTGTGTATGTGCGCGTGTGTGCGTGCGTGTGTGTGCGTGCGTGTGTGCGTACATCGTATCTGCTGTTCTTGGTGCGGTCGAGGTCGTAGGCGACGCGCGACGCGTCCTCGGGCGTCTCGCACACGAGCGCGTTGTTGGTGACGAACAGCACGGCGCGGTGGATGGCGGGCGGCTCGAAGCGCAGCACGTCGAACAGCAGCTTCACGTTCTTCGGCTCCTTTATGTCCCTGTGACACATACCACAACCAAATTATTAAGGATTAATCATTTATTTAGTCAACTGGAGGGACTTAGATCATTAAAGCAATGATTATTTTGATTGCCTTTGTTTTGTATGTGGCGTTGAGTTCCGCTACTCAACACGCAAAATCTCAAATTAGAGAAAGCCTAGAGTAGACTGTCATTAAATTATGATCATCATCAGCAACTACAAATATGTCGCTAAAATATATTATATGTCTGAAAGTGATTAGTACATCAAACATTTTATGAATCTTAATAAACTATTATATAATATTCTTAATAATCTACCACTTGAAGAATTATTCATCTAAATGTCTATTAAAACAATATACTCTCATATAACAATCAAATATATATGTTAATTTTTTTTCACTATATATTTATTACCTAAGCCTCTCCCTCAAAGGTTTAGCCTGTATGTAATCCAAGGGCAGGAAAGTCTCTGGCTCCAGCATCCTCTCCTTCAGCACCTGGATGCATCTCCTAGCAGTCTTCTCAGTGTCCACTACAATGGCTTCCATGTACTTGCCGAGTACTTTAGTGATGGCCACGTTGTATCGCTTGTGGGTAGGTTGACACATGTTGATCATACGGTCGTACTGGAAGGAGAGCGGAGAAAAAAATGTATTTTTTTTTAAATTTAAGTGTGATTGTAAGTGAATTATTGGGGATTTTTTTTGTTGTTAATAAGATTAGGTTATTAAAATTTTAGTATTTTAATATTGTTAAGAATTAAAAACGGGTTTTGGAGCGTACATCATATTACATTTCATTTAGTACATTAGTTTTCATAAAATAAAGGTAACAGTTAACAAGAGATGTATAGGTAGTTCTTGTTATGATAATAATAGCTGTGACTTTATAAAGTAGTAGCAATTCATTATCATTATTTTTTATCACATCTCAGCCATTTATTTATTTAAAACGTATATACAATTTAAGATGATATATAAAAATTGTTTAATTTTCATACTTTTCAAGAAGTTAGTTTCAAATGTTAAAGAGACTGGTGCATTATTTCCTGAACAAAGTATCGTATTGAAGCGCGTGTACAAAGAGTGCCTGAACGCGTGTGTACAATAGTACATAAACGTCTTAATAACAACGCGTCAGGATTTGAGGGTTTTTAAACAAATGTAAATGAAATCGCTAAAATAATATTACAGAAATAATTTGATTTAAATAATATAATTAAGAACTTTTTTTATAAATGTCGCGGATGGAGGTTGGATCTGAACTCACTCTATTTTTTTTTGGTATCTTTGTGTGGGATTAGAATGGTATTCTATAAAAATAAAATGAAATTGGTTGTAGGCCTTGAGTAAGCAAAAGGGTTTGCAACTAGGTTTGTATGCGTGCGTGTGTACTCACAACGCCCGGTATCTCCCGCTTGAAGCTCTCGACGATCTCCTGCTTCTTGCGGCGGCGCGCCTCCTCGTGCTTGTCCACGCGCGCGTCGCCGAGCTGCGCCGCCACCTCCTCCAGCGCCGACTGCAGCGCCGCCGCCGCGCCTCTACATGAACCGACGTCCGCCTGAACACCGTACAATACTAATCAAACTTGTTGCATATATTTAGAAAAAGTGAAGAAATTAGGTTAGTGGCCAGTCGTGGCCCAGTGGCACAAGAGTGTGACTGTAAACGACTGGTTGTGGGTTCGATTCCCACTCGAGGAGTGGAAATTATATTTCCATTTTCTTCGCTCTGGTGTCGAGGTAAAGCGCGGCGTTAAGTTCCGCCACTTAACACGCAAGCCTCCGAATTCGGCGGAAAGTGGAGAACGGAGTGTCTACGGAGTGAACTAGGTTCCCTCTGCCTACCCTGCTGTGTGCGGGATATAGCGTGAAGCTATTTAATTATATATAATTTTTAATTGATTGATTAATAACCAAATTAATAACATAATTTTATTAAGATTTAAAATAATAGCACACTTTTTTGCACGTCGTATTTGTATTGTTCCAATGTTCGGAGATGTTGACCAACTTGTAGAGAACTATTTAATTATTGTTTATTTAGTATATTTTATTTGTACGTTTATTTATTGACTACAAATTATAATACCTTATATTTATCGTTTACATTTTATTATTTACTTATTATATCAATATACTACACATATTACAATATCATATTTACGTACGTATTAGCATTTAGTTTATAAATAATATTCGGAAGCCGCCGGTAGTTGTGAATCCTTTCACCGGCGTAGCGGCTAATATTTAAGACAAAACAGTCGTTACTTTGCTTTCGATACGCTCACTGATATCCCCATGTTTTCTTTGTTCTCCGTATAATATCAGTTTTTACTTGTGCTTATTTATTTATTGTATTATTATTTCGTGGTGTATAAAACTATTTTATTAACTATTGTGCAATTGTAAATGTGTAATTGTACTTTTAAAGTGGTGTTGAAATATACATTATAATACAAGTAAGTGGACTTTAAATTTTACCACATCAACACTACCAACTAATGAATACATGCCTCACTGTTTTTACAGAGCGCACGTATCATTTGACACACAACAAAAAGTCAATTTAGAGACTAATCGCTCGTTCAGTTGACCCATTAGCATACAGTCGAGTCGTAACACGCACACAAGTTTTGCAATACTTACATATTTTTACACATTAAAACAAACAAATATAATAGAGGGGCGTTCATTTTCAAAACGGATGATCTATAGTATAAATTAATACAAATTTCGAAATAAAATAATCAAAACCTGACCTGCAGTTCAGCTCTCAGTCGTCGCTGTTCCTCCAAAGCTTGCTCTGAACTTTTGATGTGTTCATTCAGTTTCTCCACACGCTTCATAGCCTCGTTTCTTTCATGGCCCTGTCAGAATAATTAAATATTAATTTTATTGGTCGCTTCATAAGCCATAGTAAGAATTTTTTTCCGTTGCTTTAAATATGAGATAAATACTAATAAAACTATAAGATAACAATTACTAAATATTTTAAAAAAGACTATAAATTATGTTTAAAGCTAAATAACGAGAAAATTGAGTTTAACGTTTTATATCAAACTGTTGATAAGGTTGTTCAACTAGTACATGTCGATACAATAGAATTTATTTTTAGTATAATGTAAAGAGTCGACAAGAATTGACGCTGTCGTGGTGCAGTTAGACAGTGTCTTCCCCACTCTGGGGAATGATTATGTATAAATTTCTCATATCTTCACTGTGATAACAAAGACAAAACGCAGCGTAGAATTCCTCGATTTAAGATGCAATATCTTCATTTCAAGTGAAACGTGTAGGAGTATCTTGACACTAGGTTCTCCCTAACTACTTTACTATGTGAAAAAAAGCAAAAACTTATAGTTATTTTAGCTTCACGGGCACCTAGTGTTAAGACAATCCGTTTCCCACTTTCCGCCAAATTCGGAGGCATTTGGCGTGTTAAGTGGCGGAACTTAATGCCGCGCTTTTACCTCGACACCAGAGTGAAGAAAATGGAAATATTTAATATTTCCACTCCTCGAGTGGGAATCGAACCCACAACCAGTCGTTTACAGTCACACGCTTGTGCCAATGGGCCACGACTGGCCACATATTTTTTTACACCACATACTTTTAAATTAGTGTTAATAAAATTAATAAAATAGATCTATTTATTCATAAGCTTTGTCCATGCCCACCTTCTGGCGGTGCTTGTTCTCGAGCTCGCCCTTGCGCCGCATCTCGTTGTCGAGGCGGTCCTGGTCGGCCTTCTGCTCGCGGTTGACGGAGTCCAGCTCCTGCAGGTAGCGCGCCGCCTGGCGGGACGCCTCCATCTTCAGCTCCTCGTACTCGCGGATCTGGACACCCCATCACCACCAAATCATTAGTTAAGGGTAACAGTCACATGTAGTGAGACATGGGCAGAAAAAATAATACCAGATAATGAATTACAGAAGAGAGTGAAGAAGAAGAGTGTAATATAACTACATATTTAAAAAATGTAATTAATTCCTTAGTGCTTTTTATATTTGAATTTACACATGCTTTGAATCCAATTGAATTAAAAAAAATGGATCATAAAATAAAATGGCTAGTCTAGTCATAGTTTAATCTAGAACTAATCTGATTATAAATTAACCAAAACATTATTACTCCTTACTTACATTACATGTACATTAATACTAAAATATTAACATTAATAAAATTAACATTCTATAAAATAATAAATGACTAACATACCTATTTTATGTATTTTGTATGATATATTTATTTAATTATCGATAAACTTATAATAAAATAGAATAGCAATACAACCTGCGCCTCCTCTAGATGCACGTCGGCGCGCGAGTGGCTGGTGCCGAGGATGGACGCCTCCCACGTCGCCTTCTGCTCCTCGATCTGACGCAGCTCCTCCTCCAGCTTGCTGTGTCACACACCACACACATCTCATTATATCTTGTAATTGTTTTATTTAATTAATGAAACTATATTTTTAGCCATAATTTTATATCTGTATAAGCGACCCGCGGGTCGCGGCTTTGCCGCCTAAACTACGTGTCTGTTTCATTATATTGCAACCCTCATTGAAACCCTCGGGTGTGTTTGAAAAATAAAGTGGCATATGTTTAGCCTTGGATTATCAACTATTTATGCCAAAATTCATTACAATCGGTCAAGCAGTGTAGATTTTTCATATCAATTTTCATATTTAAACCCTTTAGAGATTGATTTTTGAAAAAATAAGTAGCCTATGTTTGGCACAATAATTTTTACTAATTTTATTCAAAATTTTATGCAAATCAGAGCAGTAGACTATCCGTGAAAGTGTGACAGACAAACAGACAGACAGTCGCATTTATAATACAAGTATGGATTACTTCAGTTATTCGTATTTTGACGAATAAAAATGTACAGAAAACAAAAATTATAATAATTCATAACATTACTAATACCTGAAGAATTAAAGTAACATCAAATTATTAAAAAAAAGTTGATCAAGAATAAGTTTTACAATAAAAAAATATCATAAAGAAAACAGTCAGTATAACATCATAGTCATAACTATGCCCCGTGACTAAAGTCAAAGTCAAAGTCAAATAATTTTATTCAAAGTAAGAAGTTACATGCTTCATTTTTTGAACGTCAAAAAGTTTACCACCGGTTCACTAAAGTTAATGCCTCAGACCTGAGAAGAACCGGCGCAAGAAACTCAGCGGGACGATTTTTTTTTTAATATATATATTTTTTTAAGTCAAGCATTTACAGATAATTATATATTGACAATGATACCATTGGAATAGCCTGGAGCGAGCATTTCATTCCCAAGGCGTGTTATCGTTCAAAAATTCATTAATTAGGTAATAACCCTTAACACACAAACGTCTCTTCACAATTTTTTTGAATTGTGATATGGAACATTCTTGGACGTTTTCTGGGATCCTATTGTAAAAGCGTATACATTGTCCCATGAAAGAATTACGGATTCGATGCAATCGGGTTACAGGCGCAGTAAGTTTATGTTTATTTCTGGTATTTATGTTATGTGCATCACCGATCTTGGCAAAATCATTAATATTTTTTTTTACATATATTATATTTTCATAAATATATTGTGACACAACTGTTAATATATTAATTTCTTTAAACTTTTGCATTAAGGAATCTTTAGGACCTAGGTTATAGATTGCACGAATAGCCCGCTTCTGCAAGACAAAGATTGTATTAATAGCGGCTGCATTACCCCAGAGTATAATGCCATATGACATAATACTATGAAAGTAGCTGAAATAAACAAGCCGAGCCGTTTCTACGTCAGTTAATGATCTAATTTTCTTAACTGCGAATGCTGCTGAGCTAAGTCTATTCGCCAATCCATCAATATGAGGTCCCCACTGTAGTTTGGAGTCAATGGTGATACCGAGAAATAAAGTAGAATCGACAGGATCCACGGCATCACCATTTAAGAGTACATTAGTCTGAACAATTTTTGTATTGGGAGTTCTAAAAATTATACATTTGGTTTTTTTATTGTTCAGTAATAAATTATTAGCACTAAACCAATGTACTATCTTCGAGAGAGCATTGTTTACATCGTCATATACAGTTTGTTGTCTTTTCATTTTAAAAATCAATGAAGTGTCATCCGCAAACAATACTATCTCATGGGTCCTTTCGACAAGAAATGGTAAGTCATTTATATATATTAAAAAGAGAAACGGACCAAGAATAGACCCCTGTGGGACCCCCATACTGATTAGCGATCCAGGAGATTTCTTGCCATTCACATCAACCCTCTGAACCCTGTTAGATAAATAAGAGGTCAGAAGATCGAGTGCACGTCCACTTATGCCGTAGTGGTGTAGTTTCATGACCAATGTTGAGTGTTGAACGCAATCGAAAGCCTTAGACAAGTCACAGAACACACCAAGGGCATCTTGCGACTCCTCCCAGGCCTCATAAACACTCTTTAACAGACTGATACCAGCATCGATAGTAGAGCGTCCTTTTTAGTAAAGCCATACTGCTTATCATGCATTAAATTGTGTATATTAAAATGCTGTAATATTTGGTTTAAAATAATTTTTTCAAAAATTTTACTAAACGAAGGCAGCACAGAAATTGGTCGAAAATTATTAGGATCGGATGTGCTACCTGATTTAAATATAGGTGTGACTTTACTAAATTTCATTAGGTCAGGAAATACACCACAATTTATACAATTATAAAAAATAGCAGCGAGGTGGGGAGCAACAACATTTATTATGTGACTGATCAATTTGACAGAGATACCCCATAGATCTGACGTTTTCTTGATATCTAGGGAATTAAATGTCTTAACAATATCTCTTGCATTGACTGATTTAAATTTGAAATCTATATTACATTTGTGAACACTCTCCTTAAGCAATGATTCGGCGACGGTGGTGGAAGATATAAGTGCTTTGGTTGTTGAAACTGGAACTAAGCCGCATGCTTCACGTTATTTCACGCAAATCAAGGACAACCTAGTGTCAAGACACTTAATCCCACTTTCCAATATTGAGTCCTCATTGAATGTGAAACCCACGGCTCTTTGTGTTAGGTACCTGAATGAAGAAATGAAAATAATATATTAATATATAATCATTCCTCCAAGTCAAATGAAGAATCGAACCCACAATTAGCATTTTCAGTTAGATGTTATCCCACTGCACCATGACAGCTTCGAGTCATAGTATATTTAAATACAAGACAAGTAAAGTATTGACATGCCTGATATCAGCCTGGTGTGCCTCATGAGCCTTGCGCGCCTGTTCCAGGGTCTTGACTGCACTTTCCAGCTTTTTCTGTGTGTGAGTGACGCGTTCCTTTGCCTTGATGAATGTGGGTCTTTTCTTCGATATTTCTGCTTCCTGTACATTAACATATTTATTAATACCTTTTTTTGTTAATTGATCCAAACACTTAATCGAAAAATATAAAAATATAAGGAAAATTTAACTCAAGGTATTCTCTAAATGTTAAAAAAAAGTAAACAAAAACATTCCTAAAAAAATGCTAAAAAAGTCAGGTCTGAAAATATATATTCCAATCTAAGTTAATAGTTTTTATATAAGAAAAATGATTTCCTGAGATGCTTTGTAAACCATTGATAATGAAAAAAATTGTTCCTATTATATTAAGAACAAATAAAAATGTACAAAAATAAGATATGATCTAAAAAAAGTAAAAAGTACAACAATTTCACACTTTATCCCATAAAACAGAGTAGTCAGAAAAGACTTTGTGTCAATACACTCAGTCCTTCATTTTCCGCCCGAAATCGAAACTTTGTGTGTTGAGTCAACACCGCTGTTTGGATGGCTTCGTCTTAGATAACAGCGAAAAAAAAAATTAAATAAATTTTTAACAATCATTCCCCAAGTGGGAATCGAACTCACTACCACTGCTTTATATTTAGACACTGTCCACTGTGCCCACAATAACCTCAAATCACAAAACATATCTACAATATATATTAATACCATTGACATAAATTAAAAATGTACTTACAACTTCTCTAATGTCCTGCTCAATTTTAGCAAGCTCTCGCTGTACAGTGCCAGCCTCCTTTTTCTTTTCCTTAAGATTATCTTCTGCCTTCTGCCGCTTCTTCTCCACTTTGGCCAACTCTGACTGCTTGTGCTGTAGTTCCTCTTCCGATGACTGAATATCTTTTTCATTGTGGTATAGATGGAACAGTTGGAGCTCCACTTTTTGTTGTTGCTAGATAAACATATGAAAATGTTTAAAGCATTGGCTTTAGAATATATTATTACAAATAGAAAAACACTCCAAGAATCCTTTCAATGAGAATTAAACTCACAATCAGGACATGTTTAACCACCTCAAGGAGATTCCTTATCTCTTACCAAAATCTCTGTTCGAAATTACGTTTCAAAATACTGACTTGTAAATTTAGTGTCTTTGATTTGTGGTAAAGTATATAATTTTACACAAATTGAAAGCATTATAATATGTATCACTTAATATGTATATGTGATACATAATCACTTTTTAATGACAAAAGATGCATTATATGAATCTACCATACTTAATATTACTTTTATAATAAAGGTGAACTAACTTGTGGGTAACATGACTAATTATTATGACATATCATATATAATAAAATATTAATTCAATAATTAAAAATTATCCAATTTTTACAAAAAATGGCAATGATTATTCAACCTTAGTATTGATTTATTGTAAAATCACATGGTGTTATTTGTCAGTTATTAAAAAATATAGCTTCACGCTATATCCCACACACAGCACGGTAGGCAGAGGGAACCTAGTGTTAAGACACTCCATTCCCCACTTTCCGCCAAATTCGGAGGCATTGCGTGTTAAGTGGCGGAACTTAACGCCGCGGTTTACCTCGACACCAGAGCGAAGAAAATGGAAATATTAAATATTTCCACTCCTCGAGTGGGAATCGAACCCACAACCAGTCATTTACAGTCACACACTTGTGCCACTGGGCCACGACTGGCCACATTATTAAAAGTAAAAGTGACTTACTAGGTTATGTGATTTATCAGCAAGATTTGAGAAAAATTCATATATTTGAAGTTTTTTTTTTAACAATAAAAAAGAGCCCTTCTAACACAAAAACAATGAAAGATACAAAATAAAATTTGAACCACAACATATCAAACAACCTACCAGCTCTTCCTTCAATCTTGTATATTTCTCTGCTTCTTCCTTTTCAAACTTGGCCTCTTTACGCTCAGCAGCAACTCCTTTCTTCTTCTGATAAGAGAACTGAGCTTCTTCATCAGCCCGGTTCACTTCTGCACGACAAGCCTCATACTGCTCTTTTAGTACACCAGACCTTTTTACATAAAGTAGGATTTTTTACTTGCTAAGGAAAAAAATGTCCTATAATTAAGATAAGACTTATTGAAAGCAACTTATAACTTTATGGATATTTATTTATTTTTTAAATTATACCTTTAAACTTTAAAGTAACACCTATACAAAATATATACATATAACATACCCACTAATCTCTTCAAAAAGTGCTGTTCTTTCCTTAGGGTTCTTCATAGCAATGCTCTCAACAGCTCCTTGGAAAACCAAGAAATTTTTGGCCTTTACATTGATGCCCAATTTTTCCAATTCTGAGAGATATTGGCTTATTGAAACTGACTACAATATAAAAACAAGAATATTTTTAAGTAATAAGTTTATTAAGTACAAAGTTATTCAATCCAATATCCTGGAAAGTAATAAAAAACTTACTTGGCCATCAATTTTGTGATCAGAAGACTGCCCAATAACTGATCTTTGAAATTGTTTTTCTGTCATGTCTTCCAAAATAAATGTAGCTGTTACTGATGCACTAAATAAAATTATAATAATTAGATAATTAACAAAATTGCTGTTAAGCTGCAATTATATTAATATATTTAGAGCCTTACCTCCTGGAGACAGGTTTGTTAATAGATGCACCATGTATAAGATCACTGAGACGCTTCACACGGAGAAGTGAAGTTTTCTCACCCATCACAAAACTCACAGCGTCCATGAAATTCGATTTTCCTAAAAATGTTGATATATTAATAAGAAGAATATATAATTAACAAAATGTAAATACAGTTACAAACCTGATCCATTGGGTCCTACAACAGCGGTGAAAGACTTCAGAGGACCTATGCGGTGGTGGCCGCGATAGGACTTGAAGTTTTCCATATCAATATACTTTAGAAAAGCAGGCATTTTGTGATAACTTTAGGCTTATTAAAAGCAAAACACAATTCACTAAAACACAAGTCACAAATACTTAAGGCGCCTTCGCGCCAAACATTTTCGTCAACAATACGAGGTGAAAACAAAATGACTGACAAAATGACAACCCCAGTTTGACATTTCTGTTAAAATCCACAGATAAAGACAATATATAATAGTAATTTTCAATTGAACTAGAAAGATAGAAAGTAAATTCGTAGTATCAAAATATGTTCATATGTATAAAATGGAGAAAACATTGTAAAATTATTCTATACTTAGATTTAAGGTGAAATCTGCCTTATAAATACGCACGTTTATAATAGTCTTATAAAATGAATCAAGTAAAGTTGTAATCTATAAAAACAGTTAACAATGTCAACTCAAAAATAAGTCAAATGCGAGTACTTCGATTGTCATAAAAACATTAATTTTGCCATTGAACTGAATACTTCATTTAACGTGTTTACGTTTATTACACTTTTATTAATACTTAAATACTGCCAGCATTCTTAACATTTTAAAGAGTATGGGTACCTGGGACCTGTAGTGTCAATTCCATTCGTAAAATGAACGGTGACCAAAGTCCTGGTAGTCCTTTAGACATAAGTGATCGTGAACAAGCAGTTCTAATGGATCCTATTGATCATGCTCGAGCCAGATATCCTTATTGCATTGTGTGGACGCCTATTCCAGTTCTGACGCAAGTTTCTTTCAATTAATATCACAAGCATTATAAACTTTTTTGCTGTTACTATTTCAATAAAAAATTAAAACAAATAATACAATGATTATTTTTATTCACCAGATGGATATTCCCTTTCTTGGGGCATATGGGAATTTGCATGTCAAATGGAGTAATAAGGGATTTTGCTGGCCCATATTTTGTATCTGAGGATTTAATGGCATTTGGAAATCCCGCTAAATACTGGCAGCTCTCTCCACAAAAAGCTAATAATGGACAAGCTGGTTGGGATGCTGCTGTTGCAGAGTCTTCGGAAATTTATAAAAAGAGAATGGTAGTAAAATTATTTTGTGATAATGTTTAACTAATTTCTATTGATTTATAACATTTAATCAACTAAATTATATTATTTTTACAGCATATAATATTCTATGATAATTGTCATTCTCATGTGGCCACAGCACTTAATATCATGAACTATGATGGATGTAAAAATTGGAACATGGTTAAGCTTGCTCTATACATGATACCATTTTCTAAATATGTCAGGTATTAATGTTTATTTTTAAATTTTTTTAATAAATGTAGAATAATTATATTTGTGACTTACTAATTTATTGATTTTATTGCAGCTTTGGAGCTTTTTTGAAGACGTGGCTGCCTTTTTTCATAATAGTTGCATTTATATGTGGCTTGGCCGCTACTATATAAGCTATGCTTAGATTGCAGTGGATTCTACACTTCTCTTACAAGTTTACAACTTTTGTAACAATCTAAAGACTTTATACTAGGATTATTTAAATATTTTTACTCCTATTAAATGTTAGTGTTTTCTATGAAATCTAGTATTGCAGTGAGGATGTTTCCGTCTTAAACTTTCCAAGGGGTCTATTGTGCAATGTTCTATTCAAACTGTACTTTATGTCATTGTTATATTGTGCACTTTATATTGATTTTAGAGCATTATGGCACATAAGTAAATATTAAGCCAAGTCATTGTAATTAATGAATATAATTAAATAAAAGAATGAATATTTATTAGGCCTGATAACTCATATAGGAAGAACTGCAGCATTCATTATGTTTATAATTATATTAAATTAATTTTATACTTTAATTTTAATGATTAAAATAGAAAATAACTTTGATTTAAATAAAGTTATGTATATCATCCTACTTATGATGCAAAAAATGATTACACAAAAATTAACACAAATCATTTATTTATATATGAAAAATAATATTTTTGCTTCGAGTAAGAGGAAGCTAATATTGTTCTTGCTTTTTTGTCTAAGTTGTTACTCTAAATAAAACACTTAAAATTAGCTTAAAATTTATTTTTAATACAATTACATATTAGGAATAGATAAGTAATTAATTTCATACTATAATTTGATAGCACTCACATTATATTATTACATATTCAATAAATAAAATGTGTAAAATATTAACATTATTGAAACGGCCTTAACTTTTTTGTGGTACTTATACATTTTTTCAATATATTAATTTAAACAAATGTTACAGAGAATAATTGTTTTTTTTTATTTTATACATATAGTGAACTGTCATATAGTAATAATTATTTTTATTTATTTATATGCTGTGAAGATGTCAAATTATACTAATTGTAATATTGTTTATGTATGTTTTTATTGTAAAAGGATTATAAATAATATTTTTTTTTTTTTACACAATGGTACTTATACAATACATTATAATTACTAAAATATCTTGATTTATGTATAATATGTATTATTTATATATCACACAACAAATGTTCAAATGTCCAAAGATATTATTAATACATTATGATATTATTATTATATTGTCTTTATATATAAATGGCACATATATTGGTTAAACATCATTATTTTCGTAAATAATATTTGATTTCAAAGGCAGATTAGGGAGGATTTAGGTTAATATAGCTTGTATGATAGATTGAAGCTTTTGGGTCAAATGTGTATAACATTTATTCATTTTAATTAAGAAATATATATTTTATTTTTCATTTCACTATTACTGTGTTTTTTTCTTGTATAGACATTTGTCATTTCTTATTACAATCATTTATGTAGAACCAAAACAATCGAAAATGTGTTAACATTCTTTAATTACACTTTTTTCAACAGAAAAGTCATAGTTGTATCTTTCAAGGCTTAATTTGTTAGTAAGAAAAGCTAGTAGATCACCAATTTCTGTTGCATATGTATCTTTATTTGCCCACATTTGTATATCACGAGATAGATTGAAAGGAACTCCATCTAAGTAATGAAAAGTTGTATCCACTTTTAACCTTTGTTGAGCCGGCGGAAGCGGTGCTGGGCGCTGAGGGTACGGGATACCGCTGACACTAGGGTAAAGTCCTCCTTGCCCTGGAGGCGTCGGTTCGACCACTACAAATCCGTCATCGGGCTTTGCTCCAGGAATAGGGGGAATATCGTCTTCAACTGGAGAAGATTTTCGTTTGCCAAAGAATGACGAAAACATTATATTTAACTGTCAATAAACACTAATTTCACAATTCAGTTCTTTGTTTGTGTTTCAAGCGTATTATTCCTATACATATGATTCAACCTTTACGACATTAAATGTCAATGTCACTGTCAAATTTCTTGTTACATTACAGATCCCTATCTGTTTAATTACCAAAAAATAGTCAAAATAAGCATCTATAACAAACATAATTTTGTAATTGAGAATAATATTGCCGTTTAAAGTAGTAAAAAATATACTTATTTATTCTTGGATGTGAGTTAGGTTTTATTGACATGTCATGTAATAATTTTAAAATCTACTGTTTATATATTTGTTAAATGTAGAAAATAATTTAGTTATTTTTAATAAAAATGCTAAGAACGAGACTCGTGCTGCATAAGAACTTTACTATACTTAAATAATTTCATTTGTTGAATTTGCAATAACTACATTGCTATTGGCGGAGTGCTAACAAGATTCTAGTTAGAATGTAATTGACCAATCAGATCTACAATAAATGGGTCAGTGCAGGTTATTGTGCGTATTAAACGCAACTCGCATAAAATAAGACAGTAATTTTTCGACGTAAGATGTCAAAACTTCGTCAAAACATGCATTTCGTGTTGTTTTGAAAAGAAATTGTATAAAACTTATTGATACGCTTTTAATAATGTGTTGATATATTGTGTATTAATATATAATGTTGTTTACATGTGAAATACTATAATATTGTGTTATTTGTGGTTAAACTTGTCTAAGTTCCTGAAAGTACAGCTGGTTTGAAACGGGTTATTATTCATTTTAATTTAATCTAACTTAATAGCGAAATGTATTCAACTTACAAATATTACACGTGTATTCACTTCGCTCTTTGTTTACATTGAAAACCTTTATTAGAACACCTGATGTTACGATTTCCCGCTTATCCAAATAGAATTCTTACTGTTTCCATCAAAACACATTGTTGACCTTCGCACTGTTTCTTTCCACTCTTAAATTGTATTATGTTTGTAATTTGTGAAATAAGTTGCCATAGAAGTATTCAAATGCTAAATGTATTACTCATACATAATTGACATTATCTCTTTATTCAAAAGTAAATATTTACTAATAAATGATGTAGGATATTGAAATGTGAATTTTATTATTATTATCACCACTATAAAAACCATTTAAATGTATTATATCAATATATAAATAATTATGTTAAGGAATTTAAAGAAAAAAAATTAAAAAATATTAAAGAATCTTCTTTCAATTAATCTTTTAAAGTTATTTTATTTTGTGCTCTTAATTAATTATGTCTAATAAAATTGAATTTCTTTACAGAATAGTATATGAGATATGGCAGATGATCCAGGCAGCTCCTCCGCTTGTGAAGGTAAGACTTAAATGTGTCATTTACATCAAACATAACTTATCAAACATATTGAAACTCAATAAGAAAATAAGTAAAGTATTTAAATAAGAAATAATTATGTACATTACAATTATTTAAACAATGTCTTATTAATATATTGTGAATTCAGTTGACTTCATATTAATTTACTTTTTTGTTAATCTTTTATAAAAAAGCTAATCTTTTATACATTTTTGTGGAAAATTTTAAATTACATACAATAGTTTTAAATTTTTATAAGGAGTTTTAGTTTATAAATATTTTTAAATAACCTTCATTGCAATTAAACATTATGTTTGGACCTCATTAACATAGTGTAGGTATTTTAATTTATATTATCTAAATTTGGTTCATTGCTATATGAATATTAGTCAAATATATTTTACTAAATATAAAAATTATATTCCTAATAAAAATAGCTCTCAAGTTATAAAATAGAAATATATTTTTAACAGAATGTTTTAGATTTTAACATTTTTTATAAAACTTTAAACTTCATATTCATATTGAAATTTATTGACATTTGAAAAGTTAACATTTTTATTTAAAATATGTTCAATAATAAACTAAAAAAATGTATATTTTTTATTTACCAAAACATTTGTTAATGTATTGTACTCAAGAATTATACCAACAGAACAATAAAAAGAAACAAATAAAGCTCAATACAACCAAACATACATACACAATCATAATAAATCCTTGCAAAACAAACCCTCCTCAAAATCTAGGGCTGTGAGTCGGGGGCTCGTCACGATCGATGGCAGCAAGGCCACGGCCGCGCGGCGCTATCGATTACATATAAATAGCGGTAGCCCTGCGCCCCCCCCCCCCCCCCCCCCCCCCCCCCCCCCCCCCCCCCCCCCCCCCCCCCCCCCTGACCTTGTCATCTTCCACGTGTCCGAAATATTTATCTCTATATATTCTTGTTGGGTAGAATTGCCTGTGTTTTTTGATGTTCGGTTTTCGGGATTTTCGTTTTGATGATTGGTGGAATTTTTTGAGTTTTAATATGATGGGATGACGTTATTTTTTTGGTTTACGCTTTTTTTCGTATAGTAGGGTAGTTAGAGAGAATCTAGTGTCAAGACACTCCGTTTTACATTTTCTGCAGGACATCGAAATATTGCGCTTTGTAATTTATACATATGTAATATAATAATTTCCCCAGTGAGAAATGAATCCACAACCAATGGCGTTTATAGTCAGTGCTGTCTCACTGCGCTACTATGGTCTCATATTTTTATGCATTTCCTGCATTCTAAAGGTTTCATTAAGGTTTATAATAATATCTTAAAAATTAACTGGTGTTCATCTTCTATGAATGATTATTGTATAACGGATTATTTATTCCATTTTAAAAAATATTCAATATATTTTATATTATTTATAATACTTAGAAAGTAAGAAGTACCGTATATCGTATATTTACAGTTTTATATTTTACGTATAACGATAAAATAACTAGGATGTTAATGATATATACATTCATTTAATTATATACGTACCCATATTTATTCATTTAATAGGAACTATATCTACTGTATATAAGCGACACTCAATTCTTTTAAACATTGCGCGCTTACAATAACTTTTGAGCAAGCAGAGAACCTAGTTGTACCTTGTTATCAATTGTAAGATATTAAAAAATAAATCATGTTGTGGAGGATATTAATAATAGAATTAATCATTTATTAATTTTCCCCTATATTGAATTTGAACCGAGTATGCCACGATATTGTCTTATATTTTACTAAAATTTAGAAACTTCTACGAACATTCCGTGGCGCAGTGAGATTCTGACTGGGTGGAAATGATTACAATACTCTGGTGAGACAAAGTGCCGTTCCGTCAAGCTGTATAACCGTAAAGCTGTAAAAATTATCTACAATATCGATTCGCCGTTAAATTGAAATAGGAAGCTGTAAATTAAAAGCTTGTTTTGTGATTATCATCTATGCATGTTTAATTAATCATATACTTTTCATATATATTGCATAATCCATGCTTATATTATAAATGCGAAAGTCTGTGTGTTTGTCTGTTACGCTTTCACGGCTAATCTACCGGTCCGATTTGAATGAAATTTAGAATGAAAGTAGTAAATAACTATGGGTCCTAATATAGTTGACTTTATTTTTCAAAAATCCACTCCCGAGGGTTGCAATACAACGAAATAATTAGGTAGTCCACGCGGCGAAGCCGCGAGCGGGCCGCTAGTACATTATAATCCGAAACAAGGCTGAGCACGACCAGAGCGTAAAAACTTGAACATAATCTTATAGTATAATATATGTGTTATCTATATGATATATCTCTACATGTCTTTAAATTTGATGTAATCACCATGTTCAGGTTTTTGAGAAGCCTTTAGTTTATGAAATTGATTGTTGATAAATACTACGAGTTATCAATCATTGATTTTAAACGTGATGTAATTGTTAAGTTCCGCCCCTAAACATACGATGTGTCGATTTTAGCCAGAAAGCGGAGAGTCTTGACACTAGTTATCCTTGACTAAACTCTTATATAGGTACGGGCAATAGCGTGAAACTGGTAATCGATTAATTATTATAAAAGAATATTAATAATATAAAGAATATTATAAAAGAATACACCTACTTACTATTTGCGTTGATAAGTTCCGAAATCAAAGACGCAATATCTTTTTAAAAATAATGGAAGTGGTGATTAGCACCGTAGTAATGCTATCTTCTCAAGTAATGAAAAAATATATATGTAGGTACTGTCTATCTGTAATCACGTACAACTATAAAGTTTCAAAATCTAAATCGAAGTATTCTTTATTCCAGTAGATTGTTACAAGCCTATATAACACCACATAAAAGTGTCAGTATTGTCAGATCTACCGGAAACTACCAGAGGCTCGGTAGACAGTGTGGCTGATAGCCGGTGAGAAAGTGAGATATTGAATTCGAAAATACATTTCAAATATTAATCCATACTAATATTATAAATGCGGAAATAAGTCTGTCTGTTCGTCTAAAGTACGAAAGCTTTAGTTTTGTAGTTTTCGCGAGCGAAGCCGCAAGTGGCGAGCTAGTTAGGTATATTTTATATATTTTAATCAATATAAAAATATGTGAAAAAGTAACTAGTTTAATATGAAACAGTTAGGATTTATCTCGTATTAAACTTATCTACTCTGGCTCTATGAAAATTTATGTTAGGTATAGTAAGTATATTTCACTAGAAGATTGCACATTTGTAGATTTTTAGTAACTATGTAATTGCCTCCGTATGGCTCCGTATTGGTAGAGCCGATTCAGTATCCATTTTTCAATTAAACAAAAAAAAAAACAAATTAAGCTTGCGAAACCTAACACTGCAGTATTATTTCTAAATCATGAAAGTTAAATATTTAATGGGGAACAATAGTGATATTTGCATCTAGGGATAGAATTTGACCCTTGTTAAAAATCACTAATTGTTGCTACTAGCAACAATTACTGAATTGATACGTTAAGGAAGAACAGAGTACACTAGAGTCTCCCTGACAACCCTACTATGCGAGAAAAGCCGTGCCTCTTAAAGTATGTCTTTTGTTTTTCTTACCTGAATGTTATCATGGGGCCAGTCGTGGCGCAGTGGCACAAGCGTGACTGTAAACGACTGGTTGTGGCTTCGATTCCTACGCGAGAAGTGGAAATATTTAATATTTCTATTTTCTTCGCTGTGGTGTCGAGGCAAAGCGCGGCGTTAAGTTCCGCCACTTAACACGCAATATCTACGAATTCGGCAGTGCGTGGGGAACGGAGTGTCTTAACACTAGGTTACCCTGCGGTATGCGGGATACAGCGTGAAGCTAAAAAAATATTATCATCAAATCAAGTTTTCAATCTAACAGTTAAATAATTATAATTATGTCCGAAAAAAAAAACGGTAAGATTTTTTTACGAAAATGTTAACTTTACCATATTATACTTTATATGAACAAGTGGAAAAGCTCATTTTTTATATTATAATAATTAGAAATTTATTAAATTAATAGAATGAATATTATTATTTGTTCGAAATATACATTGTCAAGGCAGCACCTATTTAGCAACAGGTCAGCTTGTACGTTTAAATATCAGTTAAATGCTCGTTTATGTCTCTCTATATGTAAGTTTTAAACTAAATTTGTATATGAGGGGTATAAAAGCAAAGACGCTTCAGTCCAAAAATGCATTTTTTTTAACTGAGTATACGAAATTATAGAGCTCACAAAGGGCTACACTATATTATGAGAGGCAACCTGAAAATCCACCGCAATTCTATAAAAAAAACACTTAGAAAATAACGCTTACGTGCAAAACAGCTTCGATCCAAAAAAAGTTACGAGCAAATACGCCACAGTCACAATCAACCAATCAAAAATCGCAATTTCAAAATATCTAAGATGGCGAATCTATCATTTTTCATAGTAAGTCGATTGTGGATAGTGGCTGTCAGCTGTAGTGCAAACACGCTTTAGTCCAACGTTTAAATGCAAAGACACCTAAGTCCTACAGTATTTCTCAATTTTTATATGGTTACTGTAAAGTTATTTTATTTAAATTAATGTTATAATAATAAAGTATTCCAATAAAAGAACCAACATATAATTCGGGTAGAAATATCGATTTATTACGACACAGGAGAAATTTGCAGTTTACTCGATTTAGGTATTTTGTGACTGAAGCGCCTTTGCTTTTATACCCCTCATATAATATAGGTAACTGATGTCTTAACACTAAGTTATCTCTGACTGTGTAAAAGCAAAGAACGACATCTATATAGATGTCGTTAATTTTTTATATTTTCTTTGCTTTTACCTTGTACCAAACCTGCGTTTTGCCTTTTACCAAAGGGAAGAAATGGAATGTACTTTGAACACATATAATCTTTTTTTTTTAATTTTTTTTAGCTTTACGCTGTATCCCGCACACAGCAGGGTAGGCTGAGGGAACCTAATGTTAAGACAATCCGTTCCCCACTTTCCATAATTATAAGAAATACAACATAGCTTACTGCCAAGTGTCAAATGTATATGTACACATATACGAAATCCAAATTGTAACCTAATCATGGAATTACATAGAAGTACTAGGAATGTGGGCCAAAGGGCGTTATCTGAAAGGTCACTTATCATTTCGCTTTATTCACGAATTAGTTGTTAGATATGACCTTTCAAAAATATTATACTCCCACATACTTCCGAGACACGCGTTTTTGTTAATAATTCTAATAAATAACCATTTCACCCATTATGGGTTCAATTCTCACTCGAAATAATGATTGGGGCCAGTAGTGGCGCAGTGGCACGAACGTGTGACTGTAAACGACTGGTTGTGGGTTCGATTCCCACTCGAGGAGTGGAAATATTGAATATTTTCATTTCTTTCGCTCTGGTATCCGAGGCAAAGCGCGGCGTTAGTTCCGCCACTTAACACGCAAGCCTCCGAATTCGACGGAAAGTGGGGAACGGAGTGTCTTAACACTAGGTTCCCTCTGCCTACCCTTCTGTGTACGGGATACAGCCGGAAGCTAAAAAAAAAAATAATAATATACTAGCACAACGTTTTTCTATATTTACAAATTTTGTGTTACTTAAAACATTAACATTTCATGCTGATTGTAAGTTATCGTTGGAAATAACAATAGTGAGGAATGTAATAATTTATACATTAGTTTTAATTAATTAAGTCTTTGTTCGTAAATGAAACAAATTGGCTGCGATTTTAAATTTTGTTACATAATAAAATGTAAATGTGAGACCATCGTGGCTCAGTGGGACAGCATCTTATTGTTAATGCGTTTAGTTGTAGGTTCAGTCTTTTCTTGGGCTAACATATTTAATAACACTATTTTACATTTTTTTGGCAAAGATTAAGCGCGGTGTTGAGTTACGCAACTCAAAACGCCTTGATTTCAGGCGGAAAATGAAAAACAATGTGTCCAGATACAAAGTTTTTCTCTGACCCTACTATCCGTAAATCTATTATTAAATAATATATATTTTTTTAGCTTCACGCTGTATCCCGCACATAGCAGGGTAGGCAGAGGGAACCTAGTGTAAAGACACTCCGTTCCCCACGCATCGCCGATTTCGGGTGTATTGCGAGTTAAGTGGCGGAACTTAACGCCGCGCTTTGCCTTGATACCAGAGCGAAGAAAATAGAAATATTAAATATGTCTACTCCTCGAGTGGAAATCGAACCCACAACCAGTCATTTTCAGTCACACGCTTGTGCCACTGGGTCACAACTGGCCCAAAAAACTAATAATATATGTATAGGTATATTTTCTCCTAGAATAACAAAGTAAATAGAATTTTGTATAAACTCAAAGGTTAATTGATAATCTTTTAATGATCTTTGACTCTGAGTGGGTTTTTGGTCTCAAACATAACATAATTTAAGGAAGCAATAACATGTGTTTTGACATTTTGGCATAGTGGGTGGTTGTGAATATCCGGAGTGGGTTGTTTGGCTTCAATATAGAGGATTTGAACGGGACACCCCAATAGGACGTGGATTCATTTCTTGCTAAGGTTATTTATTATTATTTTTTTAGCCTCATGGTATATCCCGCACGCAGCAGGGTAGCTAGAGAGAGCCTAGTGTTACTAAAAAATTTTGGAGGCATTACGTGTTAAGTGGTGGAACTTAACGCCGCGCTTTACCTCAACACCAGAGCGAATGAAATGAAAATTTAATATTTCTTTTTATATTTCCCTTACTCGAGTAGCAATGGAATCTACAAGCAGTTGTATTTACAGTCACACTATTGAGCCCCAGTACAAAGTTTAACAATGTGTTAAATTTTAAGGCACTATTGATAAGTAGACGAACGAATAAACGAGAGTATATTTTAAAATTAGATACTTCTGTTTTAAAATAGGGTCAACTAAACCACAAATAGGGTCAATCTGACTATCTATTCTTTTATTATACATACCTACATCAATTCGTATCAACAACAACTTTGTCTTATATAAATTTATGAAATTATACTTATAAAGTTGCAAGCTACACTGATTATTTTCGTATACTCTATATAAAAGATGGGAAACTCTTCTGCCTGACAAATTTGTATATTAAAACAATTAAGAAAAGTAAACTTTATACGCCCAACATCAATAATGGATCCTATTCCAAACCTTAGATTTATTTATTTTTATATTCTTTGATTGGTTTTTAAGTCAAAGGATTGCATTTTCAACCTTCACTTTACTCAAAAAAGATTTACTCAAAAAATTGATTGCTATCTAGGATCTATTGATATCTAGGATCGATTATTGATATTGAGCGATAATCTAGCTAGCCCCTTCTGTATAATGCAATTACTTGTGCAGTGTTTGTATCTATTAAATAGATATGTAGAATATGGAAATATTAAATATTTCCACTCCTCGAGTGGTAATTGAACTCACAACCAGTCGTTTTACAGTCACACTTTGTGCCATTGCGCCACGACTGGCCCTGATTGACTGGAAAATTAATATAATACATTTTTAATGCGCACCGAGAATCGTACACACTGTCATCACGATTTCACACTGATCTAACGGCCACTGGGCGGCAATATTTAAAAAATATACATGATATGTATCCATGTATATTCTTTACACATCTGTCATAGAGTTATATAATATAATAATATTGATATAATAAAAGGATATTTGCTTATGAAAACCTCTAATGACACTAATTCGTATCTAAATGGCAGCTCAACAACGTCTAAGTAAATAAACATATCCGAGTAAAATAGTTTGGCCATATAGGCGTTGAGTTTCATTAGTTTATATTGGTTGGTCGTGCTTGTAAACGCGATCGGTTGGGAGTTCGATTTCCACTCGACGAAATGCTTATTGCTCCGCTACTAATTACACAATATTGCAAATATGGCCGAAAAGTGGAGATCAGAGCGTCTTGAGTGGAGATCTATATTCTTGCACCACATATATTATAATATTGCCGTATTAATTTCATTCTATTCAATTATTTGATATTATGCTTATATCATAAAGTAAAGTAAGTAAAAGGAAACTCCTTTCTGGAACTTTTTTTTGGGTTGTTTACATGTATTTTTTCATTTACATGTATTTATGTATTTTTGTCAATTGTATTGTTGATTTTCTTTTACATATAAAAATGTACTTCTAAGGAACTTTGGGCTTGTTGCGAGTTGACAGTTTGCATTTAAAAAGAATGGCTCCGTAGCTGATATCTGCGTTATGCCTGTAATTAATAAATGCCAATTAATATTTGATATAGGTAGTATAATAGTAAGACTTAGTGTCACTGTTACATCTAAATACTATATTATGGCTAATTATAGTTGATGAGTTCTCAGGAATGCCTATAGGGCTGGCTATATTGTGTGCAAACATGTGGGATATTTTTGACATAATTATAAATCACAATACGTAAGTTGTATAAGTAACCAATAAGGTGTCTTCAGTTTTTCTTGTAAAAGATCGAAAGATCTACTAATCTTCGTTTAAATAGAATTTCATGTGAAAGCTAAAAAAACAACTGCTAAACCTTACTGACCTTTAAAGAAAATTAAAATAAAGCATCAAATTATTTTCAATTATTTTTTTTTTTTAAAAAACAAACGAATTGCATTACAAAACAAAAGATTTGTTCAAAAAATTACAAATTATGATGAGAAAACGATAAATTGTCAAAAAACCATTAAGGGAACAAATAAGTAAACTGTCTCAACGTGTTGTGACTACGGTTGTTTGGATACGGAAGGTCAAGGGCGCCTACGGGGAGGCCCCGTGGTGGGGGGCCGCCCTGCCCCCATGGGCGTGGCTCCGTCTAGAAATAGACTCGATAACTCAGTTTGTCAACACACGCCCACGCAGACGAGCCTCGATAGGGTGGCGGGTGAATCCAGGCTCTTCCTGGCTATCTACCGAAGGCTGTATCGAACAAGCTCTTTTCAATTTGTTTTTGCTACTAAATCTCGCAATAAATATAACGTATGTTTGAAGCTTTTTTTTATTGTTTTCCTCTTTAAGCATGGTGTGTAACCTAGTAGCATATCATTTAATTTTTAATGGCTAATTTGTCTAATTTGACAGGGAAAACAATGTGGGAATCGAATCTGCAAACATCGCGCTTATGATCAGACACAGCGCCGCGTTGGCGTCGGACACAACTATGTTTCAACAGATGACTTTGCATTTCTTTTCTGTTATATTTATGAATTTTTGCTATCATTAGTCAGTTTTGCTACGAATAGATATATACTTTTACGAATTTCGTTATTATAGCTTGTTCAATCGATGACATCATGGTTTAAACGTACCTAGCTAGCTATTATCATAGTATATTAGTGAAAAATACAAGAAAAAATGTTTTATAATAATTTCTTGTACAATGTATATGTTAGTGTATAGTTGTTCTATTATTTTATATTCTCTATAGGAAAAATATATTATATTAAAAAACCGTTTAAGGGAGTGGCAAGGAAAAGTAAAGTAGGGAATTATATATAGGCCTATCTAGCCGTTTAATATTCATCCCAATCAAAAAATCCCTTAACAGTAACATTACAATAACTTGTATCGTAAATACTTGACATTAAAAAAGTATTATACTATAGAATTGAATATAACTTTGAAAATATAGCTTATCCTTAAAATAGATCCTTAGATATATCATACAGTTATAATCCCGCTAGCTCCTGTCACTTGTTGTTATGTATGTTTATATTGCACTTAAATGCGCATACTCGTGTGTTGAAATAGTATATGACATCGTTATCCGATACAAACTAGCACGTTCCTAGTATAAAGGTTTTGCAGAGCAATTGCGCTTTTCCTTCACTGCGTCTTACTTTTATAAATCAATACCTTGAAACTCTTCAAAATGCTTATCCCATATATGAATGTATGTACAATATTATTATTTTTTTAGCTTCACGCTGTATCCCGCACACAGCAGGGTAGGCAGAGGGAACCTAGTGTTAAGACACTCCGTTCCCCACTTTCCGCCGAATTCCGAGGCTTGCGTGTTAAGTGGCGAAACTTAACGCCGCGCTTTACCTCGACACCAGAGCGAAGAAAATGGAAATATAATTTCCACTCCTCGAGTGGGAATCGAACCCACAACCAGTCGTTTTACAGTCACACGCTCGTGCCACTGGGCCACGACTGGCCCGACTGTACAATATGCTCGTTGATATGAAGCTTCAATTTGAGATTATCTGCCATTGCTTTTCTAACTTTTCTTTTGATTGTGTCATGTAAGTTAGTATATGTCTTATTAAGTTTATTAATTGACAGAGTAATATTTATGTTTTAAAACAAAACACGACGTTACGTTTCACCTTTTCTTCAGTTCAGTTACCTGCAATAACTAAATAAACATAAACTGATGAATTCATAATACGGAAAATATATTATAATAATTAGGGGCCAGTCGTGGCGCAGTGGCACGAACGTGTGACTGTAAGCGGCTGGTTGTGGGTTCGATTCCCACTCGAGGAGTGGAAATATTAAATATTTTCATTTTCTACGCTCTGGTATCATAGGCAAAGCGCGGCGTTAAGGTCTGCCACTTAACACGCAATGCTTCCTAATTTGGCGGAAAGTGGGGAACGGAGTGACTTAACACTAGGTTCCCTCTGCCTACCCTGCTGTGTGCGGGATACAGCGTGAAGCTAAAAAAAAAAATATTAAAAAAAAATGTATAGGTATATAATATAAAAGACGCTCACCGTTTATAGTTATAATGTGTTACGTATTATTATTTCTGAGAATACCCATCATTATTTTCCTTACAATAACATTTTCTTTTCATCGACATATCACATTATATTCAGTGTAATTATTCCAAAGCTATTAACGAACTCTTCCTGTACCTTTGTGTACTTGTTTGTACGTACAGTGTAATTGATTACAACATAAATGTTTAAAGAATAGCAAGGTCTCATTCGCAAGGGCGGTTGCTTTGAGTTATTTTTAATTGTTCACTAGTGTCTATTCATATATGGGCAAAATTATTTGTTTGTGCAATTCAATTCCTTTTTTATTACGCTTTTAGAGTTAACGTGCAACATGCAAGCAACCTTATATGTACGGCGGAAACGATTGCGAAGTGATGGCTCACTTGGACAGTGCTAAAATTGTCTTATTTTTTTTGATTAGATTACTTCGTTATAAGGAGTGAATTTATCTATTGCGATGTTTATATTATGTCAATAGCAAAATTTGAAGAATATTCCTTGTGGCGAGTCGTGGCCCAGTGGTACAAGCGTGTGACTGTAAACACCTGGTTGTGGGTTCGATTCCCACTCGAGAAGTGGAAATTATATTTCCATTTTCTTCACTCTGGTGTCGAGGTAAACCGCGGCGTTAAACTCCGCCATTTAATACGCAAGCCTCCGAATTCGGCGGAAAGTGGGGAACGGAGTGTCTTAACACTAGGTTCCCTCTGCCTACCCTGCTGTGTGCGGGATACAGTGTGAAGCTAAAAAAAATAGAAGAATATTCCTGCAAGTGGGAATCAAACCCATAACCATCTTGTACACTGCACAGTCAAACGCTTTAGTCGTATCGTAGTTACTCCAGTGCGTATCAAAATAATATATGACATATTTAACTTTGATATGCTAGAAGCATTTAGTTTAAAATTGCTTTGAGCAAATTAATTTAAGTTAACAGTAAGTATTTATTGTCGGTTAGACACGTTTATTGTTTCTACGCTGTAGGAGTTAATTAAATGCAGCCAGTGGGTGGCTTGCACGTGGAGGGAGGCGCCCGCGCCCGCCGCCCGGCTCACTCGAACCTAGATATATGTACGTTTGTACTATATCTCTACGCTTATCAGATTTTACTTTACTCTTCGACAGATGGTAACTGCTATTTTGTTATATAATGTTATTATAGGAAGATGTCCTAATTGAATAAGGTCTTCTTTGATTACATTGTTGTTTATAATTACAGTTTTTTTAACAATTAACAAAGACTTAGTTATAAGTATTCTGATGTTAATTTTGCTGCTTTCTTTTAACGAAAAAAAATCTTTGCTGTTTTCACAAGATAAACGAGAAGTGTGTTTTCTTCTTGAAAGCTTTTTAAGTTCAATTACGTACAGCAACTGTTAAGTGCAAATCTGGTTCAGTTGGGAAACCGTTGGGGGTCGGTGCTTACGAACCAGAGGAAAGAGCTCCGCAAATAGACCGCAAACACTCACTCGGCTTAAAACATTGTGAATTTCGCGTAGTTACGTGTACGCCTTAATTCTAAAAATAGCAACAACCCTCCTTACATAATTATTGTTGGTTGGAGGCTGTGCTTCCTTCCCCCACCCCCACCCCAACCCTTGCGCTCGGCACCCGCTACGCGACAGTTGGTGCCTGACCGCCGGGGAGAGCGGCCGTCCTGCTCCACTCTCTCTACGAATGTTATATTAGACAAATTACAAACAAGTATTTGCTCTAGTGTTGTTTACTAAATAACTTGATCTATTTATAACTTTTGAAAACGCTTTGTGTTATATGATTAGTTGTAAATTGTATGAAATGTTTATTGTTATATATGTTAAGTATATACATCATATCTCGTAGTATGTACTAGTAAATTATTTTAGTGACAGTGGTGTGAAGGAACGCTCCTCATCTTACGAAACTTAGCGCAATGTCAGTCAATCCGAGCACGAATGTATCGACTTCAGGTAAACACAGCATATATAATATTTAAATTGCTACATGTTAAATTTTTTGTGGTATATAAAAATCAGGTTGATGTTTTTTGCTCGTTTCTGCATGACATTCGCTTACTAGTTTTTGATCACCTCTTGTATGTATAACGGAATGATTAAATTTATTAGTGAGTTTGTACGGAGCGTCGTGTATGTTACCTGCCTAGATGCTTTAATTGAATTCTCGTTAGAGATTTTTAGCCTTGAAGATTATTTTATATTATGTTTTGCTGTTCTATTGCATAGTTTTAAGATGATTTGTAAGTGTTCGATATTTGGAATAGGATATAACATATGCTTTGTTAAGGAAATTCATTTTTCTACTAAGAACATAATACTCAATGGGATAGCGCCTGATTGTATCGTGATGGTTGTCGGTTCGATTCCAATTGGCATTGCGTTGTGTCATTACACAACACATAATGTCTTGTCTTAAGTGTTATTATTTTAAACGGAATGCGGATAACAGAATATTTTAACACCACACTATCTTTGCTTAATGTATTATAGGGAAAAAGACTGAAGCTTATTATAATAATTCATTAGTCTTTCACTTATAAAATAATTAATTTTCTAAGTGTAAAAAAATAATTGCTACAGTTTTACACGTGTATATGTTAGTTACACGTGTAGAAGTAAGTTAGATACACGGATTCAAACAAATATACTTATTCCAAGGTGCGCTTCAAGGTTCACATTTTTAATTATTATGTGCGTCTAGACGCTGTATAATGTTGTTTTATTATTTTGTAGTTGCATTTGTTAATCACTTTTTTTCCTTGTTTATCTGTTTTTGGGGGAGTTACCGAAATCCATTTTAAGGAAAAAGTCATGATTTTTTTCTTATTATTGTAGTTAGTAATGTAGTTTTGGTTATATTGATAAACTAGGTGTAGGAATAGCTCTCAGGGTTCTTAAGCACTTAATGCATATTAGTCTTTTCTTAATTTTAAGGTTATTGATACCTAATGATTATAATATATATATTTAATATACCTAATATGTAAATGTAAAACCATGTTTTTTACATATGCATTGTATATCCACAATTTAGTTATAAGTAAGTGAATATTTTATTCCGAGGCTATGATCACTTAATTAAAGTCTGTCATGTTTATCGATTATCAGTTTTTATTGATTGTTTAATGTGTAGGGTTTTAAAATATCTTTATAAATATTAATCAGTACTAAATACCTTGGAGCCAGTTGCGCTGCAGTGGCACAAGCGTGTGACTGTAAACAACTGGTTGTGGGTTCGATTCCCACTCGAGGAGTGGAAATATTTTTAATATTTTTATTTTTTTTTTATAAGTTCGGCCTTAAGATCCGCCGCTTAACACGCAATGCCTCCGAATTCGGCGGAAACTAGGGAACGGAGTGACTTAACACTAGGTTCCATCTGCCTACCCTGCTGTGTGCGGGGATACAGCGTGAAGCTAAGAAAGGCCTATAATTTAATATCTAAATGATTTTCATTTCTTCGCTCTGATACTTTAGTTAAAGCGCTACATTAAGTTTTAACACTCAGACGGAAAGCGGAGATCGGAGTATCATGACACTAGATTTTCTCTGTCTACAATTCTATGCGGAAAGAAACGCGAAGCTACTAAATAACTATAGGGCCAAGTACCTTGCTCCTATGCATCATCAGTAGTGTAATAATACGTGTGGAATGGTATTCTTCTCACGCTCACGAACATTCTTGGAACTGTCAAGTGATGATATGAAAATTATCTTATACTAGCATTTACGGGAGTGTTATGCAGTTGAGTTTACCTTTTCCTCTTATATTGGCAACCCATTATGAAGTGTTGAACTGGAGGCCTATGTGTTTAGTGATTGTTTTTTTTTTTAAAGCAGTTAGGCTGTGTTAGGCTCTATGACTTTGCCGTATAATAGAACTAAATTAAATTATTATAGTAACCTACTTTTAATTTTTTTTTAAGTGTTATTCGCTCACTTAGAATAAAATAAAAACATTTTTTCGGATTCGGATTCGAACCAGCGGCTATTGGAAACCATCCAAATACTGCTTACTATGAAATACGTTAAAACCAGCCAAAATTCTACTTAACTAAATGCCAAAAAGATTGTAATATAAAATTTTATCCAACAAGAAGTATATTAATAATAGCTAGAGTCTTTCTCACCTACCCAGTCGGTCACACTTGAAACAATACGCGGTGTTTGCGCGGCTACACACGATGCTTGCTTACATAGACTACTGCTCTTTGTTTCACTCTAGTTGTTTAAATAATAAGTTGTAAGTACACGTGTTCCGAAAATCTATTTATTACAAGGTTATTTTGAAGGAATATTAACTATTTTTTAAATTATTTACTTTGTGGGGCATTTTTTGGTAGATTTAAAAAAGTTTTTCGTTGGTAGGTTAAGGGGTATCTATGCAAGTTTCATATTTAATCTATGTTATTTTAATATGTGCCAAAAGTTGATAAGTTCCTCCACTTAACACGCAATGCCTCCGAATTCGGCGGAAAGTGGGGAACGGAGTGTCTTAACACTAGGTTCCCTCTGCCTACCCTGTTGTGTGTACAGCGTGTTCGGTATTTAGGCAGGTTAAAGAAAACTTCTTTGGTTTTGCTAAATACTTTTATCTGAAGATACAGGTGTTGCTAAGTCAAGAAATCGTAGCGGAATGATATGCAAATTTTGAATGTAAAGAAAGTAACGTTTGTACATAGATTAAAAAGGTTTACAATTTTATATAGATTATTGAATTTACATAGACAATATGTCACAGAAAATAAATGTAGTGCAGGTCCACACGTAGGCGCCAACACAGCGTGATGTTGATCAACAAGTTTATTGTTATAATTGATTACAATTTTTTTATAACGTTTCTTTTTAAATCTACTAACCCGTGGTCCGTACCTTTTGTTGAAAAAAAATTTTAACAAAATTTGAATTATTATATATTTTTTCCTGTTACTTAATTAGTCTGAGAAATGAATTAATTAACATTAAGAAACTTCCAAAAAACTTGGTTTTCATACTAGCTATTTCCTTTACACATTTATATATGCAATTGTTAGCTCCTTCCTTGAGGAAAATATTCACGACAAAGCGTGTCTTCTTTTTCACAACAAAGATTACTTTTAATTGTTCAACTTCGTGGGCTACCTAACTGTTGTTAAATAATTAGAATACTTTCATAAAAACGATTTTAGAAGACGTATAAAAATGTTGATTTAATTGAATACTAGCTAACGACTCTTGAAAACCTTTCAAGAGTTCTGACTGCATTATTTAATCGTGAACGGTTTTCAAAAGACGCGGGTTCGAATCCCGCTGAGTGCAATTTTTTTACGTTTTTTTTAAAATATGTTTTATGTTTTAAGTATATGAAAATGTTGAAATTATTGAAAAGTACAGTTATAAAAGTTTTATACTATTAATACAAATGATCTCTGGTTACAATATTAAAAAAATGTAATATTTCCCTTTGCCCTTACGTTAGCCAGTCGTGGCCCAGTGGCACAAGCGTGTGACTGTAAACGACTGGTTGTGGGTTCGATTCCCACTCGAGGAGTGGAAATATTTAATATTTCCAATTTCTTTGCTCTGGTGCTGAGGTAAAGCGCGGCGTTAAGTTCCGCCACTTAACACGCAAAGCCTCCGAATTCGGCGAAAAGTGGGTAACAGAGTGTCTTAACACTAGGTTCCCTCTGCCTACCCTGCTGTGTGCGGGATACAGCGTAAAGCTAAAGAAAGGCCCTTTCGTTAATAAGAAGTAACAACAAAACAGCCATTAAAGAAAACCTCTCGTAAGATGTATCTCTTGCCTTTCAATCACTGGTATGGATGAATTCTAAATGTTTTAGATAAATATCGCATTTGCCGTCACCGGTTTTTCGTTTTTTGTTCTGAAGGTAAACGTGTTTGAATTATTTTGGAATTTAGAGGTCGTCAACATTACGCGAGGGGTGGGGGTACCTAGAAATTGTTAATATAATTCAATTTTTGATGGTTACGGGCATATGTCTCATAATATTTTATTTCTACAGAGAGGAACTTGATATAAAATGCGCGCTTTCTTTTCTTGTCTTATTTTTTTTTTTTAGCTTTACGTTGTATCCCGTACACAACAGTGTAAGCATGGAACCTAGTGTTAATACACTCCGTTTCCCACTTTCCACCGAATTCTGGAGGCAGCGCGTGTTAAATGGCGGACTGGCTCAACTTTTGTCTTATACATATACATACTAACTCATTAACTAACTCACTCGCTCAATGACGAGTAAAAATTATACTATTACTAAATATACAAGTAATAATATATAGTATCTTGGAATTATAATGTATCGCATAAGGAAATATAAAGAGAATATGTCGATTAAGAGTTTAATAATTAACGACTAATTTGATAAAATGACCTTATTTCTTTTAGCATAGCTCTGCATGTTCTTTTATGGTTTTAAGGAAAATCAATATATAATTAGATGTGTTAAACTTAGTTATCTTGTATTTTAAATATTATCCTTTTTCCTTATTCACTTTTTTATTAGATCTGTATCTGCTAAATTATTTAAGTAGCTTTTCGTATTATATCATACTCGTGGTAGTTTAAAGTATTATTTAATGAGTAAGTATATAGAATTGTTACGAGGACATCGTGGCTCAGTGGAATAGTGTTCCACTATAATCGCGATTGGTTGAGGGTTGATATCCACTCGGAATATTAAAATCATTATCATTGTTATTTTTTTTTAATTTAACTCTGTATCCCGGACACAGCAGGGGCTGTGATACAGTGTACAGCGTGAAGTATATTCCAAGCGGAAAGTGTAGGAAGAGGAAAGCTAGTTTTAAGACACTCCGTTCCCCACTTTCCGCCAATTTTCGAAGGCAAAATCATTGTTCCGCTCTCGTAATAAAACAAAGTAGTTCTGTTACTCATACGCAATGTCTCAAACACGGGTGGAATGTAGAGAATGGAGTGTTTAACACTTAGTTTCTTTCTATTAACACTGCGGGAAAACTCGTGAAATTGAAAAAAAGTCATTGTTCAAAACTTTAATTATATTAAACTTACAAACATTGCCTCCAAAATTCGGCAGGAAATGAGTGGAGTGTCCTAACACTAGGTTCATTCTGCCTACCCTGTTGTGGGGGAGATACTGCGTGAAGCTATAGAAAAAGTAAAGGGCGCGGAATTGATTTCACATTCGAAAACCTAGTGTCAGCAATATAGAGAGGAGGTATTTATTCATTCACATATTAAGTAAAAAGATTTTTTTTAGTTTTGACCCCCAACCCTGTCTTTGTATGTAAAAAAACATAAAAATTCGCAAACTTTAGTCATGTTAAACATTGATTAAATATGTAGATGTAGGTACGTATACAACAATTTAAAGTATATTTAAAACGTGTTTTATACATTTTAGATTTTATTTTTTAACATTCAAAATCCGACATTTAAAATGTTTTTTTTTTGCCACCACTAACTTGCGTAATAGGTAAATAAGCATTACGTTTAATGCACAAGCATTCCGCGTAGGATATTGTAAAGAGATTGACGACAGAAAGTTAAGAAATTCAGAATAAGAGAGATCTGAATGAACTTCAGAATCTGGTATTTCGCACACAGCAGAGTAGGCAGAGAGAACCTAGTGTTAAGACACTTCGCTCCCCTCTTTCCGCTTTGTTCTAGAGGCATTGCGTGTTAAGGTTAACGTAAAATATAGCCTTTGAGAGACTTAGATCCTTAGAGTTTTCTGTTAACTTTGTGAATTATTGCCGACGTGACGTCAGTTTTACATAATAAACGCTATGGATTGTGGGTTCGAATCCAGTGGGACCAATTTAAATATAATCATTCCTCCAAGTGTGGAGGAATGATTACTTTGATATTTAAATTACTTTAATTTCTTCGCTTTCGTAAGACGCTTAAGACGCTTTCGTAAGCTAACATATTTCGATTTCTGAAAAAAATGGACAGTTATTAATGTGTAATAATTGTAATATATACAAATATAAAAGTCCAAAAAGTCAATACATACCTACTGTAAAACAATAGTAAGTACATTATTTATTACTACCACAATATTACTTGTAAATTAGAAATAAACAAGTTTTAAAAAAGTTAATTTAGGCCAACATTGACGCACAAGTAACAAGTTATAGCCAGAGACGGTGACAGTTACACCTCGGAAGTTGGATTTCCCAGCGTGATTCACCAGCGGTCCACCGCGCGTCATCTTCTATGAAAATAGATACATTCGAAACACTAGGTATTATTATTTTTTTGTAATACTTTTTGTATAAAACCGCATCCTCTGGTGGTATGCAAATTGGGATTTGTGGTTAGTGTTTGTGCTTATGTATTTGTGTGATTCTTTATGTTTATTTATCTGATACATACTTTTGGAATGATGATTTCTTTTTGGCATATATTGAGTATTTACTATGTATGTTATGTAATATGTTTAGGTTACACAATATCGTTTCGTTAGTAACACATTGATTTTCTTTAGAAATAAAATAAATATTAAAACAGTCGTGGGACTGCCGATAGAAGTGAAAACGGAACTATTAAGTTGAGTGTAATTAAAACTATATGCAAAAATTATATGATTTTTTTTATGTTTTATTTATTAGTTACATATGATGGGTTAAACAAATCATGAACAAAATATAAATACAAAGTGGTTGAAAAAATAATTAATATACAATTATCTTAATTATACATAGTATTTATATTTACACGAATTTCAATAAATTCAAGTTTGAACATTATTTTAATTATTTACATCATTGTCATCATTAATTTCGACAATACTTAGATTATCTGTTCGTTCAATAATTTCATTGTTGATTCAATTCTAAAAAAGATACAATAGGTTTATGGTAACTGAAATAAGAAATAAAAATGTTTGATTGAAATTTATCTAAATATCGTATAATTAGCATGTCGGTGACGCGAACCGAGGATTTTACCCTCTACCAAAACGCTCAACGCGCCTAAAGAAGTTTTCACTTCAAAAATATATGAAAAAATTTTGTAAGATTCAACATTTTTTTAATATTTTTTCTTTATTAAGAAGCAACACATTATTTATATCTTCGCCCTATTGAAAATAACTACTTGTTGTTTTCTTTTTTTCCTTTTATTAAAATTGCTAAAAAACATGTTCCCGCTTTTTCTGTCTTCTGTCAAGACACTACATCCTCCACTTCCCGCTTGAAATCGAGACATTGCAATGAAAATTTATATAGAATTATTCTTTTAAACTTTTTTAAAGTGTTATTCCACACTTGGAAAAATTGAAAAAGAAAACGTATAAAAATTTGAACGCAGCGGGATTCGAACCCGCGCTTCCTGAAAACTGTCCAGGCGCTCTGACCGCCAAGCCATGGCGTATAAGAATTTCGACGCAACTGGTAGTAGCACGCTCAAATTTTTATACGTTTTCTAAATGTCTTTTTTAGAAATATTCCCCCGAGTGGGAATCGATCCCACAACAATCACTTTATAGTCAGACACATGTCCTACTGCGCCACGACAGCCTCATAAAATAGAATGGACCTAACACTTAATTAAAATATTAAATTTATGTTAACTAACTCTGTACTATAAATATATCATTAACTCATAACAAATTAAGCAATAGTCAAAAGTTTTTATAGTAATTATACCATTTGAATTCTACAAATGGTATATAATAATGGATGGAGGCCCTTGGACGTTGCCCTCAAGGTCTGCATCACGTATGTTATCGATTAAGTTTTTTTTTTATTTTTTTATTTGCTTCACGCTATATCCCGCACACGGCAGGATAGGCAGAGGGAACCTAGTGTTAAGACACTCCGTTCCCTACGCACCGCCCATTACGGAGGCATTGCGTGTTAAGTGGCGGAACTTAACGCCGCGCTTTGCCATCGCATCGATTAAGTTAAATTATTTAATATTGTCGTGTTGATTTGCGAGTTATTTCAGTGCGCGGCGCCGTAGTCAGACGGCGGCGCTCTCGTCTCCACCGGCGCCTGCGATGACGGGCTGCCTTTTCCTGTAAATCCTGAAATAAACGTTATTTTCGTAATTATCTAATAACTACTTATTGCGAATGAGTTATGACACTGTGTAACAGATGCAGGCGCCAGTAGATTTTCGCTAGGTTTTTGAACTATATATATAAGTTGTAAGTTTTTTGAGAAATATTGTGATTGTTGTTAATAAACGTTCAGCTGTTTATCCATACTTATATTATAAATGCGATGGTCTGTGTGTTTGTCTGTCACGCTTTCACGCTTAATCTACCGGCCCGATTTGGATGAAATTTAGAATGAAAGTAGTAAAAGTAACTGGGTCTAACATAGGCTACTTATTTTTTCAAAAATTAACCGCTAATGGGTTGAAATAGGTGATGAAAGTTTATATGAAAAAACTAAACCGCTGGACCGATTGTAATGAATTTTGGAATAAATATAGTTGATAATCGAAGGTCAAAGATAGGCTACATTAATTTTCAAAAATCTACCCCCGGGGGTTGCAACATAACGAAACAATTAGACAGTCCTCGCGGGGAAACCGCGAGCGGGTCGCTAGTTCTATATAATAGCATATATGTTGTCTATAATGAACGATGTTAAATTATAAATGTCACTTACTATAATAATTCAAACCAAAATCAAAGTAATGATTTTGTACTGACTAATCCTCGCAACTTCGTTTGCGTGGACTTTATACTACTTCCATTTACCACCTGTTGACATTGACTCTTTGAGCCAAAATTTACCAATTTAAATTAACCCGAGTTAATTACTATGGGTTAATTTAAATTAACCTTAACTGTTGTTAAAGTGTAATGTTATTGTCTCTGAGCCTACTACATCATATTATGTTCTAGACGATTGTTCATTGATTTTTTTTAGATTCTCCCTTTTCTATTTCTCGGTAGGCAAAAAGAGAGATTTCCGTTTCACAATAAAAAGGAAGTGCCCTCAGGGGCGGAAAATAATTTAAAAGAAATCTTAATCCTATTGAGTTGAAACATACATAGTGGATTCGAACCAACGACCATGACCAGTACGGTCGGACTGTAGTCTATATAGCGATATCTTTAGTTTTGGTTTATTTATGACTAGCGGCCCGCTCACGGCTTCTCCACGTGGACTGCCTAATTGTTTTGTTATGTTGCAACCCTCGGGGGTGGATTTTTGAAAAATAAAGTAGCCTATCTTTGACCTTCGATTATCAAATATAATTATTCCAAAATTCATTACAATCGGTCAAGCGGTTTAGTTTTTTCATATAAACTTTCATCCCCTATTTTAACCCTTTAGCGGTTAATTATTGAAAAAATAAGTGGCCTATGTTAGACCCAGTAGTTTTTACTACTTTCTTTCTAAATTTCATCCAAATCGTGTCGGTAGATTAGCCGTGAAAGCGTGAGAGACAAACACACAGACATTCGCATTTATAATATTAGTAAGGATGGATTCTATGGCCATATATAAATTTTGTGTTCCGACTGATCACTCCTCAATGTTGTGCCCCAGGCTCCAGGCCGGCAGGCGTCCAGCCAAGGGTTGAGTCAGTTGATAGTAAAAGTAAACATCGCGTTATTAATCTTTGTGCCGGTAACGTGTGAGACTGTGAGTAACGTCAGCGAGGCGCCGACTAGACCTGCTGTTTCATCGCCTTTAAATATCTGATGATCGTTTGATGGCTTAGGATATGGATATGCCACTATACTTCTCTATTGCAAATGTTTTATTTATTATATAGGTGATGTAATAGTGTTTTGTTGGGTAGTGTTTTATTGTAAGGTTGTGGGTTCAGTCCCACTTAGGCCTTTAGCTTAAATTTAATTTATTTTAATTTCAAACTTTGGTGAGTCAAAGATTGGCATTGATTTCCATCATTGCGTGCAGCAATGATTTCAAACTTTTATTAGCAATTGTAGTAAAGCCAAAATTTTGGTGGTTATATAGTTTTGTAAAACTCCAGTAGATTTTTTTTTTCACTATTTGGTACTATGATGTTCTGTAAGTAAGCATATATTTGATATATCAAAAGACGCTATATAGTGATATGACAAGTTATGAATAACGTTTACTTCGTCATATACGAGTACGTATTATGACGATTTCAATTTTCGCGTTTGGCAACAGCTGGCATGCGATACACTCGTGCTACAATTGATAACATGAATTTTCATAAGGACTTATATATTGACTTTTGTTTTTAGAAGTGTTTAAAAGTAAACAGTGATACTAATAAAATTTTGTTGTGTCAGTGACGTTGATCAGCTAACTATTTAATTTAATAACTATCGACCCGCTCGTGGCTTCGTTTGTGTAAATTGGGAGTTTCAGTCAACTTAATAAAATAGTTTTTTTTTATAATTTATCAAGCAATGTTTAAATAGTTGTAACTTTTTTATTTATGAACATTTTAAATAAAATAAACAATAAATGCTAAGGGAAGATTACTAAAATACAATTGTCAAAAGTACATTAACTCCGTTGAGCGGCTTCTGATATTAGCTAAAAACGCATAGACTGACAAACAGATAAAATAATAATCATTGGGGTTCTATCGCATTGATAAATGTCCCCTATAATATATTTTTTCATATATTTTTCACGTACAGACAGCGATCAGTTATTTTCATTATATATAGAGATTAATAGTCTATTACGTCAATTAAGGTTACTTTTAAAAGAAGGCATTATATTTGATGTTATTTAATTACTTTTAACAGATATTACAAATTCTGAATTAAATAGATAAAAATTATACTATTACTTATTGATTAACCTATCGTGGTACACGCTGCTAAGCGACAAATGTCCTCCTAATCAGTTTTTTCAGTTATCACCTCAATTTCATTGATAACCGTTTCATTGAGGGAAAACCCATCGTATAGATGTACCAATATAATGATTACATCATATCAATACAAGTCAGTGGTCGGGGTTGGCGCTCACTCTGCCTACGCAGCTGCTGATTTATTAGCCTTCTTTCTGAATTTCACGACGGTTTGATGCGCTGACTAATATTGTTTTTTTTGTAAGCTACGCTTCATCATAATATTTCGTATGATTATTGCTCGGGAGACTTAACTTGTAAGTTTGAAGTAGTTATCGTAGATTTAGAAGTAGTTGGAGATTACCTGAATGGTGCAAGAAATTGCATTGAATTGAATTTTATTATTTAAGCGGCTTATACCATCATATACAGTCACCCGCTTTTTCCTGCATAGCAAGATAGTCAGAGTGGAACCAGTGTGAAGATAATCCGTCCTCAAATTTTCGCCTAAAATTTTCGATAATAGTGTAGATAGTGTGATGATGATATTATTTATATTATGAATCTAATGGTTTTCTAGTGCAGTATTATGAGAGCTTTCTAAAATTGTTTTCTGCATAACTTCCGTATATACTTAAACTAAGTATGTCATTCATACTCTTAAAACTGTTTTTATGAAATTTATAAAATTACCTCCTTTAGGCAATACCGTGTAAAGTACATCAATCATATTTTTCATTAATTAATATGTTTATTTGTATCATTTTCTGAAATTGTACTGATTAGTTACTTTTATCTAATGTTTAATTGAATTTTATTTATCACTTCCGCAAAATGATAAAATTTAGCGATGTGTAAAATAACAAGATAAATAAATACTCGCGCTTTAAGACATCTCAGATACAAGAAACATGAAAACACCTTGACTGCACAAGTGTTTTAATGTAATCTTAACAAAAAGTCATTTTAAATAAAAACTTAAATTATAATAATTTAGAGGTCATCGTAGTGCAGTAGAAAAAAGGTGTGTATGCGTTTGATTTCCGCTTAAGCTCTGGTCATATAAATCGCAGCGTTGGACTCCGCCACTTATTAATAATTATATTTTTTTTTAGCTTCACGCTGTATCCCGCCCACAGCAGAGGGAAACTAGTGTTAAGACACTCCGTTGCCCACTTTCCGTCGGAAGCATTGCGTGTTACGTGGCGGTACTTAACGCCGCTTTGCCTCGACACCAGAGCGAAGAAAATGGAAATATTATAGATTTCCACTTCTCGAGTGGGAATCGAACCCACAACCAGTCGTTTTACAGTCACACGCTTGTGTCACTGCGCCACTACTGGCTGGACTTAATCCAATTCTGGTTTATGGTCCTCCTTTGACACTAGATACAATAATCTGGCTAGGTTGAAATTTTTATTCGTGTGTAAATATTTTTCCTATACTAACACAGTAAACGTATAGTTTCAATGACGTAGCTGTTAAGTCACCGCCGCTCGATGATTTGATTTGTGATAGCGGCAATCGTTTGTTCGCTACTGAGAAATGTTTAACTTTCGTAAAGTGCGTGATAGAATGGCAAGTGCCGGAATTTTTATATGCGCTTTCGAGAGCCAGCGTTTTATGTTCAAATATTAAAAAAATAGTTTTTTAAGCTTCACGCTATGGGATACAGCAATGTAGGCAGAGGGAACCTAGTGTTAAGGCACTCCGTTTCTTACTTTCCGCCGAATTTGGAGGCATTGCGTGTTAAGTGGCGGAAATTAACGCCGCGCCTTGCCTCGAGATCAGAGCGAAGAAAATGGAAATATGAAATACTTTCACTCCTCGAGTGGGAATCGAACCCACAACCATTCGCTTTATAGCCACACTTTGTACCTCTTTGCCACGACTAGCCCCAAATTGAATATTAGTAATTTTACAATGCTTAAATTATGAAATGAAACCACTTAGTATTCCGTTGATTCACTGATTCAGTGTAAATCAGTGGCTGGACGTTGCGCCTCAAGTGTAGGTTTAAGGCTGGGGGCCCCCACTTAATAATGCATTTTATTAACAGTTTTGTACTACATATGTAAACGTACATAGAATCAGTGCAATTTTTAGAAGGTGAAAATTTTATAATTCCACCTCTTGGATAGAATTTAACCACGATCGTTAAAGAGATTGGACGGCATCCAAGCGGCGCGCGTTCTAATCCTATTATGTCCTCACGTGAATTTCCCATATATTTGATATCTAAAACGCTGTAACATTCTTATGTAGGGCGTTAGACACAGTTTTTTAAACTTCATTGTTGATTTTTTTTTAGCTTCACGCTGTATCCCGTACACAGCAGGGTAGACAGAGGGAACCTAGTGTTAAGACACCCCGTTCCCCAATTTCCGCAGTTCGGAGGCATTGCGTGTTAAGTGGCGGAACTTAACGCCGCACTTTGCCTCGACACCAGTGCGAAGAAAATGGAAATATTAAAGATTTTCACTCCTTTAGAATCCACAACCAGTCGCTTTACAGGCACACTCTGTGCCTCTGCGCCACGACTGGCCCCAAATGTTTTTTTTTAATTTATTTAATTTACTAAAACAAGCAGCATCACGCTTTTTGCGTATATCAGAGTAATAAGAAAGAACTTAATGTCTAGACATTTTCACTCCCACTAGTGTTCTCTACTTTCAAAATGGAGTGTTGAGTGACAGAACACTTTGTCCTATCAGAACGGAGAACTCATAAAACTATGGCTTTAAACCTAATAAATACTAAATCTAATTTAATGACGTTGCAAAGAGTACAAAATAAAATTATTAAAGCACTATTTCATTATCCTTACCTCACGTCAACTAATAAATTGTATCAGGAAACAAAAATACTAAATATCAACCAGCTATACATTTATTACACCTGCATACTGGTTAAAAACCTCGTCAACAATTCCATACACTGTAGCATCAACATTGATAAGAACATTAATAAACACAATTTAAGAAATAAAGACAAATTGATGCTAACTAGTGTACGCACAAAGTCTGCTAAAAAATCGGTACTGTTTGAGGGAGTACAGCTGTATAACAACTTGCCCAGTCACATTAGAAGTGAAGTACATAAATACTTTTAGACTAAAATTGAGGGAATATGTACTCACACGGTAAAATATTCTATATCCAATTTTGTTCATTTTTTTTTGCAATGTATAATTCGTCCCAGAGGCAAAAAAATTAAATTTGTGAAATATGTTTAAAAAAATTCTATCGTATCTCATTATAAGTGAGCTATAAGTTCTTATGAGAATAAATTCTTTAAACTTAATACATATAAAAAATAGCTTTGCCACCATCTATGTCACTTTTCCCTACAGTCTTTTCTTTTAAATACTAACGTTTTAAGCACATCGTGTTACGTCACATCACGTGGTGTCAAAATTGCAAAGCCTTGCAAAAAATTATGTATTGTTTATTTTTTTTAATACGACATTAGCCTCTATCCGATGAAGAATTAACTACCTGTTATTGTACAATAACGTAATTGGCAAATTTACTTACATTGTTGTTACAGGTTTAAATCTATTTTTACTGAGATGTATAAAATATTATGATTTAAAGATATTTAATTCTTCTATTGGGTTCACAGTGTGTTAAAGAAAGCGCCAAAGTGATGACTTTTTTGTCCAAAATTGCCCTGTATATTATAACTTTGACAGTAGCTAAATGTTTCTAACAAATAGTCACTTTATAAAGTCTACAATTAGAAATTGAGTTTATAGTATTTTTGGTTTTCTCAGCAATCATCATGTTTCTTTATATATCATGTATTTTTTTTTTGAAAAAAAAAATGTTTACATTGTCTGTGTAATAATTATATTCATATACAGTTTTTTTAAAGTTTTCATTTTTATTACTGTACACCGTGTGGTGTATCATTCGATTTTAGTTGTTTCACCCTTTATGAGTTCAGTTAAGGAGAGTTTCAAAACAGATCATTTGTTAGTTAGGAAATTTATTAGTAGTATATAATGTAATGTTATTATTAGTGGTAGATTTTTTTTTAGCTTCACGCTGTATCCCGCACACAGCAGGGTAGGCAGAGGGAACCTAGTGTTAAGACACTTCGTTCCTCACTTTCCGCCCTTGCGTGTTAAGTGGCGGAACTTAACGTCGCGCTTTGCCCCGACACCAAAATGGAAATAAATATTTCCACTCCTCGAGTGGGAATCGAACCCACAACCAGTCGCGTCACAGTCACACTTTGTGCCACTGCGCCACGGCCCGTAGAAATTTTCTAGATGTATTATCGACAAAGGCCGTGAGTTAATGCAAATAAGTCAATTACCATATTATATAATTATTTTAATAAATTACAACCGTGTTTTGAGTATTTGAATGTGGTATGTATGAAAATGCTAGTTATAAGAGTTTTTGGCCGTCTTGATGCAGTGAGACAGTGTCTGACAGTAAACGCGATGGTTTAGGGTTCGATTCCCACTTGAGCGAATGATTTTTAATTTATTTAACTTTTATTTTTTTCGCTCTGGTTACATATACAAAGCGCGGCGTTAAATTCCGCATCTCAACACGCAATGTCTCGATTATTCGGGCAGCAAATCAAAGACAATGTCTCGACATTACCACGGTATGCTTAAAAAAGCTATGTAAACAAAATCAATCGCGTTTTTTAAATATTTAAGTAAATATGATATAAAAATGCTAGATGTAAAAGATTTTATTGTTAACAAAATAAATGATGGCGAAACTAATAATATAATTTGGAGTAATAAGCTTGTAACATTTGACGGCGGCGCGTCACGTTGACACGGCGACGTGGCCTCGACTTTGACGCTAAGATAATTTCGTAACGCGAACCTTATAGCCCGCGAGACAACTTATTTAACTGTTTCTGTTAGTTTTATATATTTTACACGGTTAGTTGCCCTTGAGGAATCGCTACAAAGAATAATTAAAGGAAATATACATATGTTATATTAAATCTAGTTTTTTTTTCACGTTTGTGTAATTGTGAAGATATAATTGTTTCAGAAAAATGGTAGTTGGTATTATTTATATAACTAGTCTTTTCGTGTAATTTAAATACAATTTGTCAGATATAACTGGCTAGGTTTGTATTATGTAGTTTTACACAGTGAAAATTGATTTATTGAGTTAGTCTGTCAATTGGCAGAAAATTAAAAAAGACAATACTCAAAGCTTATAAATGATTGTTTAAAACAGAAGTAATGTTTAAAACATGAAACTGAGGCTTTGGAGTCGCCAAAAAATATTAAATACTTTCGGAAATAACTTGACTACATCCTAATTAAGTAAGTTATAAGTCATTAACTTCTTACTGCATTTATTATGCCGTTTCAAGAGTACTCATTAAGGAAACTTTTCACTGTAGTTTTAATTTGAGTTTTTTTACATGTTTTTTTACGCCAATATGTTGCAATACGCAGGGAACACACGCTGTGTTTAGTTACGAAAGGAAGTTTTTACGGCGTCGTGGTCGCCTGATTGTTGAATTCATGTTCTTATACGAACACGTATGTCTGGCATGCTTACTGCCGACTGATTTCTTTGAGGTGTCCGCGTCGAGCAAGTTTTTGCAATCCGCTGCTTGTAACCGTGAGGTATGTCACGTCTACAGGTAAAATGTTCTTTGCATCTTATCCTCCTCGACCTCAGTTCTCGTTTTTGCAATACCTCAGTTCTCGTTTTTGCAATACATTTACACGTGTGATTGTTGTTAAACACCAATAACAATTCGGGATTAACATAATGAAACGCATGCACCATTTTCTTACATATTGGGAACTAGAACTGCCTGCATATCAGATCAACAGTCGATCAATCAGTATGAGATATACAAATTTCTAGATCGTGAACTTGTAATGAAGCGAGTCCGAGTTAACAATGATGTTGTCATCGCTTGTTCGGTGTCACTCTCGCGTAAGTTTGTTTTCTCGGAAAGCTGCATTCGCGTCTGGCACACGCCATTGTGTGTCCGGTGCCAAGATTTTCGTCGTTTTAAAAGAAAAACGGTGCGGGCGCGGCGACGACGGCGGCCCGCGGGCGCGTGAATGAGGCGCACGGGCAGCGCGGCGCCCGCGCCACTCCGCGCCGCGCCTCCCTCGCCAGTCACCAGTGGAGCACCGACCACCGAGTGAGCCGTCAGTGTCCGCCCGTCGTTCGAGCTCGCGCGACGTGTTCAGTGCCGTGCCGTGTCGAGTCGTGCCGCGGCCGACATAAGATGCTTGCGTCGAGCGCAGTGGATACCGTTTGTGATACAGTTTTGCAAAGTGTTTAAAGTGGATTCCGGACTTTACCAGGCCGTGGAGCACGCGCAGCGGCTCGAGCGCTCCCAGGCCATGTATGTCATCAATTTAGGTGAGTCCGCAATCCTTTAGCATTCCTCGCTCCTCGGACTATTATTGGAACTAGACAGAACCGGTACTGGTCCGGTGGCTCTAGTTGCGGACGGATCGCGGCTCCTTATCTCGTCGGGACCCAATATTTTCGCAAACAGCTTTCTATTCGCCTGTGGTCCGGCGCCGCCGCCCGCTGCCGCCCGCTGCTAGCCGGCCCGGCGTTTATATAAACAAGTCGTATGGTTCCATTTCAATTTGTGTCTTATTCATAGCGCACTCGATGTGCCTATGTATGTTTTTATTACAGTTCACGTACAGCGTGTGGGCGTGTGTTGGTGTGTTTGCGCTATCGGTGTTGCTATTTTTATCGCGTACTTGTGTGAGTGCGCTCTCGTCCGTACGATGGTCTGCGAATGTGTGCGTATCGTATCCGTGTTCGGTTCTTATCATTTTCTTCGGTTGATATCGCCGCAAATTACTTCATGTGTGTTGTCACGATTTACTTTTAGAATTATACTAAGATTCTCCTTCACAATGTAATCCTAGCTTGTGCCACTTGCCCAAGTACTTTTATGTTTAGACATGTTTGAACAAAAAAAAATGCATAAATTAGAAAATTAATTTTGGTTGTAAGATACGCTACTAGTAAAGGCTTTGTGTGTCATGATTAGAAAGTGCAATCATTAAGTTTAGAAAAATAACAATTGTGTTACGTTCCATATAAAATAATCCATAACTGAATGTAAAACAACCGAGAAATAATATAATAAAGTAATTGTGTTAAAAATCATCAATATACAAGCAAACGAATATTTCGAAAACCTAAGAGAGAAGAATGGTAGAGACTTAGATTAATTGCTTAATGGCAATTACTATTTGTTAGTAAAGTTAGTAAAGATTACCTATATTGCCATCAGCTATACTACTTAAAACGATTTCAAAGAAAATGATCTCAGATACAAAAAAATACAAGTAGAAAAATACATTTACAATACATATAGAAAAATACATTTCACAATATAAAAAATAAAAGTGAACAAAATTTTAGACTCTAGGCTTCAGTAGGAAGAGCGTCATCGTAGCTTCAGGTAATATTGTCCTTTGCATCCTCTTAGAGTAAGACTCTAAAAGTTAAATGTAAGTCTTTTGCGATGATCGTCGAAGCATTTCGTCAGTAAACTGTTGTGATATGTGCGTACAATTGTATAGGCTCAATTAAAGTTGTATGGATATTCAATATTGAAGTAATTTAGTCTGTCAAGTCTAAATATTTTGTTAACTTTTTCTGCTTTCACCAGGTTATTTCCATATGGCAAAACAATGTAAATGTTCACGAACCATTACGCTTGGTACGCCACTTGGTCTACCAGCACTATATCTAGTTTATTGGCAACTAACTATATCTGACAGTCATAATAGACCAAATCTTGGATGCAAGATTGTTTATATTATCTTCCGTCTCCATTCTCTACTTATTTGCAGACCTAGCATGTATTTTGGGAATCTGAATTCATCGATTTGTTTTAACCGTAAATAAATAAATAAATACATGCTCCAAAGTCATGACATCAGGTTCCATCACGTACGTCCATGTTAACAGTTAGGTTACAAATTTTAGTCTATCGTCCACAAACGTATATTTTAAACAATCAATGTATGTAGAAGCTATCGCGTTATTTTTAATTGAATGTGTATAAATAGTCTCATTTGATAAGACGTCATGTATTTGGTTTTGATTGTTTAGACATGTAGCGGCCGCGTGGCGCTCGTGTGTTTCGCCTATTTCACACAAACATTGTTACCGTTCATTCATTTTAGTTTTTTCTATGACAATGTAATTGTTATATTTATCATGGGGCCAGTCGTGGCGCAGTGGCACGAACGTGTGACTGTAAACGACTGGTTGTGGGTTCGATTTCCACTTGAGGAGTGGAAATATTTAATTTTTTCATTTCCTTCGCTCTGGTATCAGAGGTAAAGCGCGGCGTTAACACACAATGCTTCCGAATTCGGCAAATAGTGGGGAACGAAAGTGTCTGAAACACTAGGTTCTCTCTGCCCTGCCCTGCTGTGTGCGGGATACAGTGTGAAGCTATATATTTATCATTTATTTGCTATAATTCATTTAAACAATATAATTATGGTTTTCTTTATTAATAATACTCGATTTTTCCTTTATACATATTAGTTATAGAGCACGATTCTCCTTTTAGTTAGTTATATATAATTATAAATAGATTTATACTATCGTGTCACGTTCAAAGAGTTAACAGAAATAAATTATGTCGCGATAATGACTTATATGTATATTTAACGGTTCAGTAAACAGTCTTATCGCAACCGATACAGCTCCATGTTTATTAACTTCAACTGTAAGTAACTGTCTTCTAGGATTTTAACAACTTTTATCATATTATGAAATGCGTAAAAATTTTGAAATTCAAAATTTTTTACTTATTATGTAACCTTCACGAACTTGCGTAATACAAAAGAACACATGGCCGTGTGTTGCAATATATGTATGTATAGGTAGTTACCAAAATTATGCAAAAAAGTTCATTGACGTCAATGCTCCATAATTATATTGAAGTTTTAAAAAAATATAAGTGTAATATTTATATAATACCTATTGTTACAGCGTCACTAAAGAACTTAAAATAGTTTATACCCTCAATAAAACTATTTTATTTTACTTCGAACTGTCTGCAGTTGAAATTTCTTATAACACTAAAAGCAAACACTAAAATATGAAATATGTAAAGTCCGATTTATTTATTTGTACTATTTAAGATAATTATTCTCACTCGACTTAAAAGTTAGTATAATATGCATGTATGTCTATTATTGTAGGAGGCTACATTGACATGGACGATTGGAGGACGAAACAACTCCACAAATATATAAGTCCTAATTATTTTAAATAATCTGTGAATGAGATTTGAATTCCTAGATTTTACGACCATTCATTCATTCATTCATTCATACATATCACAACTAACGATGGCCTCAGGCCTCTTACGGCAAATTATTGTAAATATACCTCAGAGTAAAATTTTGATATATATTTAATCAGTGGGTTGGTACCGTAAATCGTTTTATAAGTGGTCCTTATTCTTATTGGATAACATTTATATATTTATGAACATTCTTAAAATGATTTGTTGTAGTTCTTTTTTGTACTATAGAAGTGATGGAAATTCACCCGAAATGAAACTAGCGGTGTACATTTATTGTAAAAATTTCATTAATGTCCCGTTAACTTGGGTAGCAAAACCAAGGCACTGTTTCGAGTTCCTCTTTTTGTAAGGTATCTGATTCAATCTGATTCTGATCTGATTTTGACTCTCTCTCATGCTGAAGCGTGGCCAGTCGTGGCCCATTGGCACAAGCGTGTGACTGTAAACGACTGGTTGTGGGTTCGATTTCCACTTAAGGAGTGGAAATATTTAATATTTCCATTCTCTTCGCTCTGGTGTCGAGTTAAAGCGCGGTGTTAAGTTCCGCCACTTAACACGCAATGCCTCCGAATTCGGCGGTAAGTGAGGAACAGAGTATCTTAATACTAGGTTCCCTCTGCCTACCCTGCTGTGTGCGGGATGCAGCGTGAAGTTCATGCTGAAGCCATGAATTACTAAAGAGACTGTCTTCTTATAGTGTTAGAAGATTGTTTTGAATACATAAATATTGAAAACTCGTAAAATTCATTGAGCAATATTGTAACGTTATCAAAAGTGTTATCGGAAACAAATCTAAATTTAACTACACAAGTAGATAATGACGCAGATATAAGTATATTTACAAAGTCCGTACGGTCGCGTCGATAAGCCGCTAATATCTGGACCGTACAATGTACGTGAGGATTTATAAATATTAACGACTTCGTTGCGAAATGGTGAGGGTCTCGCTGTGTTACGGGGTTGTGAGTTCTTTTTCCATTCGGGAGAACGTGTATTGTTAAATTATTACTATTTTACAAAGCGTCGTTTTGATTTTTCATCCAACGTCGTGTCGTCATGTCGTCATGTCGTGTCATAATAAATGTATCTAAATCTGGTGGAATGCGGGAAACGAAGTGACTCATGCTCCTTGCCTATACCCCTTTTGTATGAGATAGATAATATATAAAACAGCGCAACCGCTTTCTTAATAATTTTATACAGCTAGCACCTTTATTTACTTTCTTCTCCAGCTAACTTTTAAATACTATTAAGATGTGTGATTTTGGCCCACTATTAATCGGATCACCATCAATAATCGGATACGTCCGTTGCTAAAAACGAATTAATTGAATCACTTTACTACAAATAAAAAAAAGTTGCCTTTAGTTTATGTTAGTAAATTCTATAGATGTTAGGTATTCCATGTGACCTAGCCGTCGCAGCCAGCCAGCGTTCCACAGGCGAGCCGGTGCTGGCCGACGCAGCGGGCCACTGACCCCGTGCCGGAAACCGTGATGGATCACTTATGCACAAGTTATTGGCACACTTTACGAACAGGATTCACAGACGGATTACAAAGTTTTACGCTATATGTATATGGTGGTATGCAATTAATTATAACTAAGAATTTTTATGTTAGGTACATTGTGTGATGTAATATTTTGATACTACTAAATTATTTGCGTGGAATAAAGCTCCCAACTTTTGATGAAAAAAGAGCTTTAAGTATATTTAATTCCCACTCGATTCCCACTCGAGAAGTGAAAATATTAAACATTTCCATTTTCTTCGTTATGGTGTTAAGTTCCGCCACGTAACACGCAATACCTCCGAATTTGGCGGAAAGAAGGAAACGGAGTGTCTTAACACTAAGTTTCCTCTGCCTACCCTGCTGTGTGCGGGATACAGCGTGAACCTAAAACAAAAAAGTATATTTAATTAAGCACTAGAAATATGAGTTTATTTGTGAACTTTAATCCTTACGCCTTACCTACTTACCTATACTTGAGATAATAAAATATCTATTTTATCTAACAACTATAGAATAAATTGAATACTAGAACGACGCAGTTAAACTTAAAGTAAACATGAGATACAAGAGACAATAACAATTATCGTCAAGTCACATTTAGTGTTGTTAGCCCACTTAGGTACGTTGTTTATAGACATGACGTAATGGCCTTAAGAAACTAGAATTAAGAGAAATGTCGCTAAACGAAGAATGTCCACAGTAATCATACTAAGTTATGGTTAATTAACATAGAGGAGTGAGATAGTGCCTCAGTGGCATTGTGAACGACTCTTCATGTAAAGGCTGTGGATTCGATCCTATTTGAAGGGCTGATTATATGCAATTATTGTTTTGCTCTATCAACATGCAATGCTTTAGTCTTAACAATAGGTAACCTCTTTCTACATAGATATCATATAAAAGGTGATTAAAGCTATAAAAAGATTAAATTCTTGAGAAAAGAAGGTGTATTTGAAAAAAAAAATGATGAAAACGCTTTCAATCATTTGTATATTGCCGAACTCAAAATAATCTAAACCTTGGTTGAAAGTTTCCTTTGTTATTGTTGGCCGGCGTACAATCGCGTCTACGTTCAATGTAGCCATCAACAGAGATCTCATCTCGGATCCGCGACAAGTGTTCTGGATGCATTTGCTAGTAGTGACAATTGCGGCTTTTTTCGCGTTACGACTTACGTCTCGCGAATGACGCACGCGCAGCCACCGAAATAAATACACAAGTTTGTCTAGACGGCGACCCATCTCCGCATAATGTTGGGTAATGAAGGACGCACTCGTTTTTTCAATTTTTTTTAGCTTAATTTTCCTTAATACTAATATTGCTATTTTTAACATGTTTTTTTATTAATTTTGGTTTTTTTATATATGTTGTTAATTATTGTATAGTATCTCCAAATAATCTGGTGGGATCATTTCAATTTGCCAAGTTGTGGATACAAAAGAGAACCTTTCCTTAACTCTGTATCTAAAATACTTATTTTTTTAATATAAGACTTTACCAAGTTCCAATAAAACACATAACCATAACGTACAATGTATTCACATTCACAATTTAATATATCCTTGTATAAAGCAAACACAAACGTGCAAAATAACATTACCTAATCTTTACAAATGATCGTAAACAAAAACTAGTCGTTTATCTTCACACATATAAAATGTTTAGGTGTATTTATTGCGTTGTTATTTACACGCGAGTGCTAGATCCTGGTGTTAAAATAGTTAGGTAGTTAGGTACCTAGTCTTACTCATGTCCCCCATTTGATGTTCATTCATATGAAAACGCTTCGTAATGCTCCAAGTTGATTATCCTGTATGTCTCACTGACCGCATTGGCGTCAATACCCCGCAAATAGCTGCTTCACTTGGGTACTTCGAATCGTTCATTTATACCTATTTACCTGTGTTTTTTTATTGGTATTTTTTTTTCAATTTATTGGTTGATGTCATTTGTCGTGACGGTAATGGTGTGTTTGTATGATTCGAGGAAGTGTTATGGGTTAACTTTTTTCACGCTAGCAGGGTGAAGAGTTAGTGTCAAGACACTCCGTTTTCCACTAGAGACGCGACATTGCGCGTTGAGTGACGGAACTTAACGCTTCTTTGGATTGTGTGTTGATCCTGGACATCGAACTCGCGACAAACCGCGGTTACGATGGCACCTCGGTTTGATACAAAATGCGACTTTAGAGGTGTATTGCTAACATTTAACACGTAATGGCTCTAAATAACCGCTTTGTAAAGAATGGAAGGAGGACTTTTGTTAGAATCCTTCTTCCTCTTTGTATGACTTTTTATATAAATGGTTAGGTTTTTGTCTTTTGTACAGTATTGCGCAACTAAAGAGGCACGTGGGTTATAAATTACCTTACTTGTGTTAGAGTTTGTTAAAGACTTCTAAAAGTCTTTACTACATAATGAGAATTTCATTCCAATATCTACTTATATGTATATATTGTTATTCTAACAATAAATACAAAAACAACAAGAGATACAAATGCTATTTACGTTAGACTTCCGGCTTCGGTAAAAAACACAAGGAACTTGGTCGAGCCTTGACTGTAATAGCCAAGTATGGAAATCAAGGTTTGTCTACCAGTAGGGCTTGCGAAGGGCAGCCTGTCAGCCCTGTCAGATACAATCATCATATAACGTTATAAATATGTAATTAATTCACTTTGGATTTTATAATAGTTTCTATTTATAGATTATACGCAACTTGTTAAGTATTTAAACGTTCTTTAAGTTCCTTTGTACGTAGGGACTCTGTTTTTCTCTATTTCAAAGATATGGTTAGCTTCTTAATAAAGATTGCAAAAATAGTTACTTTCTGGGGTATATATGGCACTAAATATTGAAGTATAAAATTTATTGCAATCAACAACAAGCTTTTTTCAGAATATCAATGTAGGTAGAGATGCTTCTTTCATGACACTCTATTTTTACTTTACGAATTTGAGCCACTGCGTGCTGTATAGCGGAACTCAACGCCGCGATTTGACCACTTCAACCGCGAAAACATAAAATTTACACATCAATCACCCTCGGAAATTGGGCATCGAAGCCACAACCAATCGCCTTACCATTCAGACACTCTCCCACTACGCCACTTTGCCCTCTATAAAAATAGATTTCAAATCCAGATATTTCCATTGTTATGAATGAATGGACGGTATAAAACAATGTGGTGATAGATAAACAGCTCTGAGTTATCAGCCGCGTCGTTTGGGAGGCAGCGGCGCGCGAAATTGCTTTCAACGTTTCCGCGTCTGCGCAGTCGGAAGTCGCCGCCGCTGTTGTGCTCCGTCCGTGATGGACCATTTGTCACTTGTCGTGCGACGCTTCCCGGCTGGCCTTGCGACTGTCACAATAGTAGATTAGCTTTTTATAGTCGACTACTACTTAGGTTTTGTTTAGGGTTTTTCTCTTGATTGTTTAGTCTTTTTTGAGGTAGGTATAATGGTAGTTAGTCTAGGAATACGTAATTGTTGTTTGTTGTGGCGCAGTTGAGGAAATTTGTTGTTATTTAAAGTATCTAATGATTGGGGCCAGTCGTGGCGTCGTGGCACTAGCGTGTAACTGTAATCGGCTAGTTGTGGATTCGATTCCCACTCGAGAAGTGGAAATATTTAATATTTCCATTTTTTCGCTCTGGTGTCGAGGCAAAGTGCGACGTTTAGTTCCGCCACCGAATTTGGCGGTGCGTGGGGAACAGAGTGTCTTAACACTACGTTCCCTCTGCCTAGTGAAACTAAAAAAACCTAATGATGACGTTTTCGTCTTAGAATGATACGCTAGTCTTATTATCGTGTTTTAGATTATCTAACTAGGTTTCATATTATATTTATTGTTAACTACGTTCGTATGATAGCGTATGGTTGATAGATATTTTTGATTATAAAATTGGTTCACGCTTTGTCGTGCGATGCTTCCCGGCTAGCCTTGCCGCTGTCACAACAGTAGATTAGCTTTTTATAGTCTACTAATACTTGTTGAGTTTTGTTAGTTTTTTTCTTGTTTTTTTAGTTTTTTCTTAAGTTATTCAAAGTTAATATAGGGATCTGTGATACCTAACCGTTGTTTGTTGTGGCGCGGTTCAGAAAATTTGTTTATATACAAATTAATGATTGTAAGACTGTCATTTTTTATATCACATTCTTACAACATATATACAGCTTATAATATGTTATGAAGTTAAATTGTAACATTTTTCAATGATTTCTGATAAGATAACATACTAGCTTAAAGAACAAGCTGAATCAGACACAATTATAATGATTGCGTAGCCATCGTGGTCGTCTTAGCAAGGACACTCATGCAATGAAAATTTAAAATATTATCAAATCCGGACACGTGCGTATCTTCTCTAGTGAATCGGATGACAAGAAGGAGATTAAGATAGCGTTGTTAGATTTTCTTACAATGATAAGAAGTAAGTAGATAACACATATTAATAGAAGTGCAACTATCTAGAGTTGAAGCACGGTGATAAGATGATAAAGTTACCCGACAAGTACAGTAAGTGACTTATGATTGTAGCAAAGGTTTGTGCAATTTGTCAATTTATTATATCGGGTTTTTTTTTCTAAATTTCATGCAACAGAAGCAATATTGACGGAGTCTAATTTCAAACGCGATTGGTCGTGGATTTGATTCTTACTCGAGGGAATGATTGTATTTAATCGTTTTCTTTCTTCCGCTCGAAAATATTTTTTTTTAGCTTCATGCTGTATCCCTCACAGCAGGATAGGCAGAGAGAATCTAATGTTAACACACTCCGTTACCCACTTTCCGCCAAATTCTGGAGATATTGCGTGTTAAGTGGTCTCGTGTGCCTTGTGGCCTTTGTGCCTCTGCGCCAGGACTGGCCCAATATCGAAAATAGTTCTATACCAAAATAATTTGCAATTCAATTACTTCACTGTCATACTGAAGCCAAAGCGCGGTATTAATTTCCACCACTTAACACGCAATGTCTCCATTTTTGACGGAAACAGGAAAGCGAGAGCGCCTTGACACTAAGTTCTCTCTGACTAACCTTGTTAAGCGGGAGAAAATGTTAAGCTGAAATCTCATAAAAGTTGTGCAACATACGTACATAGCAAAATGTTTCCTTTGCACGTAAGTGTAAAGGTTTACATACACTTGGCTGGTTCACATGTGCTTGGCTTCTGTGCGACGATATCTTATGGCATCGCGAAATCTTTTACGCCTATTATATTAAAGATGGCATTACATTTACTAAATTAGAATAAAAGTAAAGAAAATTATGAAGTTTTTTCTAAACTTTTAAGTATATTAAGACACTAAGACGCTCAAGATTTCCTTTCAATAGTTAGTGTTCAGTGTTTATTTTCTCACGGTCAAAATAAAAACAGAAATAATAATGATTTTAAAGAAAAAGACATTTAAACAAAACGTATAAAAATTTGAACGCAGCGGGATTCGAACCCGCGCTTCCTGAATACCGTTCAGGCGCTCTCACCACTGAGCCATGCAATTTAAAAATGTTTAAAAATAATAATGCTACTGACACACCAAATGAAGAAAATGTAATATTTTTGCAAACAAAACATAAAATATTTAATTGCAACTAGGTATTTAAAAATTATCGACAATAAATATAATGAAGTAGTTATTATTTTTATAGCTTCGACTATTTAAATCTGAAGGTTGTCCAAATTACAGAAAATAGCCGATATCGTCTGACTCACCTCAGCTACTCGTAGATCCATCGATTTGTCCTTCCATAACGACTTGCTTCCACGACTCGTGACTCACTTTCGAAGTAATTTAATAATTTCACGTCCAATCTTACATACCAGTGAAATTAATAATTGTTAATTAAAATTAATTTCAATAGTCAATGTCATATTTCATGCCCTTTTTGGTATTTTTTTCTTTAGAAAGCTTTTTTGTTGTAAAAAAGGTCAACGCAACACAGCTTAATATTGCACTTTGCACATTTCACTGAAATAAGCTTCTAGTTTATTCTACATATGTATTATATATTATCTCATACGAAAGCTATTGCTATGTGTTAGTAAATTCCATTAAGGAATCTTTAGAGTTTTATTATTATAAAACTTTCTGAAGAATGATTATGGGGCCGGGGCCAGTCATGGCGCATTGGCACAAGCGTGTGACTATTAACGACGACGTTGTGGGTTCGATTCCCACTCAAGGAGTGGAAATATTCAATATTTCCATTTTCTTCGTTCTGATGTCGAGGCAAAGCGCGGCGTTAAGTTCCGCCACTTAACACGGAATGCCTACGAATTTGGCGGAAAGTGGGGAACGGAGTGTCTTATCACTAGGTTCTCTCTGCCTACCCTGCTGTGTGCGGGATACAGCGTGAAGCTATAAAAAAAGATTATATTTTAATTATATTCCTAGTTTTTATACTTTTCCTAAAAAATGTTTTTCAACTAGAAGTAGTTTTAGTAGGCAAAACGAACGCACAAAATACCTAGTGGTTAGTTTGAGTAACTTGGAGCGACTTTATTTGTCAAAATGAGACGTGTTCCGTTCAATGCCAAATATTTTTAGACATTTAATGTGACACTGTTTATATATTTAACTTCGGATTACTTCCTATTATTCGTCAGCTACACACTATTTTTGTACTGTTTTGTCAAGCGTATCACGTATAAAAGTTTTGCAAATGTCATATATAATATTGTTCATATATATGTTTACTTTAGCTTCACGCTATATCCCGCACACAGCAGGGTAGGTAGAGGGAACCTAGTGTGAAGATGTGAAGTGTTAAGACACTCCGTTCCCCACTTTCCGCCGAATTCGGAGGTATTGCGTGTTAAGTGACGGAACTTAACGCCGCGCTTTACCTCGACACCAGAGTGAAGAAAATGGAAATATCATTTCCACTCCTCGAGTGTGAATCGAACCCACAACCAGTCATTTACAGTCACACGCTTGTGCCACTGGGCCACGACTGCATACATATATAATATTGTTCATATATATGTATGCTTGTGTCTTTCTACTTGGTAATTAAAAATAAACACTCAACTTGAATGTTTTTAACAATGTTCCTTAACTTATTTCAAAATCCAAAAATATCAAAAATATTTTAATGAATACGATTAAGAGCAATGAAAGTATAGATTATAATAAGCTAAATATCCTTCATAGTCGTGGGTGACCTTCGTTTTCCAAAAACGGACCATTTATTGAGTCCACTTGGATTTTTAAAATTAATTAGTATGTGCGTCATAGTGTTTATTTTTGGATCATTATAATTCAGAACACGAGTTGATCAATATATTTAGCATATTTTTTTATCGTCGCGGAGCTCCCACTATTTTGTGTTATAGGCAGAGATAGCCTAGCAACAAGTAACTGTTTTTTTATTGCCTTGTGTTTTTCTTTTATTTTTGAAAAAATGATTGTTGGGTGACGAGACTTAACCTCGGATTAGATCACCAGATATTACATTTTTTGTATGGCTATAATAAATATGAAACAATTAGATGTTCCAATATTTACACATCACACGGATTGTATTTCTAATGATAAATTAAGTTTATTAAATATTAAGATAAACAAATAATCAATCATGTTCGTATGTCAGATGGACGTTGGACCGATCGTAGACGGCAATCACCTTATCAATATTAATGTTCAAAGATAGCAAATGGACTATCATTTATCATTAGCTCTTAATATGTCCGAATTGGGTAACGGGGGCGGAGGGATCATTATGAAAATTTATGATGTCTAGCCGCCAACGCGCTAAATATAGCCGCTGCACTATGCTTGACGCCCTGACGCTCTGACGCTCTGACGGATGAGGGACGCTAACGATGCAACCAATGACATCGTAAATTTTACGGTGTCACACACGTTATTGCTGCGCTTGCGCAATATTATATCCTGGTCGCGAACAATTACTCTATTCTTATAATTTTACAACCTTCTTAATGGATCGTAAATGGCTATACCAGGGAGGAAGCATTTTTAGTCGACGGGTCTAACATTTTTTTTATTTTTTGGCAGGTCTAAATCACACCTTAATTGCTACTACTAGTACAAGCGCCCCACTCACGGCTTCGCTCCATGATGCAACTTTTATTTCCTATTTTATCCCCTTTGGGTTTCTCTGTACTTTCTGTTCAATCAATAAAATATAGCCTATAACACTCCTGAATAGTGTAGTTTTCTAATTGTGAAAGGATTGTCCTGATCGGTTCAGTATTTTCGAAAACTTTTACTTTACCTCTTTATTATATTGGTATATATAAAAATTAGCGTGAGAATATATGTAATACAAATGAATATTAAGCGGTGCATATTCAAAACGAGGTGCTATAAACGGTACCTAGTTAGCCGTGATTGATTATTTTGAGTTAAAATTATTTTAAAAGTAGTTCAATTTCAGATTTATTGCGTAAATTTTGAAGTCTGTCTTTTACTTACAGAGAAACGAGTTTTCCAAATGACGCATATTGTGACCCGCAAAAAAATTATAATTTAATATAATGTATTTATTATTTAAGTCCTCAATGGTGCAGTGGGACAATGTCTGATTTAAACGCTTTGTTGTTGGTTGGATTCTCACTTCGAGGAATGATTATGGGGCCGGGGCCAGTCTTGGTACAGCGGCACAAGCATGTGACTGTAATCGACTAGTTGTGGGTTGGATTCCCACTCGAGGAGTTGTAATATTTAATATTTCCATTTTCTTCCCTCTGGTGTCGAGGCAAACCGCGGCGTTAAGTTCCGCCACCTAACGGAGAAAAAAAACGCTGAAAGTGGGGAACGGAGTATCCTAACACTAGGTTCGCTCTACCCACCCTGCTATGTGCGGGATACAGCGTCAAGCTATATAAAAAAAGATTAATTATATTTTAATTATTTTAATTGAAAATGAATAACGAAGTGTCCTGACACGAGTATCACTCGGATTGATCTGCTGAGCGGGAAAAAGCGTAAAGCTGCTTTTTTTTCACCCACACATTATATTAAACAAATTTCTACTTCATACATTTTTTTTGCTTTTTCCACCTACGCTGCACCCTTATTATAATTTGTTGACTTTTGTATTTCACTATTATTTAGTTTGACCTTTAGTGCTTTGTTAGGTGAAACACCTGACACTGAGAGGCGGAGATGGCAGCGTGTAGGTATACCGTGTAGAGCAAAGGTTAGAGCAATTGTCGTGGGAGGAAGTAATGAGGGAGGGCGCTAAGGACCAAAACAAGCCGGTTCGTGCCAGTTCCCACTTTTCTTCATCTAAATATGTAGTAAACATAATTGAATACAAAAACTAAATATTTCGACTTGTAAATGTAATGCAATGTAAAAAGCTTTTTTAGAAATAGTATTTATTATAAAGACATTTAAAGAAGAATACGTATAAAATTTAATTTAATAAATAGCATTCTCTCTTGCCAAACGATTGTTCGTAGAATAATATTTGGGTAGCAGAAATTTGTAAAAATCTCTCTACAGAGATGCTAACAACATAAATAAGTTGTAATAAAAGCGTATAAGAATTTCGACGCAGCGGATAGTAGAACGCATGGCTCGGTGAGAGCGCCTGGACGGTTCAGGAGGCGCGGGTTCGAATCCCGCTGCGTTCAAATTTTTATACGTTTTCTTTAAATGTCTTTTTCAATTTTCCTAAGTGTGGAATAACACTTTAAAAATGTTTAAAAGTATTTATTATATACTTTTTCGTAATGTTAAGTAAACTGGCTTACATAATAAGATCTTTTGTTTTCGCCTTTTTGAAACATTAAATTAAACTGTTTTGACTGATTACGTCCACGTCGGGTTTTTAAAGTGTATTTTTGATATACGCGGTTAATTCGGTCAAAATACTTTCATTTCAAAATTAAGTGGTTTACTTTTTGTATATTTAGTAACAAAGATTTCGAAAAACTTTTTGTGTTTATTACTCATTGCTTTGTAAACTTAAACTTATATCTGTAAAAAATTTGAGATATATTTAATTTTTTACTCACGCCATATAAATAAAGAAATTGTATAGTATTTGTGCCACAAAAGCACAAAGTGTAAAGTGACTGGTTGTGGATTCGATTCTTACTCGAGAAGTGAAAAAAATTGTTGTTTTCATTTTCTTGGCTCTGGTGTCGAGGGCAAAACGCGGCGTTAAGTTCCACCACTTAACACGCAATGCCTCCGAATTTGGCGGAAAGTGGGAAACGGAGTGACATAACAACTGGGTTCCCTTTGCCTACCCTGCTGTGTGCGGGATACAGCGTGAAGCTAAAAAAATAGTATATTATTAATAGCAGTCATTGTAATATGTAGTTGTAGAAATTGGAATTTTACGAATAAGGGATATTTTTTATATCCATGGTTGATAATATTTTCCCCGTAACTGAGCGATAAGTAACGGCTACTAGAGATAACTAGTAAAAACCCACGTAGAAGTAGTTTGTGTTCGTAAACATAACGTCACTTATGACCTTAGACACTAAGTCCATTGAAGCTAAAATAGAATATAAAGTATGTTACCTTATCTTTACTAATTGAAGAGTGGTTTTATAGCTCCAAGTTTATCAAGCTGAAGGTTCTTGCTTACATAAAAAAGTTTATATCGTTTGGTTTAGTAGTTATTTAGGATTTGACCATATTCTTCTTATATAAAACTTGCTTAGATAAAAAAAAAACATTTTACAACTTAAGTGTGTAAATAACACTTGAAAAATGTTAATATATTGCTTCGGTACGTTATTGGGGACGAATTGAAAGTTATTCTATTTTTTTGTTTAAATGAAATACGTTTTTAAAGTGAGCTTTAAGCTAGTACAATAGTAAAAGCTTAGTTTCATGTTCAGACCATTAGTTCAACATAAAATTCATGGTGGGAAAAAAATTAAATATATTTTTTGAAAACAATTTTGCCTCTAAATTGGGTAACCCACATAGATTTTGTAATAATAGTAAACCCTTAAATTTACGTTTATAATTAAAAAGGAATACGGTTAAGTAAGGTTTGATATATAGTTTTTAAAAATTTTAAAAACATGACCCACTTTCTAATTTTTTAACACTGTCTTAATTACTTTCTTTGTGCCATACTCCCTTAATTATTTTCGGTGTGTGATTGTAGATCGTTAAAGCTTTGGTAGACCTTAAATATTCGATTTGAGGCGAAGAATGGAGAATTGAGTGTTTTGACACTAGTTTCACGCTTAATACACTGCTAAGTGGGAAACAACTGGATCTGTGTATATATTTTTTCTTTTTGTTTTTTAGCTTCACGCTGTATTCCGCACCCAGCAGGTTAGGCAAAGGAAACCTAGTGTTAAGACACTCCGTTCCCCACTTTCCGCCTAATCTTGGAGGCATTGCGTGTTAAGTGGCGGATTTTAACGCCGTGTTTTATCTCGGTACCAGAGTGAAGGAAATGGAAATATTAAATATTTTCACTGCTCGAGTGGGAATCGAACCCACAACTAGTCGTTTGAAGTCACACGTCTATGCCACTGCGCCACGACTGTTATATTTTTTATAATTCTTTGCTTTGCTTAGAATTTATTGTTAAAAGTGCTACTTTAAAATTAACTACATTTATGTGTTACAAGTTAAAAAGTAACCTTAATTGTTTCGTCCACGTATTTAACGGCGGAAGTTAAGTTTCGGGAACACGCTTTCGGTTAATTAGGGAAATTTTAATAAAGCCTAAATACTTTTCAAGCTTTATTAAGCTCTTTTTGGTTCTAATTTTTAAAAAATATGGTTATGGTAAATGGTTTCTTAAATATTTTTTTATCATTCTAGCTATTTAATGAAAATGAGTGAGTGTTAAAAAAATAATATATAATTGTTCGATGAATTAACTGGAGTTTTTAAATCTATATAAAACATTAAACTTGTGGCCAGTCGTGGCCCAGTGGCACAAGCGTGTGAAAAAAAAAAACATTAAACTTAAAATAATAACCTTTTAAATTTCATTTGTATTTGTCTATTTGTATGTTTGCAAAGTTGCATGAAATGTTATGTGGTATTTTAAGTTTTATTTTAATACGATTCGAGAGAAACGTGGGTGAATTCTATTCTAACGAATCTATACTTCAATAGATTTGAAACAATTATTTATTATTGAAAAAGACATTTAAAGAACATTTAAATATAAAGTATGTTTGTTACCTTTATCGTTGTGTATGCTAACAACAAAAATCAGATGTAATAAAGCGTATAAGAATTTCAACGCAGCGGATAGTAGAACGCATGGCTCAGTGGTGAGAGCGCCTGGACGGTATGGGGCCGCGGGTTCGAAAATACTTTTGAACTCTATTACGTTTGTAATGGATTCATAATTATTAACGACATAAATACGCACTTTATACCCTTTATAATATATGTTCAGTACAAAAAACAATTAATTTTATATTCAAATGTATCGTGCAATAATTACAATTTAAGTAACCTTTCAACACGAATTTTTAAAAGTCGCGCAATTCTTGTAATATCCTCAAAAATATTTTAAAACAAGCCAAAAATGTCAAGTGTACTTTTCGAAAAAGTTACATAACCTTGGTTTCGAAAAAGCTTGTCGCTGACCTCGTTTCGATTATTACCTATTTAATTTGCAAATGATTTTGAAACACTGACATTTTTAATTCGACGCGTGGAAGCCGGTAGAAAGTGTCCTACACTTGGTTTTAAATATAGCCGAATGTATTATGACCATTTACTGAGGATATATGTATAGATAGATTAGCTGAGATGGAATTTGGATATATATTGTATTGATTTGATGTTGCGACAAGGACGGCAACTTTTTTAGTGTAGATATTGAGATATTCTTATTTATAACTCTTATTTAGTAGCTACTATTTACCCACAAGTTCGTTTGCTTGGTCTCCACGTATCTTCCTACCAAAATATTCGTCATACAGAACAACTTTTGCTTATACACTTATTATTAGATACATTTATATTTTTTATAATTTAAAGCTGTCTTATTATCGTTCTAGGTCAGATATTTCACACTCAATCAATTTAATATTTGTTTATAAAGTATAGCCTAAGTATGGCTCGGGCTTTAAAGCTTTACGACATTTATAAACATTTAGTAAATGCAGAAAAAATGCTTTTAGTATTTTATTATAGTATACATACATTTTTATTTTTATTTTTTTTAAGCTTCACGCTGTATCCCGCACACAGCAGGGTAGGCAGAGGGAACCTAGTGTTAAGACACTCCGTTCCCCACTTTCCGCCGAATTCGGAGGCTTGCGTGTTAAGTGGCGGAACTTAACGCCGCGCTTTACCTCGACACCAGAGCGAAGAAAATGGAAATATAATTTCCACTCCTCGAGTGGGAATCGAACCCACAACCAGTCGTTTACAATCACACACTTGTGCCACTGGGCCACGACTGGCCTTACATTAAGATGTAAATTATACATACATTAAGATGTAAATTACTAGAAATATTGAATTTCAAAACAAAAATTAAATGATTTGATAACAATTGTTTGAAGACGTTTAAAATCACATTATATTCCGACTCAAACCTGTTTGTGTCGCAAAAAGTAATGAGGAAATCTGATCTTACCTCCACCACAATAAAATGTTTAGTTTTTGCCACAGCAGCTCAAGGAATTAAAAAAATTAAATTAAATAGCTTCACGCTATATCCCGCACACAGCAGGGTAGGCAGAGGGAACCTAATGTTAAGACACTCCGTTCCCCACTTTCCGCCGAATTTGGAGGCATTGCGTGTTAAGGAAGATTAAATAATATTATTATGTGCTATTATGTATGTATGTAACATGTAATAAAATTCACTTCTGAGGCTGAATATGTTATGAATTGATCTTAATCGATTCGGAATGAAGCACATGACGGAGCGGCGCGCCGTCAGACACATTGTCACGTGTCTGCATGTCAAATTTGTAACAAGGAATTGATAGTGTAAAATTTTTATTTCTATTCAAAATGTAATGGCTATGAGTAACAACTTTTTAAAAATGCTCGCGCAATTGAATGTTTTTGGTATGTTTTTCTGTTTTTATAAAGTTATGAATTGTCAAGGGCCGGTCGTGGCGCAGTTATGTGTGACTGTAAGCGACTGGTTGTGGGTTCGATTTCCATTCGAGGAGTGGAAATATTTAATATTTCCATTTCCTTCGCTCTGGTATCAGAGGCAAAGCGGGGCGTTAGGTTCCGCCACTTAACTCGTATTGCTTTCGAATTCGACGGAAAGTGGGGAACGGAGTGTCTTAACACTAGGTTCCCTAGAAGTTAAAAAATAATAATAATTAGCATGTGGAATATTAACTAAAGATGTCGCTACCTTTAACCTGAAGGTATCGTACCTTCAGGTTAAAGGTTAAAGACACAGCTTTATATAAAATAAAAATTCCTAGCTAATTTTAATATAATTAAGCTTTATTATATCCTGATATGGCGTTCTGTACACGTTTCTTCCGTTAAGAAACATGAAAGTGGCTTCAATGATGGGCTCCGAGTTATAATTATAATTAATTTAATAATAAAACACTTTTTATTATAACCAAGGTAACCAAACAGAACCTCTCAAAACATTTTACATTACACGTTTTTCACATTTAGATATTTTTCTTCCTTTTCCTGTACAGAATGTGCGTTGTCCACTTTCCGCCCAAAATTTGCATGTTGAGTGACGAATTTCAAAGTAGCGCTTTGTTTTGTTTGTACCAAAGAGAAAAAATGATAATAAACTAAATATAACCATTCCCACCAATAGGAATCCAACCCACAACTAATCGCTTTTCCACTCCTACGCTGCCCTGTAGCTCTGCGATGGTCTTTGAGATCTAAATATTAGTAACATATTTTATACATTAAACTAGTCCTTTAACTGATACTCTAAATTGTTTTGATCATTAATTTTCCATTAAAATTTGTATCGTATTTATTGAGGAAAAAGTGATCGTTTATTTGTAGATGTGTAGTGGGCGTAAGGGAGTAGATCGGGCGACCTACCGCATGTAGCGCGCCCACGGTGAAGGTCTAGGGCGGCCTACGACACGCAACAGGTGATCTCTCTTTATCGGTCGAGCCTCTGGGATTGTACGCTTGTTGTTGTTACACACCCACTTTGTTAACATAATTGGGATATATTTTTTGTAGTTGTTTTGGTAAATGTCATATGGGTTGTCTTAAATATCTGGTATGTTAACACTTTTTCTTTGTGTTATGTTTATTTATAAACATAATAATATAACATATTAAATTATATAACGCATCCGCAGTGCGCTTGGCACAAAATACATAAATTGTACGTACACGGTAGTTGTAGCTTCATATTCTATTTGGTAAATGGTTGCAAAATCGATTTAGTAGAAATAATGAATATTTACATGAATTCTTCCAGTATAGTTCTTTCAATTCTCGCAAAATGTTAAGTTAGACACTCCGTTAAGACTTTACTCCGTTAAGACATTATGTTAAGACACTCCGTTCGCCACTTTCCGCCGAATTCGGAAGCATTGCGTCTTAAGTGGCCGAACTTAACGCCGCGCTTTGCCTCGACACCAGAGGGAAGAAAATGGAAATATTAAATATTTCCAATCCTCGAGTGGGAATCGAACCCAAAACCAGTCGTTTACAGTTGCACGCTTGTGCCACTGCGCCACGACTGGCCACGATATACATAGTTATGTTTTTAATTGAACACATAGTCGTGTTGCAAAATTGAAAATTAATAATTTTAACGTTTATGCACATAATTTACATGAAACAAATCGTAAAAAAAATTAACAGCTACAATCTACATACGTACGGGTATATAAAATGTAAGTAATAAAATTGCAGGTGGCTAGCGGCGGCTAGAGGTAGAGGTAAATGATCTATTGGAAAAGGACGGCATACACGCGGCAAGGTCATTGCGATGATTTTTGCATTTGTTCATAAATATGTATACGTCATGCGTTATTATGTGGGAATATATATTATATATGTACATAGGTTTGAACGTCTCTATGTTTTAGCTTAATATTATTTGTAAATAGTAGTTGCCCGTAACTTTATTTGCGTTGACTAACGACATTCACCATAATAATACCCATCACATTGAAAATCTTTTGTTAAAGCCAAATTTCTTTAATATTTTTTAAATTAATATATTATAGTGTTGATGGTTTTGTTATGGTTTTATATACCATACAACAAGTGTCATTCGTTTTTTTAATGTTTTATTATAATAATAGAATGTAGTAGTAGTAGTAGTAGTAGTAGTAATTGTCGTAACTTTTGCAAGTGGCAATGGGGAGATATTAGGTGGTCCCGTTTTAGTTTCAGAACACAGACAGACGCCACACTATGCCACTGTGGTTGTATGTATAAATTAAACAATTTAATATTCTTACAATATATATGATAATTGTAACTAAAAGTATAAAGTACATACATATGTATAAACATTTTGAATACTTTAAATAATACTGAAATAAGTTTCATTTACATATATTTAACAGTTTAGTAGTTAACAGTTACTATGATATTTTGAATTTCAAATTAAGTGATACTATATGTGCGGTATAAAGCTTACTCTCTAGCGACTCGTATAAGCTGGCTCGACACATTTAGTGGCCAGATTTAGCTCGTCTACGGCGTGCTATAGGAACATTTATAACAGTGGCACGCTATTCTCGTTAGTCTATAAACGGAGAGCCCGGCCGGGTATATTTAGCGAGGCATTATGGCCAAACGCAACGCTTCGCACCTGATTGGAGCCCAGCCAGCCGGCTTGATGAGAGGAATTTTCGTATTAACATGATCGGTTAGTTGGAACTTGATATTTAAAATGTTCTGTTGATTGATTTCTATTTATATTTGTCTATATATTTTAAACACGTCCAATTATATGAAGTATTTGACCTCACATTGTTATCGTGTTGGCGATTGCACGTTTTTTATATTGTTTTGTTAGTACTAACATTTGCTAATTGTATCCTAAGTTGTGACTACTAGATTTATTTTTGGCAAGTTCTGAGTTTTATAGTAATCTAATAATAATAAGTAATTAATAATTTCAAGTAGGTAGGTAAATGGATAGATATGACATTTTAAAATCACAAATATATTTTTCCATACATAATATATTAAAATATTCATACTTTTGAACATAGTATTAGAAGAAACACGCTCAGTCAAATTAAAGATATCTTAATTACCGTTGGTGAGTCAGCTCAGAAGCGGAGGTCAATTTCAGAGATCTCGCGATGCAGCCACCTAATTGGCATCTCGCCAGCTCATCTCGTGTCGCTCGCGATCCCTCGTGGAGCAGTCCCACTTGCGATTGTTTATTTGTATTATATTTAAAGCATCTCTCTCTATGTTGTCCATAAAATTAACTTTTCTTGTGTTGAAGGTCTCGTTATTTCGTAACGCGAGTTACTTAGGATTGTTTTTTTTTTAATACATTTTTTTTAGCTTCATGCTGTATCCCGCACACAGCACGGTAGGCAGAGGAACCTAGTATTAAGATACTCCGTTCCCACTTTCCGCCGAATTCGGACGCACTAGAGCGAAGAAAATGGAAATAATTAATATTTCCACTCCTCGAGTGGGAATCGAACCCACAACCAGTCGTTTACAGTCACACAGTCACTGGGCCGCGACTGGCCACTTGTTTTTTTTTGTTTATTCAATATATGTCCTTATGTTTTTCTACCTCTATTCTATTCTTATTGTGACTGAATTTAGATTTGTCATATGGAAGTAATGTAGGCTGTTGGATTTTTATCCATGTTTTTCTTATCTTTTATTATTAGCTTCTATATAATCTTTCTTGTTATCAAAAGTTCACAGTAGGTATAGTTAGGTATTCTGTACAATCTTGCTATTTTCTTTTATATATATTTCGCACAGTAAAAGTTTGCATTTTGTCAATAGTATAATATTTTTAGCTTCACGCTGTATCCCGCAAACAGCAGGGTAGGCAGAGGGAACCTAGTGTTAAGACACTCTATTCCCCACTCTCCGCCGAATTCGGAGACATTGCGTGTTAAGTGGCGGAACTTAACGCCGCCCTTTACCTCTGATACCAGAGGGAAGAAGATGGAAATAATAAATATATCCACTCTTCGTGTGGGAATCGAACCCACAACCAGTCGTTTAAAGTCACACGCTTGTGCCACTACGCCACGACTGGCCCCAAACTAGTATAATAATAGTACATGTTATGTATTTTGTAAGAATATATATAAAAGATTAAATCTAAATACATAATATAAGAATGCAATTTATTGCTGGTGTCGGTGTTTGCCAATAAGCACGTCTCCGCGGAGATGGATTGCGTTCCGTGTTAACGCTCTGTACTGTTCACTGCGTTAGCTAACGTCCTCTTTTATTTATGTGTTTTTAATTGTTTATATATATTGTTAATATATAATATAATATGCTTCTGTTATGAAATGAAACTATTTTTTTTAACTGGATTAATCTCCTATATTTTTGGTATTAGTAAACACATTTTTAGAAATCCGACGTTTCGAACACTTTACAGTAGTCCGTGGTCACAGTTAGACAGTCTATCTGTGGGGAAACGTCGGGTTTCTAAAAAATATACGCAATTAATCTGATTAAAAATAGTTTCATTTCAAAATGTGTAGTAATCGCGAAAACATAAGACCATATTATATGTCTCTGTTATGTTAGTGAGGTTGTATAGTATATGTTTCATTTGCCATAGTATATGTTTCTGTTATGTTAGTGAGGTTGTCTAGGTTCAGTGGGAAAGTATCTGACAGTAAATGAACTGGTTGTGGATTCGATCACCACTAGAAGAGATTTAAATTATTTTCATTTGCTAGCTTGTAAGATAAAGCGAGGCGTAGAGATCCGCCACTCAACACGCATTGCTAGAATTTGTTCAAATTGGACCCAAAATTGTAGGACGGAGCAGTAAGTTAACAAATGTCATTATGGCCCTCTTTCCCTAGTGACATTGTAAAATACATGAATATTCCGGTATAGTCCACAAATTTGTCACTAAACTAAATAATAAGAAAGTGGGGAACGGAGTGTCTTAACACTAGGTTCCCTCTGCCTACCCTGCTGTGTGCGGGATACAGCGTGAAGCTAAAAAAAAAACTAAGTAATATTATTTATTGTTAAATTTTAAGACATGAAACATATAATAATATGTAATATTTTAAACAACAATACTTATACAACTGGTTACAACGTTCTAAATGCACAGGCGACCACCCGTCTGCAGCATCGCGGCCAAGGCGTTTAGACATATCATTTTACCCTTACGGTTTTAGACGCTCGCATTACCATAGAAATTGCACGTCAGCTTTATAACAGGCTTAATGCTTTAATATGAATATTTATTTTACTTAGACTTTACAACGGAGAAACAGAAACAGGAAACGTATTATATACAACTAGCGGCCCGCTCGCGGCTTTGCCGCTTGAACTATTTCGTTATATTACAACCCTCGGCGCATATTTAAAAAATAAAGTAGCCTATGTTTATGCTTAGATTATCAACTATATATATGCCAAAATTGTCACTATTGATCAAGGGGTTTAGATTTTTCATATTTCAAACTTTCATCCCCTATTTCAACCCTATAGAGGTGGATTTTTGAAAAAATAAGTAGCCTATGTTAGACCTAGTCACTTTTACTACTTTCATTCTAAATTTCATCCAAATCGGACTGGTAGATTAGCCGTGAAAGCGTGACAGACAAACACACAGACCTTCCCATTTATAATATAAGTAGGGTAAAACTTGGTAATACGCCCCACTTTTTTTTAATCTTCAATAAAACCCAAATAATCATAGATTTTATTATTTCTTTTATTCCTGGACGTTAATTGGTTCGTTAACAATAATTTTACAAAACCTTAATGTAATAGGAACGATGGTTAAAGATTTATTTCAAATTTTTGGAGGCATGGAGTGGGGCGTTTTATCAGGTACATGTTACCTAATACGCCTCGTTTTGTATTATAAAATGCCCCATGCAATTTAAAATGTCCTCATATATGTTCATACCTAAATTTTATCCAAAACGTAAAAAAACACAATATATCAATAGTTTAATAACTTACAAACATAACACAAATGTAAGGCAAGACTTAAAAGTCCTTAAAAACTCTAAATAAAAAAAAACATTTTCATTTGTAAGTAATTAATTAAAAGAAAAGTTGTAACAATAAAAAACACCAGTCTTCTAAATTAATGATTAACATAACAGTCTTTTCAATTAACTTTGACATAAACCAAATTAAAATCATCATAAAATAGTTGAATAGAATAAAATCAAATCTTGCTGCTTTTAACAGCTTCTCTCTCAGCTTTCTGCCCATAGAAACACAAACGTGTTACACAAACGTGGTACCCTGAACGTGTCAAACTTGAATCCAGTCTTCAGAAGACTTTGTTATGTAGTAATTTTCTGTACATTCAATGCTTTTATTTATGTCCATATCCGAACAGTTTTAAGGTGCTTCTCAAAGATGGAACTTTGAAGTGCTTTGAAGCTTCATTCTCTCCCATTTTTTTACTTAATACAGATCGCATTGCCTCCAAGAAGCTCGAAGAGTCTTGCGTTTATATTTAAGAGACATACTCTGTAATTAAAATACAATATAAATTGGTATCTATGTAATTTCGGTACGGGGGCATTTTAAAAAACATGCGGTGGGGCGTATTGCAAATTTTGCTTTTTAAAACGCCCTATCAAGAAAAAAGCCTCAATTTCAAAGTTATGACGTTTAACGAACATTTATAATAAAGTGTATTTATGTGTATTTTCAACAGTTAATATCAATTTAACTTAAATTTAATGAGTATTAAAATATAAAAAAATGTTTGCAACTTACCACAAATTGTAACTTCACTGAAACACTAAATTTATTAATATTTTTTAAGGGAGCGTAATAAACCACACGTGCACATTAGCTATGTTGTTTATCAACTTATGGCTACTCTCTGTGCAATACTTGTATCATCTAGCTTTCTTAATGTGCCTGCTATGGCTGTGGGGCGTTTTGTCAACTGGGGCGTTTTACCTAGTTTTACCCTATAGATACTAGCTGAGCCCGAGACTTCATTTGCGCGAAATTTACGGAAGCAGTTATAATGAAAGGAGTCTATTTACCTAATATTTAGACAATTCACAAAATATCTATATAAATTGTAACCTATGCTTTATTCTGATGTATAAGCGATATTATTGTAAAGTTTCATTAAAATCTATGCAGTAGATTTTACGTGAAAGAGTAAACACATCCAAACAAACTTTCGCATTTATAATATTAATAAGATGACAGAAATATAACTGATAGCAGTCGATTACATTTTGTCATAATATTATAAATATAATAATATTGTATTAATCGTACTGCAGATCTAGATTAAAAATTATATATATTATTTTTTAATTAATCAGTGTCGAGACGAATTATTATTTTTACGCTAATATACGCATTTTTAGACGTACGTAAACCTTTAAAGAAAAAGACATTCAATGCTCAGTGGTAAGAGCGCCTGAACGGTATTCATGAGGCGCGGATTTGAATCCCACTGCGTTCAAATTTTTATACGTTTTCTTTAAATGTCTTTTTTCAATTTTCATAAGTGTGGAATAACACTTTAAAAATGTTTAAAAAGTTACGTAAACCTATTTCGCGATATTCACGTTTCCTAGGGTAAGCCCCTTTTAAAACAATTTTCCATACATCAATGAAGCTGTCGGTTGTAAATCGTAAAGTGATGTTTGTTCGTTAATAATGACTAATAGTGTCGGTTTTGCAAGAGCACGCACCGTGCGTCGAGTAGCACTGAGTGGCAGTGCAAGGTGACGCAGGAATAGCAAACTCTTGTGCAATTGGGGCAAGCTGACCAAACACTTTGTGATTATATTGTTGGTGGATGAGATTTTTTCCTTCATTGTTCAAGATAGAGTTCAGTGTTGAATAATCTCGTCGATTATTATCTTTCGCTTACTTTAGTAGCAATATGTGTGAGGTGGCTTCTATCTTGAACTAGGAAACAAAAATATTTTAAACTAAATTTACTACAAAAGCCAATGGTATCAAGAAGTTAAATTGTTTATAATTTTTCATTAAAACATGAAAAGGCTAAAATTTAACAAAAAAGGCAAGCTTTAGATGAAGTATCATAATTTTACCTTCTCATATTATAACCTACATTTATAAGTCCTATCCCGTCCCAAACTTCCCATGGTCTGAAAATGAAGAGATAAATTACTCAGCCAGCATCCGTCACGTTGATGCACGATAGCTGCGATCATTCGTAACGACTAATTGATTGACTGTCGACGCGCGAAGCCAATAACTTGTCGAGCAGTGTTCACGTACCGTACTAAACCACGTTGGTGAACGCAGATACTGTGTACTGTGGAAATTTACGAGGGTTTATTTCTTACTAGCGGCCCGCGGCGAGATGTACGTTGCTATTTCGGTATATTGCAACCCTCGGGGGTGGATTTTTGATAAATAAAGTAGCCTATGTTTAACCATGAATTATCAACTATATATATATGATGCTAACGGATACAGATAGACAGATACAATCGGTCAAGCGGTGTAGATTTTTCATATAAACTTTCATCCCCTATTTCAAGCCCTTAGAGGTTCATTTTTGAAAAACTAAGCAGCCTATGTTAGACCCAGTCACTTTTACTACTTTCATTCTAAATTTCATCCACATAGGACCAGTAGATTAGCTGTGAAAGCGTGACAGACAAACACACAGACTTTCGCATTTATAATATAAGTAGGGATAATTGCTGTTACGTTAGTACTTCTAGATATTACATTGAAGCTATTGATGTCATCGTAACGCGGTATGTGCTTAACTTAGAGTTGGATATTTACAATTTTATATGGAAATATATTATGGAAGCGATTACAAAACGTATATATTACAGTTATATTATTTTTGCCTAATATCTAATTTGCAGTAAATGCAGGTACGAGGGTGTATATGTACATTACAATTTGTTCTCATAAACTCTGTCCATTAAACAAGTAACCATAAAAGACCATAAAAACACCTTTATTTACTTGAAGGTTAACTTGTACATGAACGGATCATATTGAATTATGTTAAACGTATCACGGCAAATTCTATTTTAAAACAGGAAAACTAAGTAAGTTACTGATAAAATTATTATACTTGTTATAGCATAAATGCTTTAAATAAACAACAGTGGATTTGTTTTCTGTTTATAGCTTCGTGCAAGATATGATTTTCCTTGTTGTATATTTTTATACCTAACATATGAAAATGGCATATAGTCATATGTTTAACTATAAATAGATTTAGTAGTGTTTTTCATTTTCCTCTATGTATCTGTTACGTAGAGTTGTTTTGAAGCCATTGAATGTTTTGTGGGTTTTTTTTTCACTATATAATTTATACCACTACGGACATAAGGTCTGTGCTTTTTTATACAATATCAGAGCTTAAAACTAAGTAACTTTTAAATAAGTTTATAAAATATTATGGTATATTTTTGTCCAGTTTTCTTTAGTTTTTCAATATTAATCTAATCTCTTAAATATTAAATGTAAGTTATATCTATGACATAGTAGTAGGAAGTTAACTTTGAATTACAACGAATTAACAGCTAATGATACAAAACTAAGCAATTCAGGGATTCATCGAGCACCTCCATCATATTGTAGAGCTCGAGCTAAGCAGTCCCATTCAAGTGAAGATTAACGCCCTACTTCTCTTTCCAAACTCTCCTCTCTCCCCATTATACAAATAATAAAATTGACATTCCATAGATTTTAATGTCACATTATCGACAACCGCAAAGTATGTTTTTTTTTTTTAGTAAATTTTCCTTTAAATACCACAAACAAATCTGTATTTATGTTAAATACGCTTTTCGTTGAACTGACAAGCAGGTCATTGAATTTGGCTTCACCTAAAACAACAATAATATATACAGGAGATTCTTACAACTTGTTTTTGTTATTTACCCGCGTGGAAACTTCCGTTGCACAACTGCAAGTGCTGCGCCACACACACGCACACACAGACGCACACAAACACACACACACACACACACACGCACACACGCACACACACACAGTGTGTGTGTGTACACACGCACACACGCACGCCTCCCTCGACAACTTTCTCTCGCTAATTTATTTATCTTTTTGGTAATAATTAAATAACTTGTTCAATTATCACTTGTGATTTTATAATTAGTAAGTAAAATAATTGCTTTTTTATTTATTGTTTCTTTTTATGGATAAGGTTTTATGTGACTGTTTGTTTTTTTTTTTATTTTATTTATTTTATTTAAATATTAATAAGTTTCGTTGTTATTAAAGAGCTTTTGTTAAGCGTTTGAATGTTGTTGTTTGTAGATTTGATTTTCATACAGAGGAAAGTTAGATGCTGTTTATAAAAGTGATATTCGAAGTAACTTGTTAATTTTTCTCTCTTTAAAATAGAAATAGAAAGAAATGAGGAAATATGTCATTAATTTTCTCATTTCTTTGTATTTCTATTTTCTAAGAGAGAAAAATCCTTGTTTGAATATAAATTAGTAATATATGTCCATCTAGTAAACTAGATATGTACAGATGCAGGGTGTAGTAGTACAAACCCACAAGTCTGCTTCGAGCGATGATAACGAGAAGTCACCGCATATGAACGATAAGGAGCCGGAAGGGCGACAACCTCGCCGGAAGCGTTATCAGTTGCGCGGGCGCGGGAATGCTTGTCGACGTCTCTCCTGTTAGTTAATGGGACTCTTTGATATAATTACTTGGTAATTAGGAGTTATTAACGATGTATGTATCTACACATCCATATAAAGTTTAGGTGTATGTTTGTTGTTCATATTTATTTAACTCTACGCTTTTACTGCATAGCGGCGTAGTTAGAGAAAGGCTTCTTGTGGCAAGACACTCCGTTCTCCAATTTATGCCCGAAATCGAGATATTGTGTGTTGAGTGGTAAAACTCAACGCCGCGCTTTGTCTTAGCTACCAGTTTGAAGTAAATTACATTATTTTAAGTACAATTATAATCCGGAGTGGGAATCGAAACCATAATTGTTATGGGTTCGATTCCCAATCGCTACCGTCAGACGCTGTCACACTGCGCCATGACGGTCTTCTTTTTATTAACCTATTTTATTTTTATTATCTCATTTATTATAGCACGAATTGAACAATATGTTCAACTTGAAAGTTTCATATATTTTCAAGATTTTTAAATTTAATAAAAAAAAATTAACCTCTTAAAAACCATCTAAGCCCTCTGACAGCTAAGCCATACATTCTATCTAACTACATCGAATATATATATATTTGAAATTTTCGTCGTATCCAAATAAATTGGACGACGAAATATCGTGTAATATTTTTAGCACGGAAACTGTATAAAGAGCGCTCGCACGCGGATATTCAATGTGTACGTCGCGAAAATAACTCCCGTGACATGTGTTGGGCGCACAATTACCACGCCGAACGATTTTACACTCCATCCATTTTACTGTACTGAAAATCTTCTTATGTATGCTTTTTGTTATTTGTTTTTTCTTTTTTTTGGAAATATATTCTTCACGCTGTATCCCGCAAACAGCAGGGTAGGCAGAGGGAACCTAGTGTTAAGACACTCCGTTCCCCACGCATCGCCGAATTCGGAAGCATTACGTGTTAAGTGGCGGAACTTAACGCCACGCTTTAGCTCGACACCAGAGCGAAGAAAATGGAAATATTAAATATTTCCACTCCTCGAGTGGGAATCGAACCCACAACCAGTCGTTTACAGTGACACGCTTGTGCCACTGGGCCACGACTGGCCACTTGAACAATATATTAAAATGTAATGTTAAAATTATCTGTTAACAGTGATGGTTTTTAGATATTACTTCTAGTAGAAAGTAGGCTCGAATTAAGCTCAATTACATCAAGGCGTTATAATTTAGTTGAGTAGTCTTTTGTGCATAATGATTTAATATATTAATGATTTTTTATTGTCTTTACAGGTAATACAACGAATCCTCATTATCTTCTTATATAGTATTTTCAACATGTGGTTCGTATACATAGTATTTTTATTATTTACTGAATTGTCGAAATGGCCAAGTTATATCTTAAAACTTTGTGCTTAAATGTATTCTTCAATTTATTAATTTCTTCATTTTTTATTGATACCTATATGCAAATACTGACAGGTATCTGACTAAAGAATTCTCGGTTCTATGGTTCTCACATGGCAAGTTTATGATTAGTTCATTTTCTACCTACTAATCGTCAGGTTTCAGATTGGCAGTATTTATTGTCATTGATGATAAAAATATAAGCAATTTGTAGACATCTTTGTAAGAATCAATTAATCTTTGTAAGAAATTTAGCAACGATATTTTAACCTATATCTTGCCACTTTATGGGGCCAGTCGTGGCCCAGTGACACAAGCGTGTGACTGTTAACGACTGGTTGTAGGTTCGATTCCCATTCGAGAAGTGGAAATATTTAATATTTCCATTTTCTTCGGTCTGGTATCGAGGCAAAGCGCGGCGTTAAGTTCCGCCACTTAACATGCAATGCCTCCGAAATGCGGCGAAAAGTAGAGAACGGAGTGTCTTAAAACTAGATTCCCTCTGCCTACCCTGCTGTATGCGGGATACAGCGTAAAGTTATAAAAATTAAAAAAAAATGCTACTTAATTAATTTGAAAAAATTCACTTACCTTTTAATCTTTGACCTCAGATAATTTATTATTTTATAATTGTAGTAACTGCTTATACATATATTGTAGTAACTGCTTATACAAGACAAAAATATCTCTACAAAAAAGCAAATATATGATAACCAACACAAAATACCTTGATCCAAAATTAAAACTGTAATCTAAATTGTAAAGATAAATACCTCAGCACAGCATCAACGTTCCTCAAGTGTACAATCTATATAAAAACAACATCAAAACAATTATTTAACGATTACTTACCAGTGTGTTGCGAAAGATTTAAACTCGGTTTTCCTCCTTTGATTTTTAACGCTAACTAAACAAACGTAAATATTTAAATTGTTATGTACTAACATCGTTATGTGTATATGTTCTTATGTAAATATATATGTACGTGTGCTTACATAATTCTTCATCATTATATGCTTGAGCTATATTTAACTAACTGCGCGTGACATATATAAATGGTTATGTATATAGAGGTGTCTTTGATATATGTTTGTGTGTATATAATGTTGTGATTATTGTTTTTTAGAGCTTTTTCCAACTTAGTAGGGTAGTCAGAGAGAATCTGGTGTCAAGACACTCTGTTCTGTACTTTCTGTCTGATTTACATGTTGAAAAAGATATTTAGAAAACCTAATAAAATTTGAACGCAGCGGGATTCGAACCGGCGTCTCCGGAATACTATACAGGCGCTCTCACCACTGAGATCAGTCTTTCTAAATGTCTTTTTCACTTTTCCTAAGTGTGGAATAACACTTTAAATTGTTTAAAAATGAATTAGAATTTGTTCATTGACTGGTAATCAACGCCGCGTTCATTCTTAGCTTCACGCTGTATCCCGTACACAGCAGGGTAGGCAGAGGGAACCTAGTGTTAACACACTCCGTTCCCCACTTAGTCTTAGCTATGGTCAATTATTATAAAAATGAAAAAACCAAAATTAACAACATACATAAGACATAAAAATTTCAAACTCGTTTGATATATCATAATATCTAGAACAATTCTAAGTTCATTTTTAACATTTCATTGTATGAAAAGGTTATTTTCTTCTACATATTCTTCTACATATACTTGTAAAACTTGTTTTGTTTCTAATATTATGACGTATCGGTTATTCCGTTCATAACATAATTTAATAAACACCGCTTAATTTATTTTGACCAAATTATGAAACAAACAATTGCTGTGTCTATTTTGGGAACGCTTCCTCAAACAGATAGCGGTAATGCGTATCCAAGGTCCGTCTCCCACTTGACCAGATTATTGCCTCGTAATGCCTTGTTTACAACTTGATAATTATCTATTTATAGCTGTGATAAGTAATTAGAGGTATTGTACTCGAAATATACAGTGTTGAGTGTACCGGTCGACGGTAGTACAATACTTGCTACGTCGCGTCGTGCCCATAGTATTTGTAGCTCGTTCTGCTGCACGTAAACTTGTCAATAGTTTTTGTAAGTTAATTTGTGAAATTTTTCTTGTTATTAGGAAAATAGACTTGGTATCACATTTTTTTATCTAATATTTTAAACTGACTTTCATTTTTTGAGACTGCTATCGTTGTTGAAAAGTCACATAAGTATCTTATATACGGACGGTACTGTAGTACTCGATCAACAGCAAGTGTTAGTAATATGATTGTTCTCGTCGAATTAAACAATTGTGCCATGTAAGTCCACAAAATTGATTGTTTGTTTGGCACGCCCTCGCACTCCAGCAAGAGGAACCGTCAATAGGGATCTAAATATAGCGACTCAGTCACGCGGCGCAGACGCGGCCGCTCCAGCCTTGAGTAAATTTAGACAACATTACCCGCCTTATTATTATTGATCAATTGCTTTTAAACGCAATGATTTCTTATCAAATTTAATAGATTAAAAAATGCTAACTGTACCTAATGATTGCTATGCAGCAGCCAGAGCAGATTGGGAACGTAGGAACAATGAGGCTGATCGTATTCGAAGTACATATGTCTAATTTCTATATGACAACCATTTTTAAACACAATGTTGTGATAGAATCACATTCTATGACTATGAATTTATTATTAGAAAATATATTGTTTAAACATATATTTTAAAACGTATTTATTTGATATACGTTTTTTTTTATATTATACAAGCATAATTGAAGATTACTTCTCAATTTTAACTTTTAAATAATATTCATTATAATAATTCATATTATAAACAAACATAAGTAGGTTCGTCTTGCCAACACAAAACAATAATTTAAAAAGTAATAAAAATACAGCGTTATAAATTAAACAATCTTCACGCTGTATCCCGCACACAGCTGGGTAGGCAGAGGGAACCTAGTATTAAGATACTCCGTTCTCCACTTTCCGCCGAATTCGAAGGCATTGCGTGTTAAGTGGCGGAACTTAACACCGCGCTTTACCTCGACACCAGAGCGAAGAAAACGGAAATATTAAATATTTCCACTCCTCGAGTGGGAATCGAACCCACAACCAGTCGTTTGCAGTCACACGCTTGTGCCACTGGGCCCCGACTGGCCACAACAACCGTTATACATTAACAGTTTATTTCCAATCGGCTATATGTATTCACAAACGATCAACTCGTTCACTTGTTATTTTGAACTCAATCGAGTTAAACCCATTCGGGACTATACGTGCAACAACTAAACAAAAAGGGTTCCAAAATAGCTCCTTGTATAACCACCGCTAAGAATAGCTCGGGAGTGAGAAAGTATCGAACCGGCTATTTTTAGAGTTTGTGTCGGCAAGCAACTTGTTTCAGCCTTTGTTGGTCAAAAATAACCTGCGAACCCCTCTGATGGACGAGCGTGGAGCGACGAGCAACGAGCGAACAGGTTGCTGTGATCCCATTTTGTTTGCTTTATCTATTCTCACCTAATATATAAATATGTAGACTTATCTGCTTCATTGCTTTTTTTAGATATATCTATTTAATAAATATCTATAGTAAGTTTTTTAATTAGACAGATAAGTTAATATCGAATGTTAAAATTTGACACATGTAATGTTATATTTATATATTGCACCTTGAAAAGTTGACCGCCACATCGCGGAAATGACATTTTTTGAAAAATCACGCCCAGTCAACGTGTTCCCGGTAATGACACAGTGACACTTGTGACATTTGGCGGTGAAAAGTTGAAATATATAAAAGCCGCCACGCCTTTGCGTTTTAAAGGCGCAACGGTAATGGCACAAAATGACGTTAATAACTATCCATCGCCAATAATTGTTTTATTTTCGGAACAATTAAGAAAACAAGCATAAATAAGAAAGCGAAAAAAATGTAGTTTAAAATGTAAATATAGGTTGCGATTTATGTTACTTTTATAAAATTACAATAGGTAATTAAACTTAGAATTGTAAATGTATAATTCACGATATTATAGATTCACTATACGAAGTTTAATGAACTATTTAACCTTACATACAGAATAATTCATGAAAAGCTAGAAGTTTTTTTTTATTTATACTAAAATGTATATTGTATTTGTATTATTCATATTAAGAATTAATCTTAGGAGCCAGTCGTGGCGTAGTGGCACGAACGTGTGACTGTAAACGACTGGTTGTGTGTTCGATTCCCACTTGAGGAGTGGAAATATTTAATATTTCCATTTCCTTCGCTCTGGTATCCGAGGCAAAGCGCGGCGTTAAGTTCCGCCACTTAACACGCAATGCCTCCGAATTCGACGGAAAGTGGGGAACGGAGTGTCTTAACACTAGGTTCCCTCTGCCTACCCTGCTGTGCGGGGGATACAGCGTGAAGCTAAAAAAAACAAATTTATCTGAGGGACAACAAACTCAACGTTTTGTTCAAATTATAAAACATACGGCGTTAATTGCGCACTGATAGTTTCGGGAGTAATAGCATCTGGATGATGTTACGAACCATTCTAAACGCAATAAATTATTATTAGACTTTTCAGAATACAATTATTTTAAATGGAAACTGGCAAATGAAGATTGAGGAAAATACTTATTCTATAAGATATAACAAGTATTATACACATATGTACATTTTAAGATAGAGGGAATCTAAATTCAGAAGCAAGTCAATAAATGTTTATAACGACAAGAAAAACGTGTGAGCTGTGACAGTTTATTAGTTGTATCCAGAATTAGGTGCGTGTTATAAATAGGTCGATAGGAATGCGTGCATCTGTTTATAGAAGGGACTCTAAGCGGGGGAGATCACCGTGTCCCGACGCGCCGACGCGCCGGCAGGTTGAGAGGCAGGTCCACAAAAACTACTAGGGTTCCACTTGTCACAACTAATGTAAACATTGCCGTTTTTCTTACTCACTTCATTATAAGAGTTTTGGGTCATTGATCTTTTAAACAATCTTTAAGAGAGAGATGATAATTTGATGTACGTAGTAAATGGGTTTGATCAGTGCAGAGTAGAATATAAAGAAAGTCTCAGGGTTAATGATAAACTTAGATCTCAAGTACATGAGGCCCATATATATAGACAATTTGTAAAACGACTTGTTCGTATAAAACTTTTATCGCGAGTTGATATAAACAACTTACTTTATCTTTAAATTGATAGTTTTGTGCCACATTTAAACTACTCGCAGATAATAATCGTAGCCCGTCTACTATAATAAACATGGTAGCAGTGGGATAACATCGTATTGAGGGTACCAAAACAAAACGTAAACCATAAGACAAAGAGTCACATGTGACTCAATAATGCCGGAATCCTTGCGGCGGCTATAGTCTTTGTACGGCGGGTTAATTATAGCCGGCTAATTATAGACGTGATTCACTCCTGCGCAGTTCACTCCCAAACTAGATGTCGTGAGTTATGGCTCGCATCTGACCATTATCCGGCTTCAAGTGTTTCGGATTTATGTGATATTTTAATGTAATTATCATGGTACTACTATTCTCATTTGTTATTATGACTAAAGGTTATGTGTAACCTATATAGGTTTTTATTTTGATTTTTACACTTAATAGAAGTCAAAGATAACTCCCATTTACTTAGTATTACGAGCTTGAAAAATCATTAAGTCATAAGTAGTATTATTGTCATCATTAACACCACATATCGTATTTTTTGTTGCACCTTGTTTTGCGATTTTTCTTGTTTTAAAGACTCGTTAAAGGCTTAGTCAGGTCTAGTTCCCTTGTTGTCTTTTTGTTGATTGAGATAGTGGACTCAAACATGATAAACACCTAGCCTGTCATATGTTGAGTGTTATACCATTAGTGAACGATAAATCCCATCTATGTTCTGTAAATGCTATCTAAATATCATCAGAAATTACACCTAATCCAATTTTGGATAGCCTTCTGAGAATTATTTAAAGATATTTATTTGTAACAAGTGAAACCGAAATTCTGTTTGAAAATAAAATATAATTTAATTTATAACAAATGTTTAAGCATATGATGTGCCAATTTATAAGAGTGCGAAAAAGTAATTTAACGTTTGAGATCTCCAATATATCTAATAGTCCCGCTGTCCAGTAATAGCGGCCGGAAGTGCCTCACATTGCTTGGCGAATTTACTACCACGTTGCCAATACGTGACCGCGGAATGATGTTGTACAGCACTATGTACATATAGAGATAGAGATAACATACCTTCAGTTTGTAATTGCATTCATAAAATATGGCACACGTGCTTGAATTAGACTTGTCTTTTGAAAATATTATAATGATTTTAAACATGTGGGGAACGGAGTGTCTTAACACTAGGTTCCCTCTGCCTACCCTGCTGTGTGCGGGATACAGCGTGAAGCTGGAAAAAAAATTTAGAAATGGTTCTGCTGAATTTATTAATTACTGAACAAATATAAGTAAAACTATCTAGAAACAAAAAAAACATTATTTGATCGTATTGTATGATAAATCAGGATATTATTCTTCACTCATCTTATTTACATTCCCCTGTTAAGGAGTAAAGTAATATATGATAAGAGTCTTATCCGAATCAGATTCGACACATTTATAGACACATCCCAAGTGACGACATTCTTCTTGCAATATTCAGTAGTAGAACGCATGGATTAACGGTCAGAGCCCTTGGACGGTCTCCACGAAGCGCGGGTTCGAATCCCACTGTATTCAAATTGTTACACGTTTTGTAAATATCTTGTTCAATTTCCTAAGTGTGTGAATAACACTTTAAAATGTCAAAAGTGTTCTTATTTTGGTATTTTAAAGAAAAAAGGTACCACTTATTCGTATTTAACGAATGTAAGTAGTAGCAACGTTTCCTGCGGCTGCATTTAGCCAGTTGGAAATAGACGGCCGCCTCGTAGAATAAACACTTTTAGCTGAATAGTAGTGTTTCGGGATGTGGAGCGGCCAGTTGGGTTTTATGCCCTTCCATTTTTAGCTTTCACAAGATTTACGATTATTGGACGCGGTATTCGTTTCGTTTCTCACTTTTCTTTTGATTTATAAACAAATTTTGAATAGCAGGTGGTTTAATAGTTTTTGGACACTTCCGCTTTGGAGTAGACGTGTATGTGGTTTATGAATTTACCTTTTTTTGATATTTATATGAATTTGTATGTCTATTAAATTGTAACTATAAGATGATTCATTAAAATGCTTTAAACAACCTCCGCCCTTTTAGAGATAGCGTCCTATACCTACCCAAATTATTAGTGGCCCGCTCGCGGCTTCTCCTGCATGAACTACACAATAGGCACTATAGGCCGACATCACATTAGCAAAACCTCTAAAATTATCAGTGTTTCTCTACTATGTTATGCATGTTTTATTGTATACATACAGACAGACGCGGGAAGTGACTTTGCTTTATATTATGTAAAAATAAACAAACAAACAAGCATTCATAACCATATATTTGTGTCACGATGACGTTATATAAATTATATTTTATTTGCAATATGAAAATACAAATTTCATCTATATATTTTGACTGAATGCAATTAACATAAAAACTAACTTATTTTTTTTATCAACAGTAATTTCATTATTATACTAAAGTGTCGAATGCAAAGTAGTTTGGATAACATTTATTAGTATTATTTAGATGTATTTCTAATACATTAATATAAAAAAGTGGAGAACGGAGTGTCCTAACACTAAGTTTCCTCTGCCTAGGTACCCTGCTGTGTGCGGGATACTGCGTGAAGCTAAAAAAAGCTAAAAAAATACAAAAAATATTGACTTTCTACACTTATTTGTACAAAGTATTTGTATGCCTTGTCCGTTCGCAGATTTTTACATAGATAAATATATCTATACAAAGGTTTCAATTTGTTTCAAACGAGTTTTAAGATTACGCAAATGGTGACCTTCAGCTAATGGATATTTTATTTATATACATAACTTAATGTATAGATGTTATTAATAATTAAATTTACTTTCCTTTTTTTTAATTCTTCTATGAACTTTACGAAGACCATTTATTACCAACTTACTATAATTTTTTTTGTAGCCAACACCCAACTTAGATTTCAATATATATTTTTTTTACTTTTATTGTCTGTGTGTGTATTATAAATCATTTCACTGTACACTGTACCAAAAAAGACATTGAAAAGTGGAACTTATTTCCACATTCTTCGATCATATCAGGATGCACTTTTTTAATTTTTTCGGGAATCAAACCTACATCTATTCAATTGGGAACCCCCTTCAACCAATACATCATCAAATCGTGTTACTTTGCGGAAAATATACTTTTTCATCAATAAATTTGGAGGAGGCACGTTAAGTCGCTCGCGTGCGATGTTATAAATAGAATTTCATAATTTCAACGTTTATTGTTCTCCATCTCTCTCCCCCTTGTGTTTGTTGTGTGCGTGTGAGAGAGACGGGAAGAGAGGGCGAGGTGCGTCCTTCACTTGTCGCGTTCGCTTTCTATTTTTACGCGAACGTTTTTGTTCTTTAGTATTTATTAAGCTTTGTTGTGGTTTTCATTGTAATATTGTTCTCGTGGATTGTATATTAATCAGGTCTGACGCTGTTGAGGCACAGTAGTAAAAGTCTAGCTGTATGCAATAGTTAGGAGATCGAATCCGACTTAGAAGTAGCTATTTGATGTCTAAAAGTCTAGGTTCTTTGATTTAGCACGCAATATCCCCTAAACTGATGAAAAATGGCGATTCGAGTGGCTTTTTATCAGATTTCTAAAAAATATACATTCTATCTCTACTTTATTATGAATATATTATATAAACGCGTTGCGGATGTCAGATTGACATTTGTTAATCGTAACACATTAAACTAATTGGGTCATTCAATTTTTGTCTTTAATATTTAGGTTATACACCAAATTGCGTGTATGTGGACTAGTTTTTAATATTATAATCAACACTGTACATTGGGGCCAGTCGTCACGCAGAGGCACAAAGTGTGATTGTAGAGCGACTGGTTGTGGGTTCGATTCCCACTCAAGAGTGGAAATATTTGTAATATATTTTCATTTTCTTCGTTCTGATGTCGAAGTAAAGCGCAGCGTTAATTTCCGCCACTTGACACGCAATGCCTCCAGAATTACGCGGAACAGAGTGTCTTAAAACTAGGTTCCCTCTGCCTACCCTGCTGTGTGCGGATTACAGCTAAAAAATGTTTACATTAAAATGTTTAATATAACATACAACAACGTTTTGCAGAAAATGGGTCGCTATCTTAATTATAAGCTATCTTTGTATATAAGATAACTCGATCGTGTTTAATACGCAGACTATTTATAGCTTCAATAACTCATCTTCAAGCTTTTTCCCGTTTACCAGACTATAGAAAGAAGAGAACATAGTGTCAAGACACTCCGTTTTGCTCTTTGATGCAAAGTCAAAGTCAAATAATTTTATTCAAAATAAGATGTTACATGCTTCATTTTTTGAATGTCAAATAGTTTGTTTACCACCGGTTCACTAAAGTTGGTACATCAGACCTGAGCAACCGGCGCAAGAAACTCTTTCTCGACTTCTTTATTTTAAAGCAATTGTGATATACAGATTAATTGCTTGATTTAAATTCTATTGTTGTGCGTTCAATCAAAGTTGGATCCAGTCGTGGCGCAGTGGCACAGGCGTGTGCCTGTAAATGTCTGGTTGTGGGTTCGAATTCCACTCAAGGACTGGAAATATTTGGTCTTTCATTTCGCTTTGGTGTCGAGGTAAAGCGCGGCGTTAAATTCCGCCACTTAACATGCAATGCCTCTGAATTCGGCGTTGCATGGGGAACGGAGTGTCTTAACAGTAGGTTCCCTCTGCCTACCCTGCTGTGTGCGGGATACAGTTATTACTTAAATGAAGTATAATACAAAAATATTAGCTTTTCACACTTCTTCACCATATCAACTTTAAGTATAACAAATGTCCTACTCTATCTATATAATTTTACATATTAGTTTAGTATACATTTTGATTTAAAGGGAATTTCCTTGAAAGTTCTTTACTTAAGTGCGTTATCCTGGCCCACGCGTAGATTAGCGTCTACAAGCCTCTACGAAATTCTACACACCTAGTATGTAAGACATATTTATGAAAAAATATATTATTTGTTAACATACTTTTTAACATTTTAAAGTGTTATTCACACACTTAGGAAATTGAAATACAAGATATTTAGAAAACGTATAAAAAATTGAACGCAGCGGGATCAAACCCACGCCTCCTTGAAACAGTCCAGGCACTCAGACCGCTAGGCCATGCGTTCTACTACCAGTTGCGTCGAAATTCTTATACGCTTTATCATAACTTATTTATGTTGTTATCATCTCTGTAGAGAGATTTTTACAAATTTCTGCTACACAAAGATTATTCTATGAACAATCGTTTGGAATATATTGTCAACAATTCAATAATATTTTTAAGTTTTTTTTTAATATTGATATGTCTTATATAGTAGTTTATATAATAAATTATAGTTAAATTAAAAAAAAAGAACAAATAATATTCATTTATAACGCGGAAACGTTCACATACACATTTATTAGGGACCTTAAATAAATAAAATACACTATTATTATTGTATTATCATATTATCACACATTTGTGCTTTGTAACAATGACAAGCTTAATCATTGTTTTTGTCAATTAATATCCAATAAGTTTTATTACTTACTTATCTTGTATCACGAATTTATTACTAACTAGCGGCTGCCCGTAACATCGCTTTCGTGGACTTTATAACTAAGATATACCTATATTGTTACCTTTTGACATTGATATTCAGGTCCAAAATTATAATGGCTTCAGCAATTAGATAAGGCAACGTTGAATTTTGTCACTCAATAAGCAATGTCTCACAAACAGTGGAAAACACAGTGTCTTCTCTCTCTTGTTTATTTATACCTATCCTCCTTAGTTAAAAAAGGTCATTATTATTATTATTAATATTTATTACTTGAGTTCTTAATTTAATCTAAATTAATGTTATTTACGTTGAAATAGAGATATCAAAATCAAAATATATTAATAAAATCGAAACGAATGAAGGTCGCGGTGCGGGTCCCGAGCCTTTCTAAATATAGACGTCTAAAAATAACCACCCTCCCTCCTACCCCCTGACACCCGCGACCCTCAATGTAGGTCATATTAGCAGAGGTCAAATCGGAACGAGTGCACCTTCGAACCCATGTTTGTCTCTCTCTAATCATACTCAATTTGTATTGTTGTCCTTGTTCTTCACCAGAGCCCGAGGGAGAGACCTCCCAATGACTAAAGGGTGAGGGCAGTCTGTTCCCAATGAGATGTCAAATTGTCTTTGAATTAAGTTTAAAAGTTATTTTGTGTTTATATTTTTTGCTTAAGTTGATGTGCATAATAATTAAATAAATAACCTGTTACTAAAAATATAATATGTTTATTTTTCTTATATAAAGATAATAATTTTCACAAAAAGCATAAAGCGAATACAAAGTTCAATGTTTGATACATTCAAAAATATACCTATTGCTTTGTTAAAAGTAAACTTTTTTGTATTTTTAAATTTGTATATAAAGTAATTTTCCATATATTTTCTTACATACTCTTAATTGTTAAAGATTACATGAAATTTAGTCAAAAATACTTTTAGAACGTCATAGTATGTCATCACTAGGTAGGTAGTGAGAGAAAAGTTGTGTTAAGATTTCTGTCTTCATATTGCGTGTTCAGTGGTGGGGCTCATTGCGTTTTATCTTAGTTATTAGTGCGGAGAAATGAAAATCGAACCCACAATCATCATGTTTACAATTAGTCTCTGTCTCAATGCGCCATGATTGTTTAATCGTAAAAGAATTAAAAACAGAATAGAATGATAAGACTTTATTAATCTTTGTTTACCTTCACGCAGTATCCAGCGTGCTGCGAGATAGGCAGGGGGAACCTAGTGTTCAGCCACTCCGTTCCTCACTTTTCGCCGTGTTCTGGAGATATGACCTGTTAAGTGCGAAGAAAATTAAATATTAAATATATCAATTCCTCGACTGGGAATCGAGCCCACAACCAGTTGCAATTAGTCACACTTTGTGCCCTTTCGCCACGACTGACTTCATTGTTTAAAGATTGTTTAAATGCTTTATCTGTTTAAAGGTATTTTAAATGTTTTTTTAAGTATTAATTATTTATCAAAGACTTTATTTTGAAACAGAAATGGCGCACGAGAGCTCGAGTGGCGCGGACGGGTCGCCGCACCACACGCCCTCGCCGCCGCACGCGCCGCGCCTGCCCGCTGACACCAGCTTCCACCAGAGGATTATGCAGGTGAGATGATGCATCTGATGCATTTTTTGCCTATTTGAGGTATTATCACATGGATATGTGCCTTGGAGTCTATAATTATGAAGTTTATTTTTATTTTTTTCTTTAAATTCTGTTTAATTAAAAATTTTTGTTACTTTTATTTCATAGGATTTTTGTGTTTATTTAATTATTTATTATTATTTATATATATTTGAATAATTGTATGTATTGATGGGATTGGTCAAAAGTTATTCGTTATGTCTTTTAAGGTAATTTACGTATTGGCTAAAAATATTCTCTAACGGTATTATTTTTCGACAAATTTATTATAAGTTTACATGATTATATTAAGTTTAGAATTAATTAATTATTACGTATATTTAAAAATTAAAAAGCGGCGTTAAGTTCCGCTATTTGCCGCCAACGGAGTGTTTTAACACTGGGTTCCCTATGCCTACCCTGCTGTGTGCGAGATACAGCGTTAATAAAAAATAGGCAAAAAAGGCGGAAGATTCAGTAAGATAATTGATTATGTTATTTTTAAACCATTTAAATAGCTATTAATAGATTAGAAACAATAACATTTTATAACATTGAAATGCTTCAAGTTTTCCTCTACGGAGTAATCGTAATGTTCCCTCAAGGTCGGTTCTTGTACGCTAGGAAAATACTGTTCTTTGTGTTTTCCACACAAAAACTACTTAAAAGGAAATTTACACTATAATTGTCAAGTCATAATGACGTGGTTATTTTATTTACGGTTGATTGTAGTAAATTAAAAAACCTTTTATAGAGCTTCTTCCGTTAATATTGTAAATTGCTTTTTTATGTTATTGTTTTATGTTACGGTAAATTTGGAAGTAAAATTTAACATGTTTGTAGTTTTTGTTATATCATGGTATAAGTGAGATTTTTTTTTGATATATCGTTAACTTCTAAAAGACATATTCCAGTTAGATTTTTAGTCATCAAATTATCGAAATGTTTCTCGTAGTGTAAAGTTACCACTATGGGTTTAAAGAAAAGATGATGTTTCTCAGCCAAATAGAGAAGATAAGATAAATCTTTGAGTTTTGAATTTTTGATAGAAGGAAACATTAAATTTGTGTGATGAATTTAGCTTAACTCTACTTTAAAACATTTTTAAATTATTCCACACTTAGGAAAAAATAAAAATATCCATTTTCTTTAAATGTCTTTACTCCATTTGCTAGTATGTAGAAAATGAATACATACATACATATATGTATAGTTTAGAGATCATCTAAATATTGCCTTGTTTAAAATTAGTTTAAAGAAGTATAATATGTATCTCGTAATGAGAGCTTTCGCGAAATATTTACAATAAGAAGTAAGCGAACGGAACGTCTGTTTTACGAGTACACGCCAAAACTTCACCTTCTTGGAAAACAGGCAATTCCTAAAAAACATTACCACGTAATATGAGCGATGAGGCTAAATATGTAATGTTAAGTGAAAAATTAATATTAATTAAAGTTTTAATTTAAAAATTAATTGATAAAAGTTTTGCTTACATATAATATTTAAATAGTTAATAATTAAATTGACTATATGCTAAAATGATGTTTAAATAGGTACTGATACAAGTGTATAGGTAATGTATATTCGTAAAGATAGGGAGATAATCTCAGTAGAATGGGAATTATTTTTGTTTGAGTTAGCTGATAATTTACAATTTCTCGGATGCGAGCGGAAAGCGGAGAACGGAGTGTTGTACACTAGGTTCTTTTGTCCCACCATGTCCGTCAAGTTTACTATTTTTTTTAAATTTGTTTTGACCTATTTACGTTTTGTGGAAGTATCTACACTATTTCCATACATGTTCTTAAAATTGTACTTTTTTAATTTAGAAGTTTATAGTACCACGTGGGTGGGAAATATATATAGCAATATAGAGTCAAATAAAACATTGATTTAAAATTAGTAAATATAAACAATGTTTTGATACATTAGACATGTAGGTTACAGCGATCAAGGTTACAACGCTCAGTTGAACCTACCTCACGTCCACACGACTGTGTGTACTGTAAACATGACAGTGAGTGAAACAGTCTCGCTCACCAGTCACCAGTCACCAGCCACTCCACGCAGGTAGTCGAACTGAAAACATTACGAATTTCCCCTGACCTTTTCCCCGAATGCACTGCGCGACCACATTTCATTTTAAAACGGACGCGATATTTTTAAAAATTCCCGAGTGCGATATAAATAAAGTGGAACAAATATACGTATACATAAAGCGGCGCAGTCCGTCCGTCCGTACACTAAATTTACATGCGTCGGTGTAATCCGCGTATATATTTAGATCGCGTGTTGGACGCCGCGCCGTTGCGAATCTGAAAACACACGCCATTATCGTAACTCGCTGATAGGATCGAATATCCCATGGTGTAAAAATATCATACAGATGTTAGGAGATGTATAACTCGTTGTTCTACTCAATGAAATGCGCGACGTTGGCCCGACGCCTCGCCTCCGTTTATATCCGGGCAATAATCCAGAATTTGCTTATTCGAAGATGCTTTAGTAAATGTTATCAGTTCTCTTAAAGCTGCATATGTACGTATCTATAAGTATAAACAGCACTCTTTTTATATTTATAATATAATTTATAATAATTTATAAGTTCGCTAAGTATCTTTTTTGTATGCTTTAAATTAATTGTTGAGATTTTATTTTCTTATTTCGTGATTAATCATAAAAATTAGTTAACATTACGTTGATAGAGCGTTTAAGAGAGCCCTTCTAGAATTATCATTAGTTCATTTCCACGTAATTTCGGCATAAGTAAGATCTTTTTAAATTTGGTTAGGTAGAAAGAGGAGCTTCAGCAGGAGGGGAGCTTTAATGAGCATGCATTTTAAGCCTACACTTGAGTCTCAGGAACTCCCTAAAATCTTCTCTATCAACAAAGCGATAGACAACGTATGGGGTATCTCTGGAAAGTTAAAGACGTTCTTATCTTTCTATTAAATCCAAATACACTTACGTGATACGTTTTACACTATTAGACATATAGCTTAGTGACCGGTTATCTCGCTACCACGTCACACATCCCGGTGGCCAGTAGGTACTCACCGGATGTCGGTATTATCGCCAAATCACAAACATAATGTAATCTGTATGACACGATGACGATTACGCAACGTGGTACAGCGCTCGTGATCTTACGCCACTTATTGAGGATGTCAAAACAAAGCCCCGCTATATGTATCAGCTTATCTGGCTCAATGACAGGATCTCTGCGTCATAACGGCGCGGACGAGCGTGAGTTATAACTGTAGGATTGTCCGTCCAGATCATGAATGCCATACTGTCTAGATATATAACTTGTCAATACTTTAAATCTAGTTTTTTCTGACTAGATTATCTATATTTTAATATTAATTACATACATAAGATTAATGAACAAGTAACTATGTTACCAGAATATTCTTCTTTCAGATATTAAAGTATTAGTGAATGGTACAGATACATAAAAAGTTATAATATAACAAACACATTTTCTATAATAGTGTTTCGAAGTGCGCAAAGCACGACAATATTTTCACCCCGCCCACACTCGCGCGCAAAACATCCGTCCGCGCGGCTATTCCCGGCGCGTGCGCATTCCGACGCCCGCCATTTCTTTTTCCCATCGAACCAAAATAATGTTTGCGACGCCAGAAATATGCACACACGCCGAGCCGCGGCCACGATACACACTTCCTTCAATATTTATAAAACACAACTTCGCCAGCTCGGAACTGATACCGCGTCTGTATCCTCAGTAGATTATAATACAAATAATTTACATAAGTTAGCGCATAAATTTCACGCTCCGTGCGCAGCCTCGCCGTCACATGTCCGAGACAGAACAAAATTGTAATAATACCTCGTGAGATTTTAGCCAAGTACGTTTCTTTGCCACTGAACGTAACAAAAAAAGCTGACCAACCTGTTTTTAGACAGTCATACATACATATATAATAACTATTTTAGAGATTTTTTTTTTTTTTTATTTATTTATCTTTAAATTGCTACTTTGTTTGTTAATCATATTTGTAGACTCCATTGTCCGTTTGTGTGGTAAGTAAGTATATTCTACATGTATTCTCTCTCGTTGTCAGAGTCAGAGCCCGAGAAAAAATCCTATTGCGGAGAGAGCGAAACAAACTTTAGAAAATAATTTCCTGTTGCAAGTGAGTCCTTTAATATACAATTGTGAATTGTTTACAAACGACCGTGTCAAATTCAACGACGCTCTGGAATGTTATTAGTTTAAACAAAAGATATAGACTTAAGGGGAATATCCAAGTTTTCTGATGAAGTGGGATGAATTTTAGTAGTACATTTTTTTAGTTTTAATGTAATCTAGAATTTTTTATAAATTAATAGACTCGAGGGTCAAAAGCCGTTTTGATATTTGTAAAGTACTATTTATGAATGAAGTTATCTCATTCATTTGTTTAAACATAATTCAAGGATTCCGTGTTGTAATTGGAATACAATGGAAGCACTTCGTGTTGGCACGACAATGCCAGCTATAAATGCCCTTTTATTATATACTACGACACGAGAATAATAAAATATAGAATACTTTAATCTGTGTTTAACAGCCACTTAGAGAAGTCAATTATCATTTAACTGCCATTTAATTTGTATAAATGCATGTACTCGTATGTGTCTATGTTTCTGTGTTCACCAATTTTATGCCAGTTAAACGTTGATTGATGTTTATGAGTGTGGCAAGTTTATTCAATTATAATGTTCCAGAGCATTCTCTAGAGCTTTTATAAAACATTTTTCCTTCTTTACACATACATTTTTTCTTTTATTTTATTTTTGTTGTTGTTGTTTGAATATGGCACCCGTTTTTTGTGTTATTTTATTCACTTTATAATATTGTTGGTTACGTTTGATACTTGGTGTTTTCAAAATTATTACCACTCGATGCTTTTATTATATCTTTTTAAATTATAATCTTTATTTAATCGTTCTTTGTTTTATATTTTTTTACTTTCACTTACACTTTGATTGTATAACACATTTACAAACTTATACTTTACATTTGTAAACATACATGTCCTTGCACTCTTCGTTACCCCACAAAAATTGTGGGCCAGAAGAACAAAATAAAAAGATTACTATTACAACGTATTAATTAATGCACAAAAGTCGTAGGTGGTAAATTGGCCATAATCCACTTGGCCGCTCTGCCGGTAATAACAAACATCTCATTCATGTCGCCATCGATCACTGCTTCTGCTTAAACAGCCACCGGAAGGAGGCGGGCAATTAAACACTGATATTAACAATAACAAGCTAAAGCCTAACGAGGAAAAATATTCAATATATGCACTAACTGTAAAAAGACGATCAAATTGTTCTAATTCTGACATAAGGCAGTCTTGGAACTATTATCAAAATAATGGTTTGATTTTACAGTTAAAGAAGCAGCAGCAGCTACAGCAGGAGATCCTGCTGCAGCATTTCCAGCAACAGCAGCAGCAGCTGGCCGAGCAGCACGAGCAGCAGATCAGGCATCACTTGAAGGTGAATATCGAAAAAGTAAATATAAAAAAACATTCATATCTATTTACGGCTTTCTATTTACGTTTAGATATAAGTAAGATATTCGTTATGCAATTTCCAATACGAGCCAAATCGATTAAATTCTTTCGCAGCAAAACTCGTTCAAAAATGTTTGGCAAATGCCTCACAGAATATATTTTACATAATTGAGATCTATTAGTGAAACGCGATAGGCATTCATATAATTAGAACGGTATGATAATAAAAATAACAATAGCATCGCAAGTAGGTACATGTGTCCGCGTGTGTACCGGACAGGCGGCGCGGCGCGGCGCGGCGTGCGGCGTCTACGACTACTGAGCTGTCGCAGGCTTGGCTATAAATAGAAGTGAATGGCCTAGCCCGTATTCTGCAATTACATCACTCATAATGCGCTCGGATGACTGTATTAACCTAGCGTGACCCCAATTAGCTAGTAAACGGTCGGCATGTTGACACCGTTCCGACTCTCGAACCGCCTACTTGCGACGCGCTTCCGTGTTCCACAAACAAAAGTTTTCTAAACGTCACAGCTGTCACCATATCCTACTTGCTTGCTAGCTCTACTATATCCGTCAGTAACAAGTTAATGCGTGTCGTCTCGGCCTTGACTCAATATATTATGTTTGTTTCTTCCGAGAACGGCAAAATATTATGATGAAATAAATTAATTATGGCTTAATTACTTAAAAATGGTCAAATAAACTCGTATACGTACGAGTATTTTTTACTATGTTTCATTATGCAGCGCTTCGTTATATAAATATTGACAGAAAGAACAACGGCATATGTGTATGTTTTTTGTGTCGTCAGTTTCACAATTTTTATAATTGTGATTCACATTCCACGAAGAATTACTGTAAACATAGGAAATATGTGTGCTATGTGGAGGCAGTCCAAATTTTAAGTCATTTCTATAGCTTACGCCTGCGGAACACATGACGCATCGCCGAGCGTGGTTGTCACATTAGAACACGTGCTATATCATCCTCTATTTATATAAATTCTATCATTGCCGCTGCGTAACAAGCTCGAAAAGCTTTAGATTATGTTAAAGTTATTTTCCCCGCTTTTTTACTATTATAATATGCAAAATATAGCATAAGCTATATATATTTTCAGCTATGGGAGCAGCAGAAAGCAATGGAGGAGGCGGTGTTGCGGGAGGCGCGCGAGGCGCAGGAGGCGCGGGAGGCGCGCGAGAGACACGAGCGCGACCGCGTCGAGCTCATGAGGAAGAAGGACAAACACGAGCACAGCGCCAACGCCTCCACACAAGTCAAACAGAAATTACAGGTTCCTACATTTCTTTAAATCTTTCTTTTGATCTAGTGGTTTTTAAATGACTACTTACTTGTATGCTCAAAAATGTATACTTTTTGCAGGAATTTCTAAAAAAGAAAGCTGCAGCGAATGCTAATGGAACAGTGCCTGGCTCACCCTATAGGAACTGGTAAATTTAATACTTCTGTTTCAATCGTCAATATTGCTGTTCATATTTATACCTATTAGTGTTCGTATTATTGGTTGCTTCTAAACGTGTGTTGTGCAGGGGCATCGTGAAGTCGTCGTCGGGCGAGTCTATAACGTCGACGGGCGCGACCGCCACGGCGCACCCCTACCGCATCGCGGCGCCGCTCCCGCTGGCGCTCAACGCCGCGCCCCCGCAGCCCTCGCCCGCCGACTACCCGCTGCGCAAGACAGGTACGTCCGAGCACTCTCAGTGGTTTCATGTGCTGTTGTTTTTGAGCAGTTCTAACACTTGAACTTATAGTTAGATTAATGTATGGTTTGGATTACTTTTGTTTTAGTTTGATAGATAATAATCGTTTTTTTATACGAGAAGAGAAACTTGATAGAATAATATTAAATTTCAATTTGTGAAGCATGATGTATACAGGATCAGCCTGTACTTAGCATTAACATATTAACAAGTGTGTGAATGCAGATGAGGTTCGAAATCGTTGGATCATAGAGTACTTACATGTCTCAATTGGTTGAGAATGACATAGTAGTTGTTGCAAAGAGACATAGTGGTGTTCGATCCGACGACTTCGTCCCCATCGCGTTGTGTTGTCGTGTTGTCCGCGTGCCGTCACAATAACCGCATGTGCAGCGTCGGAGCCCAACATGCTGAAGGTGCGGCTCAAGGCGCGCGTCATCGAGCGCCGCGCCTCCCCGCTCGCCCGCCGCCCGCTCAAGACGCGCATCAAGCACCGCAGTGAGTACACCACCCACCACCTCCCACCCCCTTACACACGAACACTTCTCTAACCGTTTGTTTTTGTTTCCTTTGATAATAAAAACGAGAAAATTTACATTTGTATTTGATCCGTCAAAGAAGTTACTTTAATGAAAATTGTGTGCGCGCAGACTGCGACGGCAGCTCCCCGCGCGGCTCCCCGCCCGGCGCCGTCGCCGCGCCCATACGCGAGGAGGAGGAGGGCGCGCGCGCGCCCGACTTGCTGTTCTCCTCGCCCTCGCTGCCCAACATCTCGCTGGGGCGCCCGCACGCGCACGCCGCGCCGCGCCACGCGCCGCCCCACGCCGCCCACGCCGCCCACGCGCACGCGCACGCGCCGCCCGCGCCGCCCGCGCCCGGCGCGCTGCCGCCCGTGTCCGAGGCGGAGGCGGGCGCGTACTGCGGCGCCGCCCTGGCGCGCCTCGCCAAGCGCCCGCTGGGCCGCACGCACTCCGCGCCGCTGCCGCTGGGCGACCCCGCGCTGCAGCCGCCCTCCGCGCACCACTACCTGCGCGACCAGATCCGCAAGACCGTGCTCACGCGCGCGCACGACGCCGCCGCCGCGCAGCTGCGCGAGGAGGAGGGCGAGGTCATCGACCTCACGGCGCGCCCCCGCCCCGACGCCGCGCCCGCCCCGCGCGCCGCCCTCGCCGCCCTCGCCGCGCCGCCCGAGCCGCCCGGCGCGGCGGCCCCGCTGGCGCGCGCGCTGTCCTCCCCGCTGGTGGGCGCGCGCCCGCCCGCCACCGGCCTCGCCTACGACGCGCTCATGCTCAAACATGGGTAACTTTTTCATGTGTATATCCACTTCTATATTATTTGCGCGCTCGTTTTTTTTTCTTTGCGCACGCTTTTTTCCACAATAGTAGTGCACACGTAGAGACGACGCGGAGGCGTATATGTGGCGCGACTGACGTGTGGTGTGCAATGTGTGTCCCCAGGTGTGCCTGCGGCGCGCACGCGCCCACGCACCCCGAGCACGGCGGGCGGCTGCAGTCGGTGTGGGCGCGCCTGTGCGAGACGGGGCTGGCGGCGCGCACGGAGCGCACGCGCGCGCGCAAGGCCACGCTGGAGGAGCTGCAGGCCGTGCACACGGAGGCGCACGTGGGCGCGTGGGCGGGGCGCGCGGGGGCGGGCGGCGCGGCGGCGGGCGGCGCGCCCGGCAAGGCGGAGGGGCGCGCCGTGCGCCTGGTGCGGCTGGCGTGCGGCGGGCTGGGCGTGGACGCCGACACCGCCTTCAGCGACGCGCACACGCCGCCCGCCGCGCGCCTCGCCGCCGGCGCGCTGCTCGACCTCGCCACGCGCACCGCGCGCAACGAGCTGCGCAACGGGTACTGGACATTACACTACCTATTGTTTCTCAATAACGAATATATTATCAGAACGACCACTTATAACGTATAATTTTTTTCTGTGACAGGTTCGCTATCGTGCGCCCGCCGGGCCACCACGCGGAGCCCAACCAGGCTATGGGCTTCTGCTTCTTCAACAACGTGGCGATCGCGGCGCGCATCCTGCACACGCGGCTGGGGCTGCAGCGCATCCTCATCGTGGACTGGGACGTGCACCACGGCAACGGCACGCAGCAGATCTTCTACTCGGACCCGCACGTGCTGTACATGAGCCTGCACCGCCACGACGACGGGAACTTCTTCCCGGGCACCGGCGCGGCCACCGAGTGCGGCGCCGGCGCGGGGCTCGGCTACACCGTCAACGTCGCCTGGCCCGGACACCCGCCGCTCGCCGACGCCGAGTACCTGGCCGCCTTCCGCTCCGTCGTCATGCCCATAGCCAAGGTGCGCCCCACCCCGACCCGACCCCTCCCCCACCCCCCCACCCCGCGTGACCCCGTAGTGACCGCGTGTCTGCCCGCAGGAGTACGACCCCGAGATCGTGCTGGTGTCGTGCGGGTTCGACGCGGCGGCGGGGCACCCCGCCCCCATGGGCGGCTACAACGTGTCGGCGGCGTGCTTCGCGCACATGACGCGCGACCTGATGCAGCTGGCGGGCGGCAAGGTGGTGCTGTCGCTGGAGGGCGGCTACGACCTGGCCGCCATGTGCGACTGCGCGCAGGAGTGCGTGCGCGCGCTGCTGGGCGAGCGCCTGGCCGCGCCGCCGCTGGCCGAGCTGGCGCGCGCGCCCGCCCCGCACGCCCAGCGCGCGCTGCGGGCCGCCCTGGCCGCGCAGGCGCCGCACTGGCCCGCCGTGAAGCGCTACGGCGCGCTGGTGGGCGTGTCGGCGCTGGAGGCGGGCGTGGGCGGCGCGGGGGCGGGCGGCGCGGGGCGGCTGCAGAGCGAGCGCGACGCGGCGGACACGGCGGCGGCGATGGCGTCGCTGTCGGTGCAGCCGCCGCTGGCGCACGCGCCCTCCGCGCCCGCCCTCGGCGCGCTCGCCCTCGCGCCGCCGCAGACGCAGCCGCTGGCGCTTAGGTACCGATATATTTTTAATTTAGTTTTACACCTAATTCGAGACATACTCGTAAGTGTTGAAATCAACTCACAATGAGTTGATTTATCACTTTTTATTAAAATATAATAGTGTCATTGAGAAGTAATCAAACCCACAACCTAAATGGTGTGCAAAATCAACTTGTTTTACACTACGCCACAACGAACTCAAATTTTATTATATATTTTTTCTATTATAATTTTTAAGTAACCAGTCAGTCCCAGTATGGCCAGTCGTGGCGCAGTGGCACAAGCGTGTGACTATAAACGACTGGTTGTGGGTTCGATTCCCACTCGAGGAGTGGAAATATTCAATATTTCTATTTTCTTGTATCATAGGTAAAGCGCGGCGTTAAGTTCCGCCACTTAACACGCAATGCCTCCGAATTCAGCGGTGCGTGGGAAACGGAGTGTCTTAACACTAGGTTCCCTTTGCCTACCCTGCTGTGTGCGGGATACAGCGTGAAGCTAAAAAAAAAGTATTTCATATATTTTAAATAATACAATATTTATTATGATTTTTCAGCCGGTCGGAGAGCTCGCGTTCGGTGTCGGAGGAGCCCATGGAGCAGGACGAGGGCAAGTGAGCCCCCACCCTCCACTCTCCTCCTCCCGCTCTCGAGCGGGGCCGGCGGCGGTTAAGACAAATCTTAATTTGAAAGCTTTAAAGTAGTAAAATGTTAAGTGTACAAAATAATATAATATCTGTGTATATGCTTTAAGTGTACGCGGGGACTCTGATCTGTCGGAAACTTGTTTCAACATTCCGTCGAACCTTTGTATTATCTGTTTGTATCTATACCAAAGACTTCACGTTTGAGAAATATATAAATGTTTATACGTTCTAATGTCTAAAAGTCTAACGTGTAATGTAGCGTAATGTAGCGTAACGTAGCGTAACGTAGCGTAACGTAGCGTAACGTAGCGTAGCGTAGCTGTGGAATATTGTTATTTTTGTATAAATACGTATAAAAGTTTATAAACTCGGTGTTCTGTGTCCTCGAAGGAAAGGAGTCGTATCGACCGAACGTGATATTTTATTATTGTAGTGAAATAAATATATGTATATGTATAAATAAAAAAAAATTCTGTATACATAATATATAATATAAAATATAATATAATATATATAATATAATGGGTGTCGTCGTTCCTCAGTACTCAGTAGTCGCGGAGAGTCACTCTGCACTCTCCGTGTGTACTTCAGTGTAACTAAACCTTCCCACGTAGTGCGTCGCGCGGTATATCTATATAAATAAATATTTTTGTAAGGCTGTCTGTCTGTGTACTGTGTGTGTGTGTGTGTGTGTGTGTGCGTGCGTGTTTGTGCGTGTTTGTGCGTGCGTGTGTGCGTGTGAGCGTGCGGATGCGATCTGTTCTCGCTCGTCGTATTTAAACAATGTTGTATCTTTGAGAGTTTTATTGTTAAATTGGAATACAGATGAAATAATTATTTAATAAATGTATATATTATATATATTTGGAAATAAATGTGTATTTTTATTTATCTTTTTTTATATCCTGTATTTGTTGTAGAATAATATTCTGCTTGTAGTTTAATGTAGTAAAGTAAAACAAGTATGATACAAAAATAAAACTTTTTATTCAATAAATGCAAAAATAGCTTCATTAAAGTATGTAAGTTAATTAATTATTTAAAATTATAGCTATTGACATTGTTGTATTGCGATTGACATTTAAATATCTACATATATTAGATTAATATATTTTCTTATCCTAATTTAAATTGATACAAGCAATAATACATGACTAATATAAAGTATACATTTAATTAAAAAAAAATATTTCTCTTGAAGTTTCTAAACTTACTTTATACAATTTAAATTTTTGAATAAAACTTAAATAAAAAAAAAATAAGTTTAAACCCAAACCCAAAAATAAAGCAAATAAAATAGCATTTTAGTATATTGTATTTGCTTTATATTTAATACACAAATGTAAAATTTATTTCAATATGCTTACTTAATACAATTTAAACATTTTTCTTTACTAAGTGAAAGAAAACAAGAGAATTAAATTTAACCTGTAAATTCCTTGGTGAATGTAGAGAAAAATTTATAGATGCTTTTAAACATTTTTAAAGTTATATTCCACAATTAGGAAAATTTCAAAAAGACATTTAGAAAATGCATAAAAATACTTTTCATTTTTTTTAAAAATCTCTAGAGATGCTAACAACAAAAATACTTAAGCTGGAAGAACACTTGGCTCAGTGGTGAGAGCGCCTGGACGGTATTCAGGAGGCGTGGGTTCGAAACCCGCTGCGTTCAAATTTTTATACGTTTTCTAAATGTCTTTTTCGTATTTATAGATGATTTATCAAATTTATCAAATTGTCCCACAAAAAGTAAATAATTTAGTATAATTTAGTATCATATGTTGTACAGTTGAAAGTACTTAGAACAAAACCTAGTAAATGCAATTGCCCATGTCTGGGATGAATTTCTATTACTATTTTATACTATTGGCTGTGTATAACTTCGTTTTCGTGGACTTAATGATCCTTCTGACGCATATCTACTAATGACCTTGAATAACTAGTTAAAGTTTGACTATTATGGGCTAAGTCAAGTCCTGCCCAACCCCAAGACCCTAGGCTTTAAACCCCAGAGCATCCTGAAAGCGACGGTGGCTCACAGAAGGTGCCCACCTTCGTGAGAGGGTTTCCGCTGGGCTTTAGTGAACGCATTTCCCAGCGACAAAAAAAAAAGTTCTGTCCCGGTTCAGAATCCGTTGATTTCAGAAGATTGACCTACAAATATTGTGGTGGTTGATTAGATTAGCTTTATCCCCCATAGAAGAGTATTAAGTGAGGACCTAGTGTCAAGACACTGCCCTCCACTTAGATACATAGTTATTTTGTTAATCTCTTATACTATAAGTTTTATTCAATTTATATGTATTCGTATTTACCAGCAGTCATAACAACTATAACAACTATAAAAGCCACTTAAATAAATTAGCTGAAAAAGTAACTGTGCCATTGACTGAAAAAGACATTAAACACGACTAACCTAACGTCATGCTAGACAATTATTTCACAGAGGAGACTTTCTGTATGACAAATGTCATCTTGGTAAGTTTTAAAAAAAACATTTTTAGAAAACATAAAACTTTGAACGTAATGGGATTCGAATCCGCACATCTGGGAAACCATCCAATCGCTCTGACCGCTAAGCCATGTGGTCTACATGCGGCTACGTCGAAGTTCTTATACACATCTTACAATTTATGAAAGTTGAAATTATTATGTTTTCCTAAGTAAATAACTTTTAATATATTATTGTAACTATTTTAAAAGTAATTTAAGAAAAACAAATACAAGATTTTAAGAAAAATAATAAACATTTAATTATAAAATTTTCACTTAAAGTAAAACATTATTTTTAATAATCACCACAAATCCATTAAAAGAACAATATACATACATAATAAAACAAATAATTATACTATAGACATGCATATATGCCGCTAGATGATATGGTACAATATTTCAATAACCAATAAAAATTGAGAAAGTAATGCCGAATATTAAAAAGGAGATGTAATTAGGAAAAGCTTTTTTAGTTATTATTCTATGCAAGACATCTGGTTTTTTTCTTTTTTCTGGTTGAATTTAATTTCTTGGCTCTTCTCAGTGTTGGCTTAGTAGTTAATTACAAAAAGAAATATTAAATAGCTCAACGTAAATTTTTATAATTACTAAAAAAATAGTAAAATAGCAAAAATTAAAAGGATTTTAATAATAAATAACACTGCAAGATACAAAAATGCAACATATCACATTTATGAATGCATATCTCCAAATTTCGACGCAGCAAATCAGGAAATCTAGGAACATTATACAGGTATAATTAATAATGTATTGAATTCAAGAAGTGAAAGAAATGAATTTATTATATAATAATATATTGAACCTATAATATAATATACAAGAGGAGTATTGCAGGTGAGTCAAGTGGCGGGCGTGTGCGGCGTGTGCGGCGTGTGCGGCGCGGGCGGCGGCGAGGGCGGCGCGGGCGGCGGCAGGGCGGCGGCGGGGGCGGGCGGCGCGGCGTAGGGCGGCGCGATGGGCGGCGGCGCGGGGTCGGGCGGGTCCAGCTCGCTGCAGCGGCACGTGCACGAGCTCACCGGACACTCCGAGTGCTCACTGTGTATTGTAATGTTTGCGTGACATTTACAAGGTACCGTTTGATCAATTCAAAAATTAAGCCAAATATGGATAAACTGAAACATGAAATGATATGATTATATCGACGACAGAAAACGTATTTGCTGTAGTAGTAGAAAAAGGACAGTTTGAAATAAAGCCGAAAAACTTTTTTAAATTTAAAAAATAATTATAGCTTTGTTAATACAAGCAACAAAGACATAATTTTTGGTACGTGAACAAACTAACATTACTAATATACTGAAAATATTTATATGTTTATGAAATAAGTGGAAGTAGATTTTTCATTACTTACAGCAATTAGTTTTCAATTCATGGAATATAAAAAGACATTTAAAGAAAACGTATAAAAATTTGAACGCAGCGGGATTCGAACCCGCGCCTCCTGAATACCGTCCAGGCGCTCTCACCACTGAGCCATGCGTTCTACTAGCCGCTGCGTCGAAATTCTTATACGCTTTATTACAACTTATTTATGTTGTTAGCATCTCTGTAGAGAGATTTTTACAAATTTCTGCTACCCAGTACCCAGTGGTGAGAGCGCCTGAACGGTATTCAGGAGGCGCGGGTTCGAATCCCGCTGCGTTCAAATTTTTATACGTTTTCTTTAAATGTCTTTTTCAATTTTCCTAAGTGTGGAATAACACTTTAAAAATGTTTAAAAGTCTCATAATATAAGAATGTCGTAAATAAGTACTAAATTTGTATGGCGAGAGAAAATTCTGATTCTTTTGAAATGTATTGAAATGTTGTGAATGATAATTAATACTAAATAAGCATTATCTTAAAGACATGTAAGTTTTTGTAACGAAGTTAATATAAATATAAATAAACTGTTAGTATTAGTAGGTAATAAGGCCAGACTGCAAAAGTTATAATGGATTCTTAACGTCGTTACAAAATTGCTGTAAGTAAAAAAAATATCCAAACAAAAGGATTTCTGGGTAGTTACGACAGATAGGATTATTCAAAACTGAGAACGCGTAAGTTATTTTTTTTTATTCCTCTTATAAAACTACCTAGATCATTCGACGCAATTTTTTTTAATTCAAATGGTGTATAAAACCAAATTTTATATTTTTACTTGCAGCAAATATGTTTTCCGTCGTCGATATAATAAAGTTTAAAAAGAGTCGGTTTTTTTTGATAAGACTCACCTAAACCATTGCAGTAGATGTGCGGCGTGTCCGCCGTGCCGGCACGCCACGCACCAGCTGAACCAGCCGCCGAACTGCGCGCCGCCCGCGCCGCCCACGCCCAGCCCCGCCGAGGGCGGCGCGGCGGAGGGCGCGCCGGGGGCGGGCGGCGCGGCCAGCGCGGCCACGCCCACGGCGCCCGTGCCCAGGTGCAGCGAGCACACGCCGCAGCGCGGCAGCGGCTTGCGGCAGTTGGGGCACGAGGACACCTGCTTCATCTTGGCGGCGGGCGGCGGCAGGCGCGCGAAGGCGGGGCGCGGGCGCGCGTGCGCGGCGGCCACGGGCTTGCCGCAGTAGGTGCAGGCCACGCCGGCGGCGGCGTGCGGCGGCGCGCCCCCGGCGGCGGCCACCCACGTGTCGAGCAGGCAGCGCGGCCACCACAGGCGCCAGGCGTCCAGCAGCGCGCGGTACTCGGGCAGCCAGGCGCAGTCGCGCAGCGCGTCGGCGGGCGCGCAGCGCGCGGCCACGAGCGCGGCGGTCTGCACGTCGCCGGCGCGCTCGAGCCAGCGCTGCAGGGCGGCGAGGCCGTCGGGCGCGAGGCCGCCCAGCAGCAGCGCGCCGAGGGCGCCGCGCGCGCGCAGGGCGTCGGCGGTGCGCGTCACGTACTCGTGCAGCTTCCCGTCGGGCAGGTAGATGCACGCGAACGCCACGCGGTCCTCCAGACGCATCTCCGTCTCGTTCTACAAATTCAACCTTTGTTAACCTTTTGCCACTTTTATATGATTTTTTTTTTAATTGATGATAATAACTGAATGAAAATGTAATATTTTTTATTATGTAAATGTTGTCATCACTTAACACACAGACACAGATTTTTTTTTGTCAAAAAAGAAACCATAAGCAAAAGTGAATCCAGGCCACAACCACCTCAAAATGTATAATTCTAAGTCGAAGTATAAACAATTAAGAAATTCGCATCAATATTTTTTTTACTTTATTAAGATGAAATTATGATTAGTAAAAAAAAAGAAGTAATTATCTGTAAATTAGAGAACTTATATTAAGAAAAAAAATTGGCGTCACGGTAATTTATGTTAAAAGCATATCCATGTAACCACTTCAATAGTCCTACGTTTGGTAAGTTAACACAAAATATAATTTGAATATTAAAGTATCAAATTACAAGAAATGAGTTATAGTTATAAGCAATAACATTAAAAAATATATATCATTTTTATGAAAATTTAGGACATACAAAAAAATTGTCGGCTTATATAATTCAAAAAGATGACAAATCAGAAACAAGGTCATCAATTCTTAAAAAGTTTTAAAGAATATTTAAGGTAGGTTTTATTAAATTATAGGGTAAATAGCAATAATTGTAAGGAACAGATATGTATACATAGATAGAGTATGTACAATAAATAGATACATACATAAAATAGAAGAACATTGGAACGAAATCGAAATAGTAAATAGAAGCGGAGAAAATTTTATGAATGAGTATTCGTATAGTATGTGGGTGTGTGGTTACCAGCACGGCGCTGTAGTCGGGCGGCGCGGGCGCGTGCGCGGAGGCGGGCGGCAGCGCGGCCGCCACGAAGTGCAGCAGCGCGCGCAGGTAGGGGTCGGGCAGCGCGGGCGCCGCCGCCGACACCGCGTCGCGCCACAGCCGCTCGTCGGGCGCGTCGGGCGCGGCGGGCGCGGCGGGCGGCGCGGCGGCGGGCGCCAGCGCCAGCGCGGCCACGCGCGTGGCGGCGGCGGGCGCGCGCGCCAGCACGTCCAGCGCGGCGCGCAGGCGCAGGTGGAAGGCGGCCAGCGCGGCGGCGCGGGCGGGCGCGCCGGCCGCCTCGGCGCGCTCCACGCCGGCGGCCGCGCTGTCCCAGCCCCAGCCCCAGCCGCACAGCTGCAGCGCGCGCGTGCGCTCGGCGGAGCGGTACACGGTCACCTTGCGCGCGGGCAGGTCGGGCAGCAGCGTGGGCACCGCCTCGGACCGGTAGCCCTCGCCGGCGGGCCGCAGCACGCTCTTCACGCCGGGGTGCTTCCACGGGCTGTTGCGGATGCAGCCTGCGACCACACGATCACGTTCGTTACTTCTAATTCACGGCCTTCACAAACGTCAGCAGTCGCGCTACTCACCGTCTTCCACCAGAGACTTGCTGAGCGCGAGGAAGTGCCACAGTCCACTGACGGCTTCGTCGTCGACGAGATCGGCGTTTTGCCAAAGATCAGGCTAAAAATAGAAATTTAACATAAAACATTTTAAAATTGTTACAACAAAAATAAAAATATTGCATTAAAAATATTGCATCAAAAATATATTATGTAAGTAGACCAATGGACGACCCTACCTTGAGCCCGTAGTCGTGCAGCGCGCGCGTGCGCGCCACGTGCTCGTAGTCGTGGGCGGCGGCGCTGAGGCGGGCGGCGTGCAGCTCCCCGCCCGCCGCCCACGCGAGCGCGCCGCCCGCCCCCCACGCCACCGCCACGCGCTCCGACATCTGATGCTCCACCAGCGCACCTTAAACAATATTATACCGACGTTAAAACCGAACATCTGGACAACATTTTAACCGACATCGAAACGTTCACATAAAGGAAAATCACCGATAATGATTCCAAACTTCTCTTCGCACAAATATCGTTACGAAAAAAAAATAAAGTATAGATTTTACTTATAAAATATAAATTATTTAATTTCACATATTAATTTTCATAATCCAATACATAAAAAAATGAACACAGTCAATGTTAAGTTTTTTGTTCATATATCGAGAAATGGTTATTCCTTTCATTATCATCAATCAACTCTTCCTTGTAATTTTCTAAAAAACATATCCTTTATATCATTTCAATATTTTCACTTTATAGAATTATAATTATAACACTTACCAGACATAGTAAGCGCGAGCAGAGCTCTGCGCGTAGGGTGACACGAGAAGGACGCCAGCGGAGTCCCACATATAGATATATCCCGCTCTAGGACTCCGCCCCCCTCCTCCTCCAGCTCGCCCTCTTCTAGCGCCGCTGTGGCTGACACCTGAGTTGGATTTATTAGACTATATTTATTATATTATGTAAATAATATTATACTACCTTAGTTTTAATGTAAATGTCTTGAATGATGGAATAAAATTTTTATTATTTTAATATATAGTTATACACTGTTAAAACAACACCGAATTCAGATGTAAATTTATTATATTTTATAATTTGTTAGTTGTATTATAGTAATAATAGTATATAGTATATAAGAATCTCAACGAAACTGGACGAAGAACACATAGGTTATCAGTCAAAGTTCTTGGATGATTTCCAAGAATCGCGGGTTTAATTCCAGTTGCTTTCATATTTTTATATGTTATTTCTACATGTTGTAGATAGATTTGAATTTAATACAAACGTACCACACTGTCGAAGGAGTGATCCACACCAGGGTCATGCGCTTGTTGGATGTCGTGCAGCCGCAGTGTATTGGAGTCACGCTGTAGTGATATCAGGAGGTTAGGCCTGGCAACAATGTATTATGATTATTATTTCTCTATACTAATATAATAAAGAGGTAAAGTATGTAACTTAGTTTGTAATGACTAATTTTCGGAAATACTAATTTTCTTTCACAATTATAAAACTACACTATTCAGGTATGCTACAGGCTATTTTTTATTATGATTGAATAGATAGTTCAGAGAATTCTAAAGGCCCTAAAATAGTTTATTATAAATCCAATATACATTACAATGATACATCGTTGTTATAATAAAGGTAATGAAAAAAGCATAATAAAATGGTTGATTGATTATTTAAACATAAAATATTAATGTGACTAGTAATATGATTACAAATTTTTATTTTTACTTTTATTTCAGTTTACTGTGTTAAAGTTGTAATGTTGTAAGGAAATATTAATATGAAAGTATGTAACAATTACCTTTATATGAAGCTTAGACAGTGGACGTGAGTATATATTTGTTTAAGAAATAATAAACATCAGAAAATGATTCATTTTCTAATTGATCTGTGTTCAGACAAAAGTCCCCCCTACAAGACTCCTTCCTCCCCTCACTCTCGCTATATAGACTATAGGGTGGATTATACAGGGCAAGTCCATGCACACAAAAAGAAGAAGATCAAAAGGGACAGTTACCTAGTGGGGCTCCAAGCCACGCGCCTGGGCGGGCGCGGCAGCGGCAGCAGCAGCAGCGGGCGGCGCAGCGCGCGCGCGTCCCACACGCTGGCGCCGCCCTCGCCGCGCGCCGCCAGCCGCCAGCCCGCGCGCGCGCACGCCACGCCCAGGCACTGCCGGCTGCTGGCCATGCCGCTCACCACGCCGCCCACTGCGCCGCCCACCGCGCCGCCCACCAAGCTGCCGCGCTCCGCGCTCTCTGTGGGTGGCGAAATTATGAATTACTCCTTAGCATTGTATATTTTCCACTTACAGATGCCCAGATAAGCCCGTATGCACAACATGGATAGTGACCACTATGGGCATGTCCACAACTTAAATTGCTTATGACGTCATATTTTGTAGAGTTGATCTATGTTCACGGATTACAACGGATTTGAATATCACCTTATCTCCTAAGGAAATTTTAAGAGGGCTGAATTTGCAAAAAACCCTAAGTGATGCAGTATTACACTGCACTGCAATAACATTAACCTCCACTATCCAAAGTTCCTCTAAACTAACAGAACACTTTATATTGAAAACAGCTAAACAAGCATAATTACACTTCATATAGGGTTAAATCAAATTCTACAGTTCTATAAGTTATAGAACAGTAAGCAGCAGTATTATAAAATAAGTTGTTACAACAAAATTTAGTTACTGTTAAAAAGAAATTATATAAAGAATTTTGTGTAATTTGTAATATAATATTAAAAGTAGGTTATGTTTCTCTTATAACTGCATAAACTTTATAAATAGATACAATATTGCAACATAATTAAATAACACATATACATATGTATTAAAAAATATTTAAACTAACAAACCTCTTAGATCAAATATTTTAATATGCTTTAAATTCATAGAAGCAACAAGTGTTCTAGGGGCGAAATTGCACCACGCCACTGTGTGTGCAGTTTCCCCCAGTCCCACCTCCGCTATTGGACGTACTTGCGACGAGACAGGAGAAGTGGAGTTTTCTGCTAAAAAGTATACAAACTAAAAGTGTAAAAATTAAACAAAAACAGTTATAGTTATCAAAATTTTTCACACATACTATTATAGTACAGTAGCAGTGCGGTACCATTATGAATGCAAACAATGATTGTAGGTTTAATACTAATTCAAAGGAATTATTGTAGTTTTATTCATTTATCTTTCAAAATTGGTCAAAAAATATAGTAGATACTTTATCTTCATATATATTAAAGACAAGTATAGCCTACAGAAGACGTGCAGATGTATGAAAAAGATTTTGAAAATGTAATTGATTAAGCTAAAAGACCCTTATTTTTTAAAAAATCTTTCATTTGCAGCAACATATGCACTTACCAGCGTATTCATCTGATCCATAAATATTAACATCCCATAACAATATGCAGTGGTCATTACGGTGTTTTTCCATACCCACAGCTAATAGGTTTGTTTCTGATCTGCTCCATGATATTGAATTGCATGGACGAGGATACTTTGCCACTAGAATATAAAATAAAATTATGTGGTTTTATTAAAAATAACATTACATTAAGATTTTATCGGGTATGTCACCACCTGTAATGTGCAGCATTGGGGTCATATCAGTCTGTTGATACTGTAGTTATGAATGGGATAAGGTGTTTATATTTAAATTACTATTAATTCATTAACAAAATAGAAATATTATTGCAATACCTCTCTCAGTTGAAGGCACAAACATTTTGGAAATCTCTTTTTGTAGTCTACTTTATATGGGATAATATAAAGTAAAAAAAGTCTTCTTACCAAATTCTCTGCCCACTAGCCCCAGGGGATCATAGGTTTGCTTCAGACTATTCAATGTTATTTTGCCACTAGCATGACCCAATGCCAGTAATGGGTCTGGCTGGTCTACTATAGAGCTGATATCAACACATCGGACTCCATTTCCACTTTGTGATGCTACCACAGTTGCACCATTTTGTGATGATAATTGAGTATCTGTAATATAAATAAGTAATGAAATATGTAGACCTATTATTTGAATGTACAAGAATAAATATTCTTATTAATCTAATATAATAAATATTTTGTATAAAATTGATGCAGTGTATTATTGTATATTCCATGAGATATAACTGTATATGATACGTCCAGATTGTGTTGGTTTAGATAATTATAATGAGTATGGTTTTTGATAACAGCATTGCCAAATACGCTTATTTAATAAAAAGTAAAGCTGTTATTAAATAAAAATAAAATCCTTAGCTAAAATATTATATTTTATTTCATCAATTTATACATACAAGTACTCTTTTTGTCGATATCATGCAGACGAGAGACTTCGTATAAGGTTATATCTTGACCCCACACAACAAACTTATCGTGATGTATAGGAGACCAAATAACGTCCAGTTTGTTACTGGACATAATTACTTCTTCTTTCAAAATATATTCCTATTTTACATTAAAAACTAACAATTTACGGAATACAAAATATTATGATTTGCATTTGACATTGTTATTTTCGTTTTTTTTTTGTAAGCTGTCAAGTGTCACATGTGATAATATATGATAAGCGGGTAGGGGTGTGCTATATGATATATCATTGTCTTTTTCAAATTTACAAAAATGTACTTTGCTTGTTTTTAAATCCACATCATTTAGATTACGTCCAAACAGAATAGCTTTAATAATGGTAACAATTTTATAAATAAAAAAATATAATTAGTGTCAAATATTTTGAATTATTTGTGTTGTAGAATATTCCATAATATATATTTTTCTCAGAAGTTTTGCTTAAGAAAGTTGAGTTTATTTTAAAACAAAGGGATTAAATTCTGAATTCTTTGAAATATTTCCAATAGTTCGGGGCAAGCTTCAAGATGTCGCTATTTGCCAGCGACAAAGACAAATGCCGATCACCAACATAATCATTTTGACAGATATACGACATTATTGCTCACGAGAAGGATTTGTCGCGAACTCAGTGCAAGCGAAAGTGGTAAAAATAGCCAATATTAAAAGAAATACCGTCACAATCTTTACCAAACACGGGTAAGTCGCATTATTTACTTAAATACGATAGAACCCGCAAGCATTGTACCATATTTAGGTGGAGTGACGTGATTGTTTACTACAGTGGCAACGCCTCTCGGCTCTCGTTTTCCCACAGTTTCACGCGCATTGTCTTACGGTTCTCACGTCTGAATGTCCACGGCCCGGTTAAACAGGCACACTTCGTTGATGAGGCACAGTTAGATCGATCTGCTTTAGTAACTTAGCACCTCAGTCTGTGACTCACATCTGCCAGTGATTTTCAAACAAAGTGTCGTTTACTAAAATTGGAATAAAAGGAATTTCAAAAATTTCACTATTCTGTTATACAATTGATTTACTAAGTCTTCTCTAGTTGATTCAGTGACAATATAAAATGAAACAGGCAGCAGACAGTGACTCCTGTGTTCAGGAGTAATGTTCTCTACAGTTGCCTATCAATTATCATCAACATTTCTGGAAGAACAGAATGTGAGTTGCAACATATAATGAAATAACAAGTTAAATCTTTTAATTGATTGCATGCATACTATATAATTTAATGAAAGTAAATTTACATCATAGTTTTGTCACACTCTACTGCATCTTGATTAAACATTGTAAATGTTATATCACTTATTTAACTTTTTGCTACTGTATTTAATACATTAAGTCGTGGCCAGTCGTGGCACAGTGGCACAAGTGTGTGACTGTAAACAACTAGTTGTGGGTTCAATTCCCACTTGAGGAGGGGAAATATTTAATATTTCCATTTTCTTCACTCTGGTGCCGAGGTAAAATGCGGCGTTAAGTTCCGCCACTTAACACGCAATGCCTCCGAATTCGGCGGAAAGTGTGGAGCGGAGTGTCTTAACACTAGGTTCCCTTTGCCTACCCTGCTGTGCGTGGGATACAGCGTGAAGCTAAAAAAGAAATAAAATATATTAAATTAATAGTCTATCTTTTGCATAAACTTTGCTTTTAAATTTTATTATTTCTATTAAGGTCTCAAAAGTGAAATTTAATTATTTTTTAATAGTGAACGTTCACAGTTATTACTTGTAATGCTAGTAAAAGTGAATGTTAATTGTTGGTTACATAGTATTGTTTTGTGAAACACTACCTTTTATGTACTTAATTTTATTATACTCTCATTTACAAAAATTATATTATTATAGTATTTACTTAACACATTTTCTTCTCTAGATGAAAGAAAGATTAATATTTTAATTAAATTTTCTTGTTAAATTACAATTAGCATATGGGAATTTTCTTGTTAAATTACAATTATTTGCAGTTTAATTAACTAGAGTGCTTTTACAGATAAGATAATTATGTGATTTTAATTATTATTCATAACATACTTTTTGAACAAAACCTACTTATATTTTTATATTTATATTGCTTATTATGCTCCATATTGTCTTTTTATAATTATATTCAATTTGAAAATATATAACAAATATGTACCATCGTATTTTTTATTTTTTTTAATTAGATTTGATCTTTGGTGGATATTCTTTGGATATTCTTCTAATGCAAAAAAATTCAGCATTAAGTGACTCGATTCTTGCATTCCAAGCAATTAGTTACACAGTGTCCCCGGAAAAAAGTCTATCATGTTTAAAGCAACAGTTGAAAATCTATTTATACAATCTCACTTAGTTTGTTCACACTCAGGGCAATGACATCAGTTTCTATTTCTTACTTGCTCGCATAGAAAATATATTCCTTATACATTACTAATTTTTCCTTTTAATTTGCAATTGTTACATGTTTTGAACGCATTAACCAACATGCTATTTGATTGATTAGAAATCTGTTCATACATAAAGAATATGATTATTAGCTACGGCAGTTTAAAATTAATAAATTATGTGCAGTTTTTTCATGTAATAAGTTAGTCGAGTTTGAGTTTTACACTTAAGTAATGTTAGGTATTAGGTTTTAGTTTTTATGACAAGAATAAGACAATGTAAGCAGTAATGACTTTGCTGATAAAATAATGTGCATCTGAAAGATATGAATGTTATTTTTAATTATAGTAGCAGTTATTGGATACAATGTGAAATTTAACCTTGTGGTTATCACAGCTTGCCCTACATTTAATATGCTAGAATTGTGTCCTACATTTAATATCCTAGATATACTTAACATAAGTTTCTTAATTATTTTATATTTAATAAGAACTAAAAATTTTATTGAAATACTTATAAATGAAGAATTTTCTGAGAAATTATGACTCAGTGCCAAAAAAAAAGACTTTAAGTAGTATTTACACAACTCATTTGAATAACAAATGAAAAACAATTTAAAATAATATTTATTGCATTGAAAACTTATGTCTGTTATTGAGTAACCCCATGATTCATAGAATGATTCAACTTTCAGCGAAGGTCATCATTATCTAGGCTTTGAACCGTGACCAATTAGCTAGTATTGTTGTAGAATAGATGAGATGGAAAGTTTATTTTTTTTATATAACTTTGTTATACTTTTGCTCGAATCCTTTTTTTTTTTATTTTACATTAGTGGCTGTCTACATCTGTCCATCCACATGTCTTCTTCAATTTTCCTAAGTGTGGAATAACACTTTAAAAATGCTTAAGATTTACTGTAAAGTTATTTGGAGGTATCCACACTATTTATTTTAGAGCCATTATATGTGGTGGCGGACCGTAACACCGCACTTAGTGCAAAGTACAGCGAACCTAAAATATCTTAACTATGTAATATATTATACTAACAAACATGAAGACAAATAAACGTGAATGAATAAAGTATGTACATACAGTCAAACGCTTGTCAATGCGTTACGATGGCGTCATAGCGAGATAAGCATGCCATATACAGTGCAAATGTAAATTAAATGTTGATAAATCTATTCACAAATTCATATGACTGAGAACGGCTTCTCAGATACATAACAATATGCAAATCGTTGTGTCGAAGATAAAATCTTGTAGGAAATAAGGCCATCGTTGGTCTGTGTGACAGCATCTGATTATTAACGTGATTGTTGGGGGTTCCTACATGGGGATATTTTCTTGTTTTTTTTTTTTTCATCTTCACCCTGTATCCCGCACACAGCGGGGTAGGCAGAGGGAACCTAGTATTATGATACTCCATTCCCCACTTTCCGCCGAATTCGGAGGCATTGCGTGTTAAGTGGCGGAACTTAACGCCGCGCTTTGCCTCGACACCAGAGCGAAGAAAATGGAAATATTAAATATTTACACTCCTCGAATATATATTGGTATTTGAATTATTCTCATTTCTCTATCCTGGTGGACGAAAAATGAACGAAAGAATGCCAAGTTCTATCTACCTACCTTGTAAAAAGCGTAAAGTTATAAAAAAAGCTAGGAATCTCGTGAATAAAATGAGGAACGGTAACTAATGAATTTATATGTTATTTTTGTCACTGCAAAGTTAATCAACAAATATGTTTTGTCATAAGATCGTTGACCCTGTTGAATTAGTATTGTTTCTATTTTTTTGCCCGTCTTTTAAGCTATTTATGTTTATAGTCTTCGAAGACAGGTCTGGTTGTGAATGCAATTGATTGTGGGTTTGATCGAAATTCAGACGAACTTGTAATTTCATTCCTGTTATGGCAAAATAAAGCGCGGCGTTGATTTCCGCCGCTTAATAGGCAATGTCTCGCATTCGGGCGGTATATAGAGATATATCGACTCTTGACACTAGGTTCTCGTTGACAGCCTGCTATGCGTAAAAAGGCATAAAACTGTTTTTTGTCGGCACAATAAACGTTTTCCGTTGGAATATCGACGTCTTTACTTTGGTTTTATGATGAAACGCAATGACTTGTCAGGTTATACAGGTAGTATTTGTAAGGTGCGTTCTTTTTCAAGTTATTACAATTTATGAAAAATATACTAGCGACCCAACGCGGTTTCGCCGCGTGTAGTACCGTTACTTTGACGTTTACGTATTACAACCCTCGGGGGTGGATTTTTGAAAAATAAAGAAGCCTATGTTTTTTTTTTTTATTTTTTTTTTTTTTTTTTTTTTTTTTTTTTTTTTTTTTTTTTTTTTTTTTTTTTTTTTTTTAGCTTCACGCTGTATCCCTTGCGGGGTAGTCAGAGAGAACGGAGCGCCAAACGCTACGGTCCCTGCATACTTCTTTCGCCTCGTCCACAGTCATCAACCTCTTCATACACGCCCTCCGGGGGGTCCTCATGCTTTTTACGTGACCTTCCTCCAGTATCATCGATACTGTGTTTTCGAAGGTCAACCGAGGTCTCCCCCTGCCTCGCTTACCACTCACCTTTGCTTCATAGATCTTTCTTACCATTCTTCCATCACTCATCCTCTCGACGTGCCCAAACCACCTGAGCACGCCCTTCTTCATTCTTACTATGACGTTCTCGCTAATACCTGCCATTCTGTGTATCTCTTCATTGCGGATTCGGTCAGCTAAGCTGACTCCGCACATCTTTCGAAGAGATCTCATCTCCACAGCATTCATCTTTCTTTCATTCTTCTTCTGCAATACCCACGTTTCGCTGCCGTATAGCAGAGTCGGTACCAGCACTGCATTGTGCACAGCTAAACGTGCGGCTATGCTCACGTTCCGCCGTCGCATCAACGCAGCGAGGGCACCGTTAACTCTGTTACCGGCAGCAATACGCCTTTCAACATCCATATCATACCTTCCATCTCTGCTAAACATACTTCCCAAATATACCACCTCATTCACTTGTTCTAATTTCTTTCTGTTAACCATTATCTTACATTCCGTTCTTTCTTCGTCTCTTTCAAATACCAGAATCTTAGTTTTACTCGCATTCAGGCTTAGACCATTATTTTCACACCCATCTTTCAGGATGGTGACCAATGCCTGCAACTCGCATTCTGATGATGCAATAAGCACTGCATCATCTGCGTACAACAGGCAGTTTACCTTCAAGTCACCCACTTTCACTCCCATATCACTTTGTTTCACTCCTTGGAGACAACTATCCAAGTACAAATTGAACAGCCAAGCTGACATGGCACAACCCTGTTTGACACCCGATTGGATATCAAACCGAGGCGACATGCCAGCTCCTACTCGTACACAGGCTGAGTGATCTCGGTAAAGAGACTTTACAGCCTGCAACAAGGGTCCGTTCACATTGTACCGAGGCAGTATCTCCCATAACTTCTTTCGCACAACTCTATCAAATGCCTTCTCCAAATCCACAAAAGCACAGAAAACTTTTTGGTTTACAGCCCAAAAAATTTCCGTAATCATGCGGAGCGAGAAGATCTGGTCCATACACCCTCTTCCAGGTCTAAAGCCTCCTTGGGCCTCCCACAACAGCCTCTCAGATCTCTCTTGCATTCTTCTCGCTAAAATTTTAGCATAAATTTTACTACCTAAGCTAATCAAACTGATAGCCCTATAGCTTGCACAGTCTATCTGTGAACCTTTGCCTTTATACAAAGGCACGATGACTGCGCCTCGCCAATCATCTGGGACCTCCCCTTTCTTCCAGCATAAATTGCACAGATGATAGAACAGGTCCAAGACGCGCGGCCCACCATGTTTGATCATCTCAGTAGTAATTCCGTATGCTCCCGCTGCCTTACCACATTTCAAACTTCTTATGGCACTCTCTACTTCTTTTATACTGATTTCGCCGTCTGCTACATCAAGATTCAGCATATCGCTGTTACTTGAGACAGAGGCGTCATCACATTCATACATCTCCTTGTAGAATTCCGCCCATCGTTGCAAAACAGGTGTTGGTTCTGTTAATATCTCACCGTCCTTCGAAAGCACCCCTTTCATTCTGCAGGTAGACGAAGAACCCCGAGAATCACTAACTTCTCTCCAGAAAAGCTTCGTGTTTTCTCGGAAGTTGTTCGTCAACCTTTCATCTCTTTCATTCTCCGACTTTTCACGCTTCGCCTTAATCAGTGCTTTCGTTTGGTGCTTTTGCAACTTATACTCTTTCTTCTTGATCTCTCTCATACTTTTATTCTTACCAGAGGCTTTATAATCCTGCCATGCTTTCTTCTTTCTTTCTACGGCATCTTTCACTTCGTCATCCCACCATTCGTCGCGCTTTTTACTAAAGCCTCTATTCGCAGTACCACACACCTCTGTTGCTGCTTCAATCATACTATTCCTAAGATTCTGCCAGCATACTTCTACACTCTCATTTCCTGTTTCACAGCTGTCTAGCTTCTTGGACACCCTTTCTTTATATTCCTTTTTAATGGGTGGATCTTGAAGCTTCCAGCTTCTTACGCGATTATTCGCCTCCAAGTTTGGACACCTCGTGCGGGCGCGCCAGCCTGTGAACAGACCCCTTATTCTAGTAACAACTAGATAGTGATCTGTTCCCAAATCGGCACCCCTAAACACTCGCGTGTCCATAACTTGGTTCCGAATACGCTGATCCACCAGGAATAGGTCAATCATACTTTTCTCTTCCATTCGCTCCCATGTGTACTGATGAATTTGTTTGTGGTCAAACATCGTGTTTGCCACAAACAAATTCTTCTCCTTACAAAGTTCCAAAATAAGCTTACCAGCCTCATTCACTCTCCTATCACCGTACTTCCCTAATATAAGCTCGTAACCGATCCGCTCGGTTCCGACCCATCCATTCAAGTCACCGCACACTATTAACTTTTCATTCGCTCTTACGCTACCTAGAACTTCCCTGACACTCTCCCAGAACTCCTCTAGCTCGCCTGATAGAGCTGAGGATACTGGCGCATAGGCCGCTAACAAGAATAATCTTGTTATCCACAGCTTAAAGCGAACCCAAAGGAGCCTCGGGTTGATCGCCTTATATTCCACCATTGCACACACCAATCGAGAGGACAACAACACACCTACCCCCTGACACCCGCGACCACTCTCTGGTACGCCGGCCCAGAGAGCCACGCGACCGCCCGGCAGATCGGTAGTGTTACTGCCCTTTCTCTTGGTCTCAGTCACACAGATCACATCCAGATCTCTATCATCCATCACATCTAGTAATTCATTCATCTTCTGTTCCATCCCTCCTCTTACATTCCACGTAGCTATTTGTAGCTCCGTCCTCCACTTCCCGCCGTCTCGGACATGGCGTGTCGGGTGGCGGTCCCCAACGCCGCACTTGTCTACTCCCCCCTCCCCACTTCTCACACCAACGGGGACGCGCTGGTGCGCGGCGCCTCGGGGGAACGCCCTAACAATCTGTGCCCTGATGATCTTGGCGGATGGAACGCTGCAGTCCTAGCAAGTAGGACTGGCGGGGATCGCTGCGAGCAAGCCTTCCATCTGGACCCCCACTGCCTATGTTTAACCTTGAATTATCAACTATATTTATGCCAAAATTCATTACAATCGGTCAAGCGGTTTAGATTTTTCATATAAACTTTCATCTCCTATTTTAAACCTTTTAGAAGTTGATTTTTGAAAAAATAAGTAGTCTATGTTTTGACCCTGGAATTTTTACTACTTTCATTCTAAATTTTATCAAAATCGGACCAGTAGTTTAGCCGTGAAAGCCGTGACAGATAAACAGACAGACTTTCGCATTTATAATATAAGTATCGATATTCAGGAAAGAATATAATAAAAGCATTGATTCATTCTTTATCGATTTTATGTGGGGGTGTAGGTTTATAAATATTTAAACGTGATAACAGCTTGTAACTAGAATTTGAAAGGAAGTGAAGTTTTCAATGAAAGATGAGTATCTGTATAGTCATAAAAGCAATATTGTTTTTCGTTCCGTCGTATTATCGTTATTTGAGGTACAGTAGAAACTTGCTTATCCCGCCCTCAGTTATACGGATCTGCGATTATCCGGACTAATGATCAATTATTTAAATTATCTACAAGTCTAATTCGCAAGCACGAACGCCTGTGACATTACCTCGCCCGCGAAAATGTATTTTTTATTTTTTTTTTTATTATCAATTTTCGAGGAGTGGAAATTATATTTCCATTTTCTTCGCTCTGGTGTCGCGGTAAAGCGCGGCGTTAAGTTCCGCCACTTAACACGCACGGCGGAAAGTGGGGAACGGATGTTCTTAACACTAGGTTCCCTCTGCCTACCCTGCTGTGTGCGGGAGCGTGAAGCTGAAAAAAAAATAGTTTTCGTTAATACGTATTTGTTGTTTTTAAAAAATATATACCAATATACACAAAACCTGCTTTTCTCCTTACTATTGATTATCCGGATCGCTAACGACACCAATTAGTCTCTTTAAGCCAGTCGTGGCCCAGTGGCACAAGGGTGTGACTGTAAACGACTGGTTGTGGGTTCGATTCCCACTCGAGGAGTGGAAATATTTAATATTTCCATTTTCTTCGCTCTGGTTTCGCGGTAAAGCGCGGCGTTAAGTTCCGCCACTTAACACGCAAGGATCCGAATTCGGCGGAAAGTGGGGAACGGAGTGTTCTTAACACTAGGTTCCCTCTGCCTACCCTGCTGTGTGCGGGATACAGCGTGAAGCTAAAAAAAAATAATTTTCGTTGATACGTATTTGTTGTTTTTAAATATATACCAATTTACACAAGACCTGCTTTTCTCCTTACTATTGATTATCCGGATTGCTAACGGCACCAATTAGTCCGGTTAATCGAGTTTCTACTGTATTACTAACGGGTAGTCTCTTTAAGCCAGTCGTGGCCCAGTGGCACAAGGGTGTGACTGTAAACGACTGGTTGTGGGTTCGATTCCCACTCGAGGAGTGGAAATATTTAATATTTCCATTTTCTTCGCTCTGGTGTCGAGGTAAAGCGCGGCGTTAAGTTCCGCCACTTAACACGCAATGCCTCCGAATTCGGCGGAAAGTGGGGAACGGAGTATCTTAATACTAGGTTCCCTCTGCCTACCCTGCTGTGTGCGGGATATAGCGTGAAGCTATTTTTTTTTTAGTCTCTTTAATAAAGTGGCTCTATGATATAATATGTGCATATGAGGAGTAGGAATGCCGCTGCATTTGTAAGGATGCAAATCTATTTAACTATATGACGTTAGCAATTAATTATAAATGCTCCACGCGAGATGATATCGTTCTTTGTAACTATGTTATCGACTTAGGGGGAACTTGTTTGTATTTATCTAAAGATTTTTTTTTCCTTTCCTGTATTTTATTCGTGATAAGTTTGTATTAGTTTTATTTAAAACGTGAAATAAATTGTGGCCAGTCGTGGCGCAATGGCACAAGCGTGTGACTGTAAACGACTGGTTGTGGGTTCGATTCCCACTCGAGGAGTGGAAATATTTAATATTTCCATATTCTTCGCTCTGGTCTTGAGGTAAAGCGCGGCGTTAAGTTCCACCACTTTACACGCAATGCCTCCGAATTCGGCGGTGCGTGGGGAACGGAGTATCTTAATACTAGGTTCCCTCTGCCTACCCTGCTGTGTGCGGGATGCAGGGTGTAGCTGTGAAATAAATAAAATTGATATTAATAAATTGTTATTTTCTTTCCTTTGGCGTAATTTTTTTATATTATGTGCTTCTTTATTTATTATTTATAATAATTATTATATTTTTATAATATTCTGTGGCACAATAAATTTGTATTTCATTGTACACGATGATTAAGGTTTAAAATTTTACTTACGAAATGGTTATAGTTACGTGTACAATTTAAACGTTATTCTCTTACTTTTTTAGATAAAATTCAGCATAAACTTTTTCTGCCATTCTCGATTTCCTATATAGGCCCTTCTCTACAATATTAATAAATTTCTCAAGATGAGCATAAAAAATATATATTTGGCACCATCCTTATAAATATGTATTAAATTTGACTTTTGAAATTAAATGTCATTAGACTTTTTATCATTCATTAAGAGGGAATGTGTCACTTTTTTTATATTTATGTACTTTTTGACCATCGTGGCGCAACAGTTAGATCTGACTGTAACCTCTATTGAATGTGGGTTTGATTTCTATTCAATGGATCGATCACAATATAATTATTTTCATATGAAACTATTTTTAACGCGTATATTTTTGGTATTCCAAAATACATTTTTAGTCTACCTGTTACCACGAACTACTGTAAAGTGTTCGAAACGTCGGGTTTCTAAAAATGTATTTTCGAATACCAAAAGTATACGCGATTCATCCGGTTACAAATAGTTTCATTTTAAAATGTGTAGTAATGGCGACAAGTAAACAAAAGATCATATACCTAATTAATTTCATTTCTCCACGTCTGCCATTCAACACACAACGTATTAAATGTAGGCAGGTAGAGAACGGAGTGTCTTGACACTAGGTTTTCTCTGAATACTCTGCTGTACATGAAAAAAATCATGATGATGTAGTATACTTCCTTCATCATAGTTTTCAAATTGTTTATTTATACTTTATACCTCTTGTTTTGTGTCGCAGTTGGCAGCTAATTGGACTAACGCAATTCATATACTCGTACTGGTTTAAATCCCAAAGGGGAATATTTAAAATATGCAGTTTGCTGTATGTAACCAACAAGCATTGTTTGTCGTTCAACTTTCCCTTCTTATATAAAAGATGCAAATAAAAATTTAGTTGATTTATGTTTTGTTTAGTGGATTTTACTGGTCCTTTAATATAAATATAATAGATACTAGCGGCCCGCTCGCAGCTTCGCCGCGTAAACTACATTACTATTTCGTTACATTGCAACGAATCCTCGGGGGTGGATTTTTGAAAAATAAAGTAGCCTATATTTAATCTTGAATTATCAACTATATTTATGCCAAAATTTATTACAATCGGTCAAGCGGTTTAGATTTTTTATATAAATTTGCATCCCTTATCTCAACCATTTAGAGGTTGATTTTTGGTAAAATAAGTAGTTTATGTTTGACATAGTAATTTTTACTACTTTCATTCTAAATTTCATCAAAATCGGACCAGTAGTTTAGCCGTGAAAGCGTGACAGACAAACACACAGACATTCGCATTTATAATATAAGAATGGATATTTTTATCTCTATAACTTTTTTGAAATACATATATTTTATTTATATTTTTTTTAAATACACATATGTACTAATGAAAGTAAAAACATTTTAAAAAAAAGGTTTTAAAATTGAATGCAGCGGGATCTGAATCCGCGCTTCTTGGAAACCGACCAAGTGCTCCGACCGCTAAGCCATGCGTTCTTACTCCGGCTGCGTCTCAATTCCTTTACGTTTATTTCTAAAAATATTTTTTAAGTAACATTTTTTTATTCATTTACTTTTTTGAACAACTTATATCTTTTAAACATTTTTAAAGTGTTATTCCACACTTAGGAAAATTGAAAAAGGCATTTAGAAAATCCCGCTGCGTTCACCAGAACCAATGTCGCAGTGGTGAGAGCGCCTGGACGTTTCAGGAGGCGCGGGTTCGAATCCCGTTCAAATATTTTATACGTATTCTAAATGCCTTTTACAACTTATATCTTATAAGCGCACAGTTTATTAGGGTGAATACTGACGGGTGAGGGTTTTAAAAATTCTCAACGCGTTCGTCCTTTGCGCCTTACTTACAATGTGTTCTGTAAATACAAGCCTTTTCTTTGTTCAGAATCCTCACGTAACGTCGAAAAATGAATAACGTTGACTTTACGAAACATATTTTTTTTTATTTTTACGCATCTTCCTCGCTTGTAGTGTAATTAAAGTGAATCTACAGTTGAGATATTCTGTTTTTAAGTTGGTTCGCTTCATTTTAGTATCATTACATACCTTTAGGTTATGCTTCACGCTGTATCCCGCACACAACAGGGTACAGTAGGGTACAGGGTACAGAGGGAACCTAGTGTTAAGACACTCTGTTCTACACCGCGCCGAGTTCTAGAGGCAATGCATGTTAAGTGGGGGAACTTTTTCTAGAGGCAATGCATGTTATGTGGGAGAAGTGGGCCTCGACACCAGGCGAAGAAAATGGAAACATTAAATATTTCCACTCCTCGAGTGGGAATCGTACCCACAACCAGTCGCTTTACAGTTGCACTTTGTGCCACTGCGCCACGACTGGCCCAAGTGCTAGTGGTTATGGGAAAATAAAAATATATATTTTTAATTATCGTTTTCCTTAACTATAAATCAAGTGTACAACCTTTGCGAGTACACAATCAATAATAAGCAATCAGCACTTTCCTAATCAATATCTTCCTTCGATATCTGTTTTTTTTTTAATCATTAACTCTATTTATGTACCTCATACCATAATAGAACCCACTTCCTTAATTTTAACACAAATGATTAAGACATTTAGAAAACGTATTAAAAAGTTTGAACGCAGCGGGATTCGAACCCGCGTCTCCTGAATACCGTTCAGGCGTTCTCACCACATCCGTGCGTCGAATCGTGATGTCGAATCCCGCTGCATTCAACATTTTTATACGTTTTCTAAATGTCTTTTTCAAATTTCCTAAGTGTGGAATAACACTTTAAAAACGTTTAAAAGTACAAATTAAGTACAAAATAACTAATCTGTTAATGTGTAACATGTGTAAATCCATATTTATAAATGCGAAAGTCTGTGTGTTCGTCTGTCACGCTTTCACGGCTCATCAACCGGTTCGATTTCGATGAAATTTAGAATGAATGTAGTAAAAGTGACTGGGGACATAGGCTACTTATTTTTCAAAAATCAACCGCTAAAGGGTTGAAATAGGGGATGAAAGTTTATATGAAAAAACTAAACCGCTTGACCGATTGTAATGAATTTTGGAATAAATATAGTTGATAATCAAGGTCAAAGATAGGCTACTTTATTTTTCAAAAATCCACCCCCGAGGGTTGCAATATAACGGAACAATTAGGCAGTGCATGCGGCGAAGCCGCGAGCGGGCCGCTAGTATGTAAATATATGGATAAAAGCGTTGGTATTTCCGCTTCCTTGATTAGTATTCTGAACTAAATAATGAAGTTATCGTCACAATCTGAAAACTATGTTAAAATGATTTTAAATTCTTTTTCATAGTAATAGTTACTTCTTTTGTTTCAAATTTTATTTGTTTATTTAAACTACGTATATGGTAGGCATGGTATACGTTTTGATGCGAACACTGTAGCCGGCCACCCGGAACCGTAATTACATGTAGAGACAAGTACCTACTACAGGTAACTGAGTACAGTGATTGCTAAGTGCACGGTCGATATTTTATCTAAATTATTTTAAACATTTTTGACGTGGTGATTAGTAAGAAATTTCTATTTTGTTTGGTATATTGTATGTATCTTGTATGGAATGCTATACCTACTACAGGCTCTGTAGGAAAGTATTTAACTGATGGTAATTGAATATTGTGGAATTCACTCGGAGGAATGACATAAATATTAGGTTCCCGCCTCTTCCCCCGTAGTGTCAAAACACTCCGTTGTCCACTTCCCGCTAAAAATCGAGACATGAATGAAATCGCTGTATTTATAAGTTGTATTTGACTTATAAAATCATTATTTATAAGTTAAGTAGTAGCTAAATAGAGAGCCGCAGCAGAGAGGAGAATTAACATAACTGAAATACATATAATCTTTTCACCGAGTGGAAATCGAAACCACAACCAACTGTGTTTACAATGACACATTATCCACTGTGCCATAATAGTTTCTGTTCTTTATATTATGTTATCATAATCAAAATCACACTTTATATAAAAAAGCTTTTTAAATAAGTGAATTTTCTCAAACAAAAGAGTGAAACTGATTTACGGCACTGTTAGTGTAAGGTCGTGAGAAAATGCCGGCGCGTCAGAACTACTGTAATTGTTTGCGGGCTTTTGACTAATCTTGATATGGTTTTTGTTAACGATCAATAAAAGCTTGGAGAAACTTACGTGAAAAGCTTAATTGAGGTTTGTGGAAGTTAGCTGTATTCTTCCTCGGGGCTCCGGAATATTGCGGTGCCTGTGGCCCCGGATAGGAGCGGTCGAGGAGGAGCACCGTGAGGTTTTAGTGGGTATACGGCAGTCCGGAGTCCCACATAGCCACGTCCGAGTCCCCAATCGGGCTGGTATCCGTAAAGGATTTCCTCACGAAAAAAAAAAAGTTAGCTATATTCTTTGAAAAAGTTTGTAAAATAACAGTATGTTTATGCTTCTATTGTCAAGTCCAAGCAAAAAATAGCAGACGTTGCAACTCTTTAAGTACAAATGTATATTTTTATTGTTATTGCTACAACGCTACAGACGTACGGTATAACTATAGCTGTAACGGTTCCTACTTTTTGTTTGGTTACTGTTCTTTTTTTATACTTTCGTTACTTAAAAATAGCTATAAAACCCATTACTACTACTAGTGTTTCTATGTATTTCAAGAAAGTCCAGTTTGTGAAATTAGGTGATATTTTTATCTAATTAAAATTTGAAGCCGTCATGACGCAGTTTGACAGCGACTGGCTTTAAACCCAGTTGTTGTGGGTACGATGCCGACCTTCATAAACCTTAGTGATTAGATAGGAACTAGGTAGTGACTAGGTAGAGACTAAGTAAGAAGGACACCAAGACACTAGGTTCCCTTTGACTACCCTCCTTTGCGCGAAAAAGCGTTAAACTTCTTAACTGTACGTGTATGAAACATGTTAGAAACTGACATTTAAAAAACGTATAAAAATTTGAATGCTAACAACAAACATAAGTTGTAATAAAGCGTATAAGAATTTCGACGCAGCGGATAGTAGAACGCATGGCTCAGTGGTGAGAGCGCCTGGACGGTATTCAGGAGGCGCGGGTTCGAATCCCGCTGCGTTCAAATTTTTTAAACGTTTTCTTTAAATGTCTTTTTCAATTTTCCTAAGTGTGGAATAACACTTTAAAAATGTTTAAAAATGTTAGAAACTGTTCGACGGCGACACGAGAATGACAAATAGGACCCTTGAGGAAAGTATGTTTAGTTAGGAAATGTAGGCTTATCCGTTTTGCTCCTAGGACAACTTTCACCGCAGCTTGCTAATGAATTCAATAGTATTGATGTGGTAGTTGAAGTTACTTTCCCTTCAGTATTATCATTTTATGTGTAAGTACGATTCTATGTCTAGTTAGTTAGTTTAGAAAATGTAAGTTAGTAATTGATTGTGACGTATGTAGTTGAAATACGTTTTGTTAAAGGCGATAGTTATGAATTCAATTTAGATTCAAATAAAAGCGTGGCAGGGTTGTCAGACAGAACCTCGCTCAAGACTCTCTTCACTTTCCGCTCTTAATTGAGACTTTGCTGGTTGAGTTGCAGCACACTACTCTGCGATTCATCTGAGGTACTAGCGTGGACAAATTATTATAATTTTAATATGCATAATCTTTCCTCCGGGTGGTAATCGAATCCTCAACCATTCTCCTTTACCGTCAGATGCTAATGGGCTAAGAAATTTTAGATCCTTGCTTAAATAAGTCAAAATTTGCAGTAGGAAATTATCATTAGTTTCTCTCTTCTCATCTAGCAAAAAATGTGGGTAAAAAAAGTTTAAAACTATCCACAGATGACGTGATGGCGTTAAATTACAGTGAATTACAAATGTAGACCAGTTGTTACTAGATTATAGAATCAGTCCACGGTTGAACAATGCGCTTTGTCTCGGCTACACAAGTGGCGACGCCCGTCGTCGCCCGTCGTCGCCCACGTGCTTCCTTTTGTGTCCATATTACGTGTAGATCGCCTTTGATTATGCTCATACGCTTATAAGGATACTACCTGTGGGGAAATATAATGAGGTACATTAATGTTTTTAGAAAACGTATAGTGGCCAGTCGTGGCTCAGTGGCACAAGTGTGTGACTGTAAACGACTGGTTCGATTTCCACTCGAGGAGTGGAATTAATGTTTCTATTTTCTTCGCTCTGGTGTCGAGGTAAAGCGCGGCGTTAAGTTCCGCCATTTAACACGCAAGCCTCCGAATTCGGCGGAAAGTGGGGAACGGAGTGTCTTAACACTAGGTTCCCTCTGCCTACCCTGCTGTGTGCGGGATACAGCGTGAAGCTAAAAAAAAAATGTAATGTATTCAATACGGAAGATTCTATGAGCTTTTTTAATCTGAGCGCACTTCTTTAGCTTCGCTCACACGGTTCTCAGCGTTTTTACTTGACCGCCTTTAGGTATATTGTTACAGACACTTTATGGGCTAATGGAAGCCAAGTCGCGTCTTGCCTTGTCTTTTTGTTTCCTTACCGATCATAATTTATTATTTCCTATTCTGATTAGCTCCCTAATCAGATTTAATCAGTTTCAATTATTAATTGTAATTAATATCTTTAAAGGACCATTGTAGCGCAGTGTGATGGATTCTGATTGTGTACGTGATGTTTGTTGGTGGATTATACTTAAATTATTTTTATTTCTCCGTTCTGGTGATAATACAAAGGACGTTGAGGTCTCCTCGTGGAGATCTATAGTTTTTTTTTATATACATAGCTTCACGCTGTATCCCGCACACAACAGGGTAGGCAAGGGGAACCTAGTGTTAAGACACTGCGTTCCCCACTTCTCTCTAAAATGAGATCTATTGATAAATGTTGCAGATAAGGGCGAAATGTCGATGAAGAAGTGGAATCTTGGCACTAGACTCTTTCTGCCTATGCGGGAAAAGCGTGAAGTACATAGCGTACAAATTAAAATGAAAATATTATAGTTTTTCCTTATATTTATTGTTTATATTTTTTCCAATTTATGGGTTTTCATAATGTTTTTTTAATAAAAACACTTAATATTAATGACCTAATTAATTTGTCATTGAATCATTTATATTAACTGTTTCACGCAATTTTTCTGACTAAAGCAAGGAAAACTTTTTAAAGTGTTATTCCACACTTAGGAAAATTTAAAAAGACATTTAGAAAACGTATAAAAATTTGGACGCAGCAGGAACGCAGGGATTCGAATCCGCGCCTCCTGAATACCGTCCAGGCGCTCTCACCGCTGAGCCATGCGTTCTACTATCAGCTGCGTTGAAAATCTTACACGCTTTATTGCAACTTATTTTTGTTGTTAGCATCTCTGTAGAGAGATTGTTATAAAACTGGACGGTATTCAGGAGGCGCGGATTCAAATCCGCTGCGTTCAATTTTTTTATACGTTTTCTAAATGTCTTTTTCACTCATCAACTCATTGTCATGTTGTTAGTAATTTTTAAATTACAAACAACTTTTAATGAGATACATAGCATGTCTTTTGTCATCATGATGATGATACTTTAAAAGGGTTGCGGCTTCGAATTGCACTTGAACCACATTTTATACCGACCATTCAGTTTTTTTTTGTTTTAATTTGGAAAAGTTCGACAAAGACACTTGAGGTTGTTGGTGGCTACGAATATAATTAACTGTATGAAGAGATGGTAGTTTCAGCTTGAGGTCTTTGTGTATACATAACTATTATATTGATGCGAGATAGGCAGATGCGATAATAAGATACTCGATGAAAATAGGTGACTCGATAAATTAATCTATACTGATGGGGAGCCCCATTAGCTCATTTTAACGGTAATAGTTGGCGGAAGCAATTATCAAAATTTGTCATATCAGAAAAATGATAAAAGTTTAAAATATTAAGTAATAAATATAATTTATTTATTATTTATTAACTCATACACACATAGAAACTTAAATACAATTACAATTTATAACTTACAAGCTAACAAAATAATCTAAAAATCAAATGGAATGGAGACTGACGCCTGGACTAGGATTCCCTGTGTTCATGTCACCAGTTCTTCTCCCTTGAGATATTATAATGTAACAATTCTTTACAATTAGAATTTTATAAGCATTTGTATTATATTTATATATACGTGAATTGAATTAAAATTTGGATAAAACTCGCTTGCATCGCCTGTACAGTTAGACGCTTTACAAACTCTAGTAAATGGCATTTTAGGTAATATTATATAATTCTGTTTTTATATGTTTACTTTAAATAAAACGTTGCCTATGATCAGAGATCACTTACAGTGATGAGGCCCTTTCACCAGTCTGCATTACGTAAAATTCTTTATCTTACTACTATTTTTTTTTGTGCAATCAAGTTTTTTTATTATTATCAATAATAATCCAGGGGCCCAGTCGAGGCGCGGAGGCAAAAAGTGAGACTGTAACGCGACGTGTTGTGAGTTCAATTCCCACTCGAGGAGTAGAAATATTTTCATTTTCTTCGTTCTGGTGTCGAGGCAAAGCGCGGCGTTAAGTTCCACCAGTAAACTTGCATGGCTCCAGCATTCGGCAGAAGGCAGAGAATTCGGCGGAACGTCTTAACACTAGGTTCCCTCTGCCTCTGATTGTGGCATACAGCGTGAAGCTAAAAAATAATAATAATGTGTATTATATGTTCCAGTGCACCCGACTTTTGGGTCCCAAAATGTCGAAGAAGCCAGCGGCGCAGCCGACGCTGCACAAGGTGATCATGGTGGGGTCCGGCGGCGTCGGCAAGTCCGCGCTCACGCTGCAGTTCATGTACGACGAGTTCGTGGAGGACTACGAGCCCACCAAAGCTGACAGTTATAGGAAAAAGGTAAGGCTTTTAAGTTGTTAGGGGGTTAGCGGTATACTGGAGTGAGGGAGAGGTGGAAGAATAAGGTGCTCATTGTTGCCTTTTATTGTGGTTTCCAAATTAAACTAGTTTGTTTGAGGTGTTTTGAGGTTTCATGTTATTCTTTTTATAGGGTACATAAACTAGAAATTGTTTGTATCTACTTGCACATTATTTTCCCATTTTTTTGTAATAAATTATTTTTATTTCATTAGCAACATTTTGGCGAATACTTGTCTGAAATTATATGTTGTATCGAAACTTCTATTAAATTATTAGTAATTGTATTCGTTGCGTATTCATACCGAGGTGCGTGACACTCATCTGCTTGTTGATACGTTTAACTTATGTAACTATAGCTATCGATTTCACAATTGCCTATCCTACTGAATTACCCAATACACATATTTTATATTAAAAAAATACCGAATGATCAAATATCTTCAGAATCAATTAAGAGTAAAGGACCAAAAGAAATAAATAAGATTATTTCTCACCTGATAAGTCATCCTTATCTGATAAGTAAAGTGTAAAGAAAGAATCTAGGTTTTTAATACTTACCTAAATTAAATTAAATTAAAATTAAATAGCTTCACGCTGTATCCCGCACACAGCGGGGTAGGCAGAGGGAACCTAGTGTTAAGATACTCTGTTCCCCACTTTCCGCCGAATTCGGAGGCTTTGCGTGTTAAATGGCGGAACTTAACGCCGCGCTTTACCACGACACCAGAGCGAAGAAAATGGAAAGATTAAATATTTCCACTCGTCGAGTGGGAATCGAACCCACAACCAGTCGTTTACAGTCACACGCTTGTGCCACTGGGCCACGACTGGCCACATAATAGTAAGTGAAAAGAGACGCTGCATATATTTATACTGTTACGTTATTAATAACAATTAAATTTAAAAATTATGCCATGGCCATTTTGAACTCCCAACTAACTTCCGAGAAAAAAAGTGCATAATTTTATTATTTTCACGATTGTTGACTTAGTTATTTTACTCTTTAATGTAATCAGTGATTGAAGTTTGTGGCCAGTCGTGGCCCAGTGGCACAAGCGTGTGACTGTAAACGACTGGTTGTGGGTTCGATTCCCACTCAAGGAGTGGAAATTATATTTCCATTTTCTTCGCTCCGGTGTCGAGGCAAAGCGCGGCGTTAAGTTCCGCCACTTAACACGCAAGCCTCCGAATTCGGCGGAAAGTGGGGAACGAAGTGTCTTAACACTAGGTTCCCTCTGCCTACCCTGCTGTATGCGGGATACAGCGTGAAGATAAAAAAATATTTTAGGTTAAATTTCACGTAAAAAAATAAATAAACGTATTATTTCTACAACTATTGACTTTAACTTATTTTAAACTATAATGTAATCAGTGATTGAAGTAGCAAATAATATGATTGTTATACGAATATGATAATCTTGTAAATCGATATTAGTAGTCGACAGCTCGTCGAGGCCGCGCTGAGTCGGGCCGGAGTCAGACACGTTATCTTGCGCTCGATCCACTGCACTTTTTATTGTATTTTTATGTGGAATTTACGACTGTTTTATTATTTTAATTTGCATTTTATTTATATTCATTTGTTGTTATTATTTTAGTTTTTTGGATATGATTTGTTTTTGTTATGTAGTTTTTGTGGGTTTCTTTGAGAATGGTATGATCCATACTTATATTATAAATGCCTGTGTCTGTGTGTTTGTCTGTCACTTTCATCCCCTTTCAACCCTTTAGAGGCTCATTTTTGAAAAAATATGTAGCCTATGTTAGACCCAATCACTTTTACTACTTTCATTCTAAATTTCAGCCTAATCGGACCGGTAGATTAGCCGTGAAAGCGTGACAGACAAACATACAGACTTTCGCATTTATAATATAAGTATAGTTGCATAGAGATTTATGAGTGCTTCGATCGTTTTATGATATATTTTTTATTTTCTACCAATTTCTTTTCCATTTCAGGTAGTGTTAGACGGCGAGGAAGTGCAAATAGACATCCTGGACACCGCCGGCCAGGAGGACTACGCCGCCATCAGAGACAACTACTTCCGCTCCGGGGAAGGGTTTCTCTGCGTCTTCTCTATCACCGAACCGGAGAGTTTTGACGCCACGCAAGAGTTTAGGTAGTGATTGAGTTTTCTTTTTTTATATGGTTGTAGTTTTATTTTGATCGGTACATTTTATATATATTATGAGTGCAAAATTTTGGCATTTAATGAATGTGATGTAGAATGAATCCCGTGTGTAGTATAGATGTGTTATTTTTTTAAATGAAATAGATGCCTCTTTTTGATTATCTTTAGGAAATTATTTATATATTTTAAAGTTGCTTTTAAACTGGTCTTAGTGTTTTATAGACAGTGGAGAAATTTTATCAGCTTTTTGTGCAATAAATTAAATGAGTTATTTGTGAAAGAGACCAATATATGTATTTTTAATAACTCTACGCTTGTTCTCGAAGTTAGTAAGTATCTTGTGAAAGGTAGTCATAGAGTACCCACTGTCAAGGTACTCTCTTATTCACTTTCCGTCTGAAAATCCCCCTAGTCAAATCTACAACCAGAGGGAATCAAATCTAGAACCAATCACATTAATAAAACATCCACAATACCTACCGCTCAGCTCTATACGCTACTGTGACGGTTCTCCTTCCAGAGAGCAAATCCTCCGCGTGAAAAACGACGAGAACATCCCGTTCCTGTTGGTCGGCAACAAGTCGGACCTCGGCGCGTCGCGGCGCGTGCCCCTCGACGCGTGTCGCGAGCGCGCCGCCGCCTGGCAGGTGCCCTACGTGGAGACCTCCGCCAAGACGCGCGATAACGTCGACAAGGTACTACCACCTGACACACACACCCACCACACAGACACACACACCTCACGCCCGCGCGCCGCCGCCTGGCAGGTGCCCTACGTGGAGACCTCCGCCAAGACGCGCGATAACGTCGACAAGGTACTACCACCTGACACACACACCCACCCACCACACAGACACACTACACGCCCGCGCGCCGCCGCCTGGCAGGTGCCCTACGTGGAGACCTCCGCCAAGACGCGCGATAACGTCGACAAGGTACTACCACCTGACACACACACACCCACCACACAGACACACTACACGCCCGCGCGCCGCCGCCTGGCAGGTGCCCTACGTGGAGACCTCCGCCAAGACGCGCGATAACGTCGACAAGGTACTACCACCTGACACACACACACCCACCACACAGACACACTACACGCCCGCGCGCCGCCGCCTGGCAGGTGCCCTACGTGGAGACCTCCGCCAAGACGCGCGATAACGTCGACAAGGTACTACCACCTGACACACACACACCCACCACACAGACACACTACACGCCCGCGCGCCGCCGCCTGGCAGGTGCCCTACGTGGAGACCTCCGCCAAGACGCGCGATAACGTCGACAAGGTACTACCACCTGACACACACACACCCACCACACAGACACACTACACGCCCGCGCGCCGCCGCCTGGCAGGTGCCCTACGTGGAGACCTCCGCCAAGACGCGCGATAACGTCGACAAGGTACTACCACCTGACACACACACACCCACCACACAGACACACTACACGCCCGCGCGCCGCCGCCTGGCAGGTGCCCTACGTGGAGACCTCCGCCAAGACGCGCGATAACGTCGACAAGGTACTACCACCTGACACACACACACCCACCACACAGACACACTACACGCCCGCGCGCCGCCGCCTGGCAGGTGCCCTACGTGGAGACCTCCGCCAAGACGCGCGATAACGTCGACAAGGTACTACCACCTGACACACACACACCCACCACACAGACACACTACACGCCCGCGCGCCGCCGCCTGGCAGGTGCCCTACGTGGAGACCTCCGCCAAGACGCGCGATAACGTCGACAAGGTACTACCACCTGACACACACACACACCCACCACACACACACACTACACGCCCGCGCGCCCCCGCCCGGCAGGTGCCCTACGTGGAGACCTCCGCCAAGACGCGCGATAACGTCGACAAGGTACTACCACCTGACACACACACACCCACCACACAGACACACTACACGCCCGCGCGCCGCCGCCTGGCAGGTGCCCTACGTGGAGACCTCCGCCAAGACGCGCGATAACGTCGACAAGGTACTACCACCTGACACACACACACCCACCACACAGACACACTACACGCCCGCGCGCCGCCGCCTGGCAGGTGCCCTACGTGGAGACCTCCGCCAAGACGCGCGATAACGTCGACAAGGTACTACCACCTGACACACACACACCCACCACACAGACACACTACACGCCCGCGCGCCGCCGCCTGGCAGGTGCCCTACGTGGAGACCTCCGCCAAGACGCGCGATAACGTCGACAAGGTACTACCACCTGACACACACACACCCACCACACAGACACACTACACGCCCGCGCGCCGCCGCCTGGCAGGTGCCCTACGTGGAGACCTCCGCCAAGACGCGCGATAACGTCGACAAGGTACTACCACCTGACACACACACCCACCACACAGACACACTACACGCCCGCGCGCCGCCCCCTGCCTGGCAGGTGCCCTACGTGGAGACCTCCGCCAAGACGCGCGATAACGTCGACAAGGTACTACCACCTGACACACACACACCCACCACACAGACACACTACACGCCCGCGCGCCGCCGCCTGGCAGGTGCCCTACGTGGAGACCTCCGCCAAGACGCGCGATAACGTCGACAAGGTACTACCACCTGACACACACACACCCACCACACAGACACACTACACGCCCGCGCGCCGCCGCCTGGCAGGTGCCCTACGTGGAGACCTCCGCCAAGACGCGCGATAACGTCGACAAGGTACTACCACCTGACACACACACCCACCACACAGACACACACACTACACGCCCATTTCAACGCTAGTTCAACTTAAAATGAAAAAGTTCAAAGTTAGATTAACTTAAAGTTGACAAGTTCTAAGTCAGTTGAACGGAAAGTTTAGAGGTTCAAAGTTGGTTGAACTTAAAATGAAAATATGTAAAGTTATTTGAGCTGAAAATGAAAAGGTTTAAAATTAGTTGAATTGAAAGGTTGAAAGTTGAACTCAAAGTTGAAAAGTTTGAAAGTTTATCTAAAAATGAAAATCTCCAAATTTGTTAGGCTAAAGATCAAAAGATTCAAAGTTAGTTAAACTAAAAGTTAAAAGGTTCAATTAATTAAAAGACAAAAAGTTCCAAGTTAGACTCTTAAAGTTTTAACTTTACTAGCTTTTGTTTTTTTATATTATAGTGTTACGGTTTAATTTATTTACTTTATGAGTTTTTACTTTGTATAAAAAAGTAAACCCTTATAAAATGTATCAAATAACAATATTTTGATTTGGTTCCGTAAATCAGCCACATCTACATACAATCAAACATACACACAAACATACATCATAAAATATATAATAATAATAATAATAAATTTACAAAAGGAAAACAATATTAAATACTTTTCAGTTATATAATAGTAAAGTTAGTTTGCGTACAAAGTACTTGTCCCACAGTAGTATGCTTGCGCACAGCTCTGCTTGGCTGCTTTGGCTTTGTTATGCTTTGTTGCAGCCAGGCAGCGCTTTGCTTGAGTATATACGAGTATATAGGTTCGAATCCTGGCTAGCCTGAAAATGGTATAACTTTTATAATATTTGAAATGGGTAAATTTATAGTTTGACCGTTTTCAAGTTAGCTTTGTATTTAAGTAGATATTAGGGAATGCGAGGTTGTATCGATTGGGAACAAAAGTTTTATCTTTAGATATAACTTTTGTTATCAATATTAAAAGAATTAGTTACCTCTGGCATATTAAAACATTTAAGGTAGTTATGACGTGATAGGAATGGACGATATTTTTAGGGAAGAGTCATAAAAACGATATTTCGATATATCGTTAACGTTATTCGAGGTACGAGCAATGGCAGGAAGTAGGAGAGAATAGAATTTTAATATCTGCTTGGTGATGGGATATTGTGTTGTTAATATTTGTGTAGATAAAGCGTTCACGTCGTACGTTGCCCATCGAGATATAATCACGCGTATAGAAACTTTTGTGTAATTTATAATAGAAATGTTGACATAAAGGTGACAGACGAAAAAAGACAAGTACAAAAACTCGTTTTCCCTTAAATTTAGTCTTATACTATATTAAAGTCTAAATCGCTAGGCAATGTAAGTCGTGAGCCACAAAGTGGGTGTGGTGTTGTGGGCGATGGTCGCGCGCTCTTGTGTGTGACTGTGTGTGTGTTTGTGTGTCTTTGTATGTCGCTGTGTCGGTGGCTGATCCCAATGTTGTTCCCAAGGTGTTCTATGACCTGATGCGGGAGATCCGCTCGCGCAAGTCCGACGACAGCCGCGCCACCAACGGCGACGTCAAGAGGAAGACGCGCAGGAAAATCAAATGCTCTATCTTGTAGGCCCCCCGACCCCCTGCCGCGGGGGCCCCCCGACCCCCCACTCGCCGGGCCCCCCGCCCTAGGGGGCCCCCGGGACCCCGTGTAGTGCAGTGACTCGTTGAGTGCGCGCTCGTGACGGCTACACCTAAGCAAGGCTATGTTAATGTATATTCGCCCACACTGGTGCTGGTGCTCGGTCGAGTGACGTCACTAGTGACTCTAGTGACCCCGGTGACGCTAGTGACGCCGCTCGACGGACAACTCCTTATATTTAAAGCATCGCTTGCATGTTATTGTCTATTTAGTGATGTTCTATATCTATGTATGTATATAGAATAGTTTTTACTACACACTGCATTCGAGTCCGTGCGATTTTTGTATTTTAATATCGATTTTTTATATAATTTTTTCATAATGATGAAAGTATTGGAGTTGAGGAGATTTCGTGTGTCGACGAAATATCGATTTTTATAATAATTAATGTGTAATGAAATTTATTTACATTTTTATAATAAGGCAGTGCTCGTAGTGTGGAGTAGTCTTCGAAGTACACATGTGTATTTAGATTTGGATAATTAATTTCCATTATTTATTTTTAGGTTTAAGTGCTGTTTGTGTTGTCTCAAGTGTCTGCATTTTGTTCTTTATTATGATTGATATTATTTTATAATAATTGCAAAAGTTATATATAGAATTACGAATGTATTAAAATTACATATAAAAAATGGAACCTGATATACATATTAGAAAAGTTAAATATTTTAAAGTAGTTGGATTCGAACCCGCGCCTCTTGGAAGCTGTCGGAGTATTCTGACTATTCAGCTATACGTTCTACGTCTGTATGCGTCGAAATTCTTATACGCTTATTATAGCTTTATAAGAGTTTATATTGATGAATAAGATAAATCGTATAGCTCAGCGGTCAAAGCGCTCGGACGGTTTCCGAGAGGCGTGGGTTCGAATCCCACTAAAAATGGTTTTCTTACTAAAAGTGTGTAAACAACACTTGAAAATAGAAAAGATGTGTTCAATAAGCACAGGTTCGAATCCAAGCATGTCCATTTTTTTATATGAAATTTTAATATTATTATGATATTATTGATTATAGTTTTTATTTGTATGTTTAAAAAGCTTTGTAATAAAAGTGAATGATTGTATAAATATTGTTTTGTATTAAATGTGTGCACCGCTCACTGTATGTATGGGATGGCTTCATTTTCTTATTTTGAACATAAATATTACTCCTTTAAATCAAAAGTATTGCAAATTAAAAAAAGAAAGACGTTTTTATTGAAAAAAATGTATTTAAAACCTCATATTATATATTTAAAAAAGATTTCGGATCTTAAAGTTAATAATAAAGCAATATGACCATTACAATATGATCTAAATGATGCTGCTTTTATTATTATATAGTTTATAACATTTAATGCTTCTAGCGATATATGAAATGCTAAATAAAAAAGTGTTAGTCTAAAATATGTTCTTTTTTTTGAAAAAGAACACACTGAGCTCAGTGGTGAGATCGCCTGGACGGTATTCAGGAGGTGCGGGTTCGAATCCCGCTGCGTTCAAATTTTTTATACCTTTTCTAAATGTCTTTCCAATTTTCCTAAGAGTGGAATAACACTTTTAAAAATGTTTAAAAGTGTTTCTTTTTTTATTTGCTGTACTCTAATTTTGTGGTACTTTTGAATTGAAGGAACGCATTTATTATAATTTTAAAAATGCATTTGTAATTTCTAATTATGTGCAAACCAGCTTTTTGTGTTTCGTAATTCATTCATCAAAATTGATTAATATTTAAATGGGTAAGAATTTAAATAATTCATTATTATTGCACTGTTCTTCATTTTTTGTTTGTTTTCAAAAATTGCTTGTTTGATGGTGGAATTTATTTAGATTTTTTTAATAAGAATATTAAAGGATATGCTATGTCTAAATACATACCATATAAAGTATAGAGTGAAATCTAGATTTTTTTAAATCTCATGAATATTATGGCAGATTATCCATTGCCACTTTAAAATAACATTTTTAAATATAAAAAATAAAGTGTTTAAGCCTTAATACCAACGATAATTGATCTCTTAGTATACTTGTTGGTTAGAGTCCCGTTGAACAATTAATAAAAATCTCTTTTTTTTTTAATTATATGTTATTTTGTACTTAGAATCTCGTGTATTCTCCATTAGCTTGAACAATTTGTTATTATTTAATTGAATTATTGAAAATTATAATATTTTTGACATTTCTTGTATATATGTCCTTTTTTCACTATAGGACTTCGAACAATTTAACTCAAAATTGTAATTTTTAACTCGAATATTGGCTTGAATATGGTTTTTTAATGCCTTAATATTATGGAATGAAAATATAATACGTCTCGTTCTAAATTTATCGTCATGTTACAATAGCCCCTATATATATGTAGACTAAAAATAATAATATTATTTCTCTAAACACTATTAGATTAGGCATTACGTTATATGCAATATTAATATTATTATAAAAATATTTAAAAGTTAATGTGGATTTTGAACTTGTTTCTCTATCTCTCTTTCTCTCTCTCTGCTATCTCTATTTTTTCTTTTAGTTAATAGTGCAATAGATATATACATAGCAAAAATTGTAACTAAATTATGCACACAGTTATGCAAGAGTTTTGAAATGCTTAAAAATGCAACGAATTGTTCTTTTTATATTTCTGCATATTTCTTTTATTTTATTTACATAAAATCTTGCATATAATTATATGTAGAATTCTTTTACTTTTTTCTTTTATTCTTTTGTTAAATATAAAATATTTTTAGTCTACATTATCCGGAACATAAAGTAGGCCTTATTCCCACTACACAATAATTTGAAATAATTATATAATTCTATTAATATTTAATTTAGCATTTTAATTGATAAATAAGACTAAAGTAATACTAACCGCCACAATCGTAGATGTCGATTATCGTTTAATTGATATTAAATTGTATAAACAACTGATTTAATATCAGTCAACGCTAATTAAAGTCTTTGAGTGTGGTATTATTTAACATTTCTTTATTTTAAGTGATAGTTCATATAAAATGCTAAATTATTTATATTGTGGCGATTTTATTAATAATGTACCTAAATCCGTCTGTTCCCAGTAGTCTTACTGTGTAGTTTCAGCAGAACTACTGGTAAATTCCTTTCCAATAGATTTTTTAGGAATTTTGATTCTAAATGACTTAATAATTTTATGAATATAATCGTTATAGATATTAATCTATGCTCTGGAAGATTACAAAAAAATAATACTTGCAGTCTTACTATCAGTAAGTCTATTGGGAAGGGCAATGGTATACTACACAGTAAGATTACTGGGAATGTGCCCCTAAATGAGACAAAATAAGGCATTTTCAATGTAAATGTATGGAAGTTTGCATCGCTAGGTGTCCTGTACCTATAGCTGTAGTATAGTTGTATGTGTATGTATGTACGTGTTAAATGCAACAGATCATTTATAATGGATGAACAAGCAAAAATTATACTGATTTGCAAAAATGTTGAGTTTTCTTTTTAATTGAATTTGTTTTAAGTTTTGTTTGTTTTGATTTTTTGTTTGCGAATCTGTTTAAGAAGTTTCTTTTCTAATTATTTTTTTTTAATTTTAAATTTTCAAAATCGTTATTATATATTGAGATTGATTTGGTTTGAACTAAATCTATATTTATTTATGAATTTTTTACTATAAATACAGAAAAATAATTTACAAATTTATAATTCAAAGCTATACACAAAATAAAAATCAATTTTCATCGAAAGCACGACGAAGTTAACAAATGGTTTGTATTTGCTTTATTTTTAGATTAAGAAAAAAATTAAATAAGAAATTAAAGAAATATAATATAGCGCTAAAACAATAAGAGAATTAAAGAAAAATGTAAAAGAAAATCTGTTACAAAAATCTTAAATTCAGACATAACCACTTAAAAGTGGTGGTATTGAAGAGGTGCATGCATGGAGGTGGCATGTAGCAAAATTACAATTTAAAAAAATGGCTCAAATAATGCATAAATATCAAAAGGAGTTTTAACAATATTTTTTTAATTATATAACATTTTTTTTTCATAGTTAAAAAAATTCAGTATGATAAATATATATAAACACAAATAAATTTAACGAGTAAAAGTTAAAAAGACATTTTTTTTTAACTGTGGAATAACACTTTAAAAATGTTTAAAAATAGTAAAAGTTAGTTAATCAATAATCATGAATAGTTTTATTGACAGCTTGAACACCAAGATTATAACAACAGATACAAGAAACTAAAAAAATCCATAAATACAACATGCCACATCCATAGATTCATGTCTTCTTTGTTTTAATTACAATATAATCATATTGTAATTAATGTAACTACACCATTTAACATATAACATGTTCTACGCACTTTCCAGGCGTTCCTAACGCTGATCCGCGCGATGTCCGCCCAGAAGCGCGGCTCTGCGGTGCCGGAGGACGCGCCCGACGCGCGCAAGTGCGACCTCTCCTGCTGCGTCATCGTATAACCCTCCACTCTCCCTCCTCTCTTTACCCTCCCTGTACCCTCTCTTTACCCTCCCTGTACCCTCCCTATACCCTCTCTTTACCCTCCCTGTACCCTCCTCTACACCACGCGTACCACGCTGTGACGTCACTAGCGCTGTTATTATATCCAATTGTTATCATTTTATTCAAAATATGATGTTATTAACGGACTCAGGTTGGCTAAAGTTAATCCCTTAGCGAGATGAATCGGCGTAAAATGCTCAGCACGACTTTTTTTTTTTTAAATCAATAATTTGCTCATTTAATTAATTAATGACTCCATGGTTGTTTTTATTAAAAACTAAGAAAAATATGAAGTTAGTGTAAATTAACGGTTACGTCATACTAGGGTTGCCAGTACGCAAGTGGGGGAGCTGAGCAAACAATTAAACTTTTAATGTTATAAATGATGTTAAATAATGACATTAAACACATTCAGCGCGCGAAATACAACGTTTTAAATGTTACCATCATTTGGTGGTTATAATTCAAAAACTATACAACAAATACAATAATATAACAAATTCTGTTAGGACCACCGAATTAACTGTCCTTTATTTCTATTCGAAATTACAATTGTTTACTCCTTAATTAATAGTTTAAGAATAGATCGAAACACTCCATTCACCAGTAACAGCTTCGCTTCGCTTCGTTTCGCTCAATGCAAGATCTAACCCCATACATTAAGTTTAGTACAACTTTTCTCAACACATTCCTTTAAATTATTTATTAAATATTAAAATATCTTTAATAAACTCGACACTGCCTTGTACTTTATGTACATTTTGACTTGTTATATATTTATGTATTCTGTTTGAGTCACTTGTAATGACGTCATAAATAACCTCTTATAATGACGTCATAAATACCCTCCCTGTGTATAAACCCCCTAATTTGTATCAGTATTAAATGATTTTTGATGATTACGTTTATTTGTAAGGTATAGTGAATAAATGTGTATATAATGTATGTTTGTTTTATTTTCTTGAATTGCTTTTATGTAATAATAAGAAATTTTTTTTTTATACTTTTATACTTACAAGGTTTTTTATACTCGGCAAGATGGTAAAAGAAAATAGCAAAAAATATTTTCTAAAGATCTTTCTTTGAAGACACGCCCCACAGCTAATTTTAATAAATTACAAAATATAATGATATATATTCACATTTTAAATGTTTTAAAAATGATATTAGAATATTTAATATCATTTTTAAACATTTAAAATATATATATTTAGAGATATAAAGAATATTTTTTATTTAATATTAAGCCATAGTAAAATATTTATTAAAAAAAAGTCAGGAAACGCAATTCATATGAATATTTTTAATGTAAAAGTTTGTCTGGTCCGTCTGTTACGCATACATGGGTACTGGTACAATTTGGATGAAATTAGCAATTAAATTAATCGAAAATTCAGGGTCAAACATAGGTTGTCTTTTTATCAAAAAACGGAGTTGAGATAACGGAAGAAGGTATGTAACACAAAGATTTAAATCGCATCACCGATTTAGATTAATTTTCTTAGGAAGCTACTTGTCACTCGATATAAGATCAACTGTTGAGTTTTTCGTTGGCTCTTCTCAGCAGAACTAGTGGGAGCTTTATGTTCATTCGACGATTCAAAAGTGCTTGCAAGTCTATTTGAATAAAGATATTTTGAATTTGAATATTATAACATATTTATGTAACAATCAACACTTTAGAGGCTGGAAATAGTGGATACAACAGTAAACTTCACGGTCGTACGTCTGCGATTAAGTCATAGGTAGTCAAACATACTACAAAAGTTATATATAAAAGTGTATATACTATGGTTTAGCCGAGTTGACAGTTGACAGGTGACAGGTGTCACCCCAGCTGGCAGGCGTGCCCGCAGCCCGCCGGGCACAGGTGGTGGGCGGCGTCAGGTCACCCCAGCTGGCAGGCGTGCCCGCAGCCCGCCGGGCACAGGTGGTGGGCGGCGGTCCAGGCGCGCATGTGGTGCAGGTGCCCGCCGTGCGCGCAGCCCTGGCACCACGCGTACAGGCCGCGCACGGCGCGCCGGCACACGGCGCACAGGGCGGGCGGCGCGCCGGGGGCGGACGCGCCGCCCGCCCCCGGCGCGCCGCCCGCCCTGGCGCACGTGTCGCAGGGCGCGCGCGGGCGGGTGCGGCGTCCGCAGCGGCCGCAGCACGCCGTGAGGGTGGTGCTCTGCTGCGAGATGCTCCACACGCTGCTGACCCACGCGCAACGGATCACCTGATGCATATATACATACTTTGTTACATTACTTTATACTTTAATGTAATGGAAATGTGGAATTTAAGAAAAAGTAACTTCACATGTTTCCCGTCCTAGCATGGGTGATTATTTTTGTTTTATTGAGTTACACAAGACACTTATACTACATTGAGACACACAAGGAGCTTTTGGGGTACATGTTTTTTTCTGTTTTGTTATTTTTTTGTTTGTTGTTTTATTTTGTTATATCTTTGTTAACAAAGAAATACACTCCGTTTAGGAGGATGGTTAGAAAGACTAGTGTCTAGACACCCGAATTCTAGACATCGAGTGTTCACATTAGATCAGAACGAAAAAACAGAAATAATAAAATTCCCTAGGGAGAAAGATAATTCCAAAGAGAGAATAAGAATCAAACTCACACTTAAACATAGTTTTAGCTAAAAGGGATACCCAATTGACCTTGATATAGTAAAAAAATAGACACTTAAAAAGAAATCTGAAGATTAAACGAGATACAAAATGATTGTTATCCGTACCTCAGTGGCCTCGTTCCACAGCTTGTGTCTCTGCAGCAGCTCGATGTACCCGAGCAGCCACTGCTCCTGCAGGCTCTCGTCGATGTACGGGAACAGGTCGTTCCTGCCACAGTCATACATACATAATAAAATAAAAGTTTGCAAATTTAATATGCAAATTAACATTTCATAGAAATTCTTAGCAAATTGGACAGTTTTTGAGATTAATAAATAAATTAAATAGATTGTTACTTTTTTTTAATATAATGCATATTTTAGTGGGATGTCTAGACTAGTTCAGAAAAAATATCAAATAAAATCTATGAATATATGAAGGGTCAAAGGACTGTGTAAAATTTAGAGATATTTCATAGATAAACTGTTTGGTAATTAACACTTCTATATATTAATTATAACCAAGAGAAATAATATCAATTCAAATGAGTGTCACAAGCTGTCCCTTAGCTTCACACTTATAAGATATTAATTAATTAAATATAAAACCAAATGACATTACCTAAAAGCTACTAATGCAAAAAACTGTAAACTGTTAGCCTAGTTAGCCTGTAACAACATTTGTTAGCGCTTCCATATTCACCAACACAAATCCCACAACAACCACTACGACAACACCTCACCTATGGTCCTGCAGCGCCAGACACACAACAGCAGCAGTCTGCACGTCGCCCAGGTCAGCGTGCTGGCGCAGCGCCGCCGCCAGCAGCGGGGCCGCCCGCCCCCGCGCGCCGCCCGCCCCCGCGCCGCCCGCCCCCGCCGCGCCGCCCCTCGCGCACCGTGAGGCCGCCCTCGCCGCCCCCGCCGCCGCCCCCGCTCGCGCCCGTCGCCGCCCCCGCGCTTGTTGTTTCGCTTTCCATCTGTACAAGTGTGACAGAATTGACAAATATGTTGTATTACGTGGTTATTTAAATAAAACTGTACAATTAAAGTACTGAATTATGTGGGTTTAATTTTTTTATAAAAAAGTAAAATATGTATAAATGTACTATACATTTACACATATTTTATATGGTAGGTACAATAGTGTTTAAATGTAAATGTGAATGGTTGTCAGTTCGTTCCTTACTTGGAGAAAACATAAATTTTATTTCTAAGCTGTAAAAAGTGCAGCGTTGAGTTCTTCACTCAAAATGCAAAGTTTCGATAAAAAAAAGCTGGACATTTAAACAGCGGAATATTTTCACATTAATGGTTATTTATCCATTTTACATGGGAATAATGCATAGCTAATATATATCTGTGTGGATATTGTGGAGCCAGTCGTGGCGCAGTGGCACAAGCGTGTGACTGTATTTTATTTATTTATTTATTTATTCAGTACAATGTAAAAACGAAAAATTTAAAAATTGTCCCACAAAACTGATGAATCAGTTTGACTGTAGGATCAGCAGTCTCTACATGTTACAAGGTATTATGTCAAACATTTAACATATTACAGATGAACTGTCAGACGTTTTACAGCAATGAGAACAGGTATTTCCGTAATTTACATTTAAAAATACACTTATCCGGTTCCAGTCGAATATCTTTAGGCAAACTGTTTAGTAAGTAAGGCAAACGTTTTTTTAATGTCCTATCTCCAAAGTAATTGTTAACTTTTGGTACTTCATATTTACCCTCAGACACCGACCTTGTACCGACGCTATGTCTCAACAGCTCCAAGCCAAGCCCTTGACAGCCATGGCTATTCGAGGCCAAGAGATATTTATGTTTTAAGCTAACTGGTAGTATTTTGCAAATTTTAAATAATTTATCATAGTTCCCTTTACAATTAGCTTTAGTTTTTTTGTTTACAAGTAGTTTCAGGAATCTAATCTGTATTGTTTCTAGTTTGTCAATGTTACTTTTAAATGTGAGGCCATAACTGTCAAGTGCGTAGCTCAGAATTGAATCTACTAAAGTAAAATACAAAATTTTTAATGTAGCAATTGGTACTCTAAAACTTAAGTGATAAAACTTACACAATAATAATCTTAATTTGTTACAGATGTAGTCTATATGAATATTCCAAGTAAATTTAGAGTCTATTTTTACACCTAAATATGTTACACAATCAACTTTTTCAATAGGTTTACAGTTACAATTAATAAGGTTGTTATGAAGACATGAATAACTATGCGTGTACATTAATGGGGGTGAAGTTAGTTGGTTGACATAGGGTGACTTTATTACCATAAATTTAGTTTTTTCCGAATTTAGAATAATTCCGTTGTCGTGTGACCACCTAACTACCGCATTTATGTCACGTTGTGCTGAAAGACACATTTCTTCTAGATCGGTGCCGGCGCGTAATGTACATAAGTCGTCAGCAAACATGTAGGCTGAACAGTTGCTGAGTACACCGTATAAACTGTTCACGTGTAGTAGGTAGCAGAGGGGCCCAGTCGCTGATCCTTGAGGAACGCCGCAGCTCACTTTAGTTTCCTCGCTCAGTACGTCGCCCACCTTTACTCGGAAAGTGCGGTCAGTTAGGTAGTCACGGAACCAGTGATTAAGCGGCTGCTTCACTCCACATTCGTCCATACCTCTTAATAATGTATCAGTTTCTAACGTGTCGAATGCTTTTTTATAGTCGTAAAATATTAATACTATAACTTTTTTCTTTTCTAAATAGGAATTAATTTCATCAGTGAATTTTGACAATAGTGTGTTTGTGCTTTTACCCTTTTGGAAGCCGTGCTGGCGTTCGTTCAATATTTTATTTTTATTTAGATAATTTCCTAGCTGATTTATTATACACTTTTCAATAATTTTATCGATACTGGATAGAATAGATATGGGCCTGTAATTACTGAAAACTTTACGGTCACCCTTTTTGTGGACTGGACGAATTATAGTTTCTTTTAGTTTTGGCGGAAAGTTGTGCTGACTTACAGATAAATTTATTAATTTTTAAAACGACTGGCTGTGGGTTCAATTCCCGCTCGAGGAGTGGAAATATTTAATATTTCCATTTTCTTCGCTCTGGTGTTGAAGCAAAGCGCGACGTTAAGTTCCGCCACTTGACACGCAATGCCTCCGAATTCGTCGTTGCGTGGGGAACGGAGTGTCTTAACACTAGGTTCCCTCTATGTCTACCCTGCTATGTGTGGGATACAGCGTGAAGCTAAAAAAATAATAATATTGTGACTTCTGCTATGCTATCATTGGTATAACTGTTTTAGTTAGATTTAAACTCAGTGAGATTTAAATAGTTTTTACACGGACAAAAAAAATACAATCTCAGAAGAGAAAAATTGAACAAGTATACTATAATTATGATTTTACATAACATTTAAATAACATAAATAAATTTGGGCCAGTCGTGGCGCAGTGGCACAAGCGTGTGACTGTAAATGACTGGTTGTGGGTTCGATTGCCACTCGAGGCGTGGAAATATTTAATATTTCCATGTTCTTCGCTCTGGAGTCCAGGTAAAGCGCGGCGTTAAGTTCCGCCACTTAACACGCAAGCCTCCGAATTCGGCGGTGCGTGGGGAACGGAGTGTCTTAACACTAGGTTCCCTCTGCCTAACCTGCTGTGTGCGGGATACAGCGTGAAGCTAAAAAAAAAAAAAATTAAATAACAGAAAATACAATCTAATGATATTAATGTAACATCTATAAGGCGTCCATCTGTCTAGGACGTCACTAGACCCCATTCCAATATAAAAACACAATAAAAACAATGACTAACCGATCCGTTACAGTTGTGGCTGCTGGCGTCGGGGGGCGGAGCGCTGCCGGAGCCCGAGCCGGAGCCCGACGAGCCGCCCGGGGACGACGCGCCCGCTTGCGGACACAGCGGGTAGCTTATACCTTCTGTGCATAAAACAGAAAAAAACATTATTTTATCACACACAGCAAGATAGACAGAGGGTACCTTGTGTTAAGACATTTTAATTCCCATTACCTAAATTCTGGCGTTAAGTATTAAGTGGCGAAACTTAACAGTATGCTTTGTCTCGACACTAGAACGAAGAAAATAGAAATACTAAATATTTCCATTCTTCGATTGGGAATCGTATCGTATTGGTTAGGGAACCAGCCGCTTCTACAATTGCACTTTATGCATCTTCGCCACAACTGGCTTCAATTTACAAGAAGTAACATTAGCTATTTATTTATCTTAGATTCACGCTGTATGTCTGTGACGTAATCGAACGGGGGGAGGGACGGATCGTCAAATAGCATACTTCTTTCGTTTCGTTCAATGTCAACTACTCATACACGCCCCTCTCACTCTGGGGGGACACCATTCTGTTTTGTCATGTTTTTCATCGTCAGGAAAGGTATCTGACTAACTCTCTTACTGTTTATATTACTGTACAATAATAATGTAATTAAGAATCGTCTGAGTACAACCTACAATATGTGGGTTCAATTTCTAGATGGTACAATCAATTAATTTTCTTTTTTTTCTTTTGATAAGACCTCTGTTGTATCTAAAATCAAGCTCACTAACCACAGTCATCTACGTCACGGCCGAGCGCGACTTGGGCGGCGTGCGCGTCCGGCGGGGCGGGGTGGGCGGCGTGGGGGGCGGGCGGCGCGCGCAGCGCGCGCAGCGGGAAGGCCTCGTCCGGCAGCGTCCAGTCGGCGGCGTCCACGTCCACGTAGTGCGCGTCGGCGGCGGAGGCCCAGCCGGCGGCGTGGTGCGGCGGGATGTAGATGCTGTGCGTGGGCAGGCCCAGCACGCCGCTGTGGCGGTGCGCGTGGTGCTCCCAGGCGTCGGGCGCGGGCGCGGCGGGCGCGGGCTCGGCGGCGGCGTAGGGCGGCGGCGGCGCGGGCTGGGCGGGCGGCGGGGCGGGCGGCGGCGGCGCCGGCGTGTCGCGCTCCGTGCTCGTGCTGTATATGGCGCGCACTACCTCCCACACGTGGCTCACCTGTGTTATTTGAGGTTTGTATTATTGAAAGTAAGTGCTTTTCTCTAGTGTTTCTAATATATTTTTTTTAATACAAATAAACAACAACAATCATTATTAAAAGGTGAATTCTACAAATAACTTCAGATTTGCCATTTAAAAAATTTACAGTTAAAATTATAAACATATTGTTGAGAAAAGTACATTATTGCGAAATGACTGGTGAGTTTATCGTTAGCTCTCCAAAACAGAAAAGTTAGTAGTAGCTTGTTCTTGGACTTACAATATTGATATACTGCATGCACATAGAGTATCGACAATTTAAAAGTGCTGCCAATAGTTTATTTAAATCAACAAATACTTTGATTTTTAATTTTTAAATTTTATATTTAACAATCCACAATTAAAATATTCGTATACAACAAACTTTTACAACTTTTGTAATTGTGAAAACATTTTCTTTCTTTCTCGTACAATATAAAAAGCAAAACACATAAATATAAACAGACCCACCATATACCGCTGATGTTCCCGCGCCACGCGTGCGTTATGTTCCGCGAGCACGTGAGGCGCGTGACCACGTATGCGGTACTGCCGCGCGCACGACAGCACCACGCCCTCCACCGACGGCACGTCCGCCCCCGCCCCCGCCCCCGCCGCCGCCCCCGCCTCGGTCGCCGCCTCCGCCACGGTGGCGGGTACGGGCGTGTGGCGCCACAGGGCGGACGCGGCGCCGCCCGCGAAGGCGCGCTCGAGGGCGGCCTGCGCCGCCGCGCTCAGTGAACCCGCTGTGGGTTGTTTGCGGCTGTGTGCGAAAAATAAAGTTTTAAAGAGAAAATTTGTCGTTCCTTTAACGTTTTCTGTACTCTAACCAAGTTTGAAAAGATTCTACTAATGTAGTCTTTGAAGTATCTTAGTTCATTTCTGGCACGTATGTGTCAGAAATGAACAGACACTAGTTCTAGACAAATCACGATCTTTTAAAAAATTAGATAAAAAATTTCACTGTTGTATCTAGCGCGCTTACTTCTACCGTGTACAAGTCACCTACTAGAGTAGTTTAGTTATTTATTTTTAAATAATTATTTGTAAAACGTTTATCTCCTACGGAACTGTAAATTCTATCCAGCCTAAAGGAGGAAATATCAGCACTATTAAGAATTCCATTTCGTATGTGTTCATCATGAACAATACAATGTGACGGTCATTCTGATTTTTTAAACACGGCATTTATAGATGGAAAATGGAAAATGGAGTGTCTTGACACTGGATTCTCTCTGTACCTACCCTGCCTAGGACAACAGCTTAGTAGGAAAAAGTGTAAAACTGTAAAGGTTCTTGTTCATATCGTTCTGGTTGACTTCATATTGATTGCAATTCAAATAAGAATAGCGAAAAAAAGATCTCAAACATGCCACCACTCACCCCAGAGCCGGCACATGTCTCTCCGGCGGCGCGGGCGGCGCGGGCTGGGCGGGCGGCGCGGCGTGCGCGGGGGCGGGCGGCGCGGCGTGGGCGGCGAGGGCGGGCGGCGCGTGCGGCAGGGCGGGCAGCGGGCGCGTGGGACGGGCGTGCGCGACGTGCCCGCGCGCCGACACGCACACGCCGTGCGGGTTGGCCCACAGCACGGGGTGCGCCGCCTCGCTGAACCGGTGACGGTAGAGGCTGCAGTCCTGGAATGTGGACATCGGAATATATCACAAATTGAAATTTATAGACAATTATAGAAAATTCCAAACACTATGTAAGTAACAGAATTAATGAGTAATGTATAACCTAAAAAAGGTTATTATGTTTTTAAAAATGCGTATAAAAATTTGAACACAGTGGAATTCAAACCCGCATCTTTTGGAAACCGTCCAAACGCTTTGACAGCTAAGCCATGCACTATAGTAGAGATTGTCTCTACTACAGGCTGATCGAAATTTTTATACAACTATTTTTATTAATAGCAACTATTTTTACCCGCGACGGAACGGCGACCGTATATGTGTTTGGGGTGAGAGGTTGTTTGTTTGTTTGTTTGTTTGTTTGTGTGTTTGTGCAAATTACTATGTCAATTATTTCCAAAACTATAAGTCCGATTTTGATACGGTTTTCTATGATAGGTTGAGGTTCAATTGGCGTATGTTCTTAGATATGTCTTATTGCCTTAACTCACCAGGGGGCGCTGCAGTAAGCATTTTACGTGAAAACGAATGTTTTCAATTATCTCAAAAAAATAGTAGTCTGATTTCGATAGATTTTCAGTGATAGATTCAAGTTTAATTGGTGGATGTTCTTAGATATGTTTTATCGTGTCAAACCACCAGGGGGCGCTGCAGTAAGCATTTGTTTGTACTTTTTTTGTATTTATTTGTCTAAAACCGAAACTACTGATCCGATTGAAAAGAGTTTTCAGAAAAAGATTCAGCTTTGCTTGATGCATATTTTAAGATTTTTCTTTTTTTGTTACGGGGAAAACTCACCAGGGGGCGCTGCAGTAAACATTTGTTTATGCAAATCAAAAACTACTAGTCCAATTTAGATGTAACTTTCAAGGATAGGTTCAGGCTTAATTGGTGCGTCTTTTCATATATGTGTTATGGTGACCACTCATCAGGGGGCGCTGTAGTAAGCATTTGTTTGAGCGTTTTTGTGTAAAACCAAAATTTTTCTTGTATTTATTTGTCTAAAACCGAAATTACTAATCCGATTGGCTAGAGTTTTCAGAACTAGATTCAGCTTTGCTTGATGCATATTTTAAAATTTTTGTTTTTTTGTTACGGCGAAAATTCACCAGGGGGCGCTGCAGTAAACATTTGTTTATGCAGAGCAAAAACTACTACTCCGATTTAGATGAAACTTCCAATGATAGGTTCAGGTTTAATTGGTGCTTCTTTTCATATATGCGTTACGGTGACCACTCACCAGGGGGCGCTGCAGTAAGTACATTTGTTTGTGCAAAACTAAAACTACGAGTCTGATTTAAATGCAGTTTTCAATGATAGATTCAAGTTTACTTAGTGCATATTTTCATATATGTGACACGTATGTTTACTAAGTGCATATTTTCATGTATGTGTCAACTCTCTAGGGGGCGTTGCAGTAAGTAGCTGCTTCTATTTTTTTGTGTAAAACCAAAACGACTAGTACGATTGGAAAGAGTTTTTAGTATTAGATTCCGCTTTGCTTAGAGCATGTTTTTAAATTTATATTACAGTGACAAGTCACCAGGGGGCGCTGCAGTAAGCATTTGCTTTTATTTTTTGTGTGAAACCTATTTAGATGCAGTTTTCTGTGATAGGTTCTGGTTTAATTGCTGCGTGTTTTTATATGCCATATCACACGAACTAGGCGCTCCAGTATAAATTAGTTTGTTCAAAATCAAAACTACTAGTGGGTTTTGTGATTTTCACTGATTTGGTTAGACTTAAGTTTCGTGGAAATGTTACGGTGACAATCTGCCAGGCGCTGCAATAAGCATTTGATAACCAGAAAGCATTGGGTTTATAATTTCTTTTGGATTTGCATGAACATTAATATAAAGTATTTCGATATTATGTAATAATATATAATGTGTATCTATTCACTTTAAAAAGTTTAAAATAAAAAACAAAATTAAAAATTTTGAAAAAAACCCACGACGGTTTAATTGTAATTGTAAAAGGATAAAATAACTATAAATCCCCCGCCTAAAAGAATATATGTAACGAGATGATAGGGACGACTTCGTCGGGGGCTGCCAGTTGCAACCTCTATTTTTACCCGCGACGGAACGGCGACTGTATATGTGTTTGGGGTGAGAGGTTGTTTGTTTGTTTGTTTGTTTGTTTGTTTGTTTGTGTGTTTGTGCAAATTACTATGTCAATTATTTTCAAAACTATAAGTCCGATTTTGATACGGTTTTCTATGATAGGTTTAGCTTCAATTGGCGTATATTCTTAGATATGTCTTATTGCCTTAACTCACCAGGGGGCGCTGCAGTAAGCATTTTACGTGAAAACGAATGTTTTCAATTATCTCAAAAAATAATAGTCTGATTTCGATACGACTTTCAGTGATAGATTCAGGTTTAATTGGCGGATGTTCTTAAATATGTTTTATCGTGTCAAACCACCAGGGGGCGCTGCAGTAAGCATTTGTTTGTACTTTTTTTGTATTTATTTGTCTAAAACCAAAACTACTGATCCGATTGAAAAGAGTTTTCGGAAAAAGATTCAGCTTTGCTTGGTGCATATTTTAAGATTTTTGTTTTTTTGTTACGGGGAAAGCTCACCAGGGGGCGCTGCAGTAAACATTTGTTTATGCAAATCAAAAACTACTAGTCCAATTTAGATAAAACTTTCAAGGGTAGGTTCAGGCTTAATTGGTGCATCTTTTCATATATGTGTTATGGTGACCACTCATCAGGGGGCGCTGTAGTAAGCATTTGTTTGAGTTTTTTTGTGTAAAACCAAAATTTTTCTTGTATTTATTTGTCTAAAACCGAAATTACTAATCCGATTGGATAGAGTTTTCAGAACTAGATTCAGCTTTGCTTAATGCATATTTTAAGATTTTTGTTTTTTGTTACGGTAAAAATTCACCAGGGGGCGCTGCAGTAAACATTTGTTTATGCAGAGTAAAAACTACTAGTCCGATTTAGATGAAACTTTCAACGATAGGTTCAGGTTTAATTGGTGCATCTTTTCATATATGTGTTACGGTGACCACTCACCAGGGGGCGCTGCAGTAAGTACATTTGTTTGTGCAAAACTAAAACTACGAGTCCGATTTGAATTCAGTTTTCAATGATAGATTCAAGTTTACTTAGTGCATAATTTCATATATATGTCATGTATGTTTACTTAGTGCATATTTTCATGTATGTGTCAACTCTCTAGGGGGCGCTGCAGTAAGTAGCTGCTTCTATTTTTTTGTGTAAAACCAAAACGACTAGTACGATTGGAAAGAGTTTTTAGTATTAGATTCCGCTTTGCTTAGAGCATGTTTTAAATTTATATTACGGCGACAAGTCACCAGGGGGCGCTGCAGTAAAATATTGTTTGTGCAAAGCTAAAATGACGAATTCGATTTGGATGCAGTTTCAATGATAAGCTCAAGTTTAATTAGTGAATGTTCTTGGATATGCTTAATCGTGTTAACTCACCAGGGGGCGCTGCAGTAAACATTTGTTTGTAATATTTAAAACAAAACCACAACTACTAGTCCGATTGGGCAGAGTTTTTAGTATTAGATTTACCTTTACTTGGTGTAAGTTTTTAGGTTCTTTTTTACTTTAAGAACTCACCAGGGGGCGCTGCATTAAACATTTAATTATGCAAAGTTAAAACTATAAATCCGATTTGGATGCAGTTTTCAAAAATAGGATCGGGCTTAATTAGCGCGTGTTCTCGTAAATGTGTCATGGTGACACCTCACCAGGGGGCGCTGCAGTAAACATTTACTTGTATTTTTTGTGTGAAACCTATTTAGATGCGGTTTTCTGTGATAGGTTTAGGTTTAATTGTTGCGTGTTTTTATATGCCATATCACGAACTACCACGGGGAGCTCCAGTATAAATTAGTTTGTTCAAAATCAAAACTACTAGTGGGTTTTGTGATTTTCACTGATTTGGTTAGACTTAAATTTCCTGAAAATGTTACGGTGATAATCTGCCAGGCGTTGCAATAAGTATTTGATAACCAGAAAGCATTGGGCTTATAATTTTTTTTGGATTTGCATGAAGATTAATTATAAAGTATTTCGAAATTATTTAATAATACATAATGTGTATCTATTCACTTTAAAAAGTTTAAAATAAAAAACAAAATTAAAAATTTTGAAAATACCCACGACGGTTTAATTGTAATTGAAAAAGGATAAAATAACTAGAAATCCCCCGCCTAAAAGAATATATGTAACGAGATGATGGGGACAACTTCGTCGGGGGCTGCCAGTTGCAACCTCTATTTTAAATATAGTAGCTAACAGTATAGATTTCGTTCTTAAAGTTTTTAAAAGGAATATCAGTTATCAAAACTGTAAATTCATATTAATATTTTATTTTTTTCCCAAACCTGTTTTAACAGCATGAAAACCTAGGAGAACTTAGCAAACTTAAAGTAATGGCAGCTCCGACGAAGTCGTCCCCATCATCTCGTTACATATATTCTTTTAGGCGGGGGATTTCTAGTTATAAATATAGTAGCTAACAGTATTGATTTCGTTTTAATTTTTTTAAAATATCAGTTAACGAAACTTATATATCAGTTATCGAAACGTAAATTCATTTTAATATTTAATTTTTTTGCCAAAACTGTTTTAACAGCAAGAAAACCTTTGAGAAGGTTTGTGCAAACTTAAAGTAATGACAGCCCCCGACGAAGTCGTCCCCATCATCTCGTTACATATATTCTTTTAGGCGGGGGATTTATAGTTATTTTATCCTTTTACAATTACAATTAAACCGTCGTGGGTATTTTCAAAATTTTTAATTTTGTTTTTTTAGGGAGATTTTGATAAATTTCTTAAAAATAACTCGTAAATTTCATTCTCTCGTCCCATTGTCGTTTTCGTAAATGTTCGTATAAATAATCTTTCGATAACATAAATTTGCAAAAAATCATTATAGTTTCACAAATTTCCGTAAATCCTTTATTCAAAAAAAAAATAATAAAAAAGATAATAAAATCATATAGTTACAACTAGAATTTGCAAAGAAATCTACAACTCATTTATATACATATATTCTCAATATAAATATCAATAACATAACATGCTATTGTTTATCAATCACGGTTAAACATACGGAACACGGGCCACCTTATACTATACAATACTACTAGTTACTACTATAGAATTATAATATAACAATCGCTGCCAACAACTAATAAACAATGGTACAAAACAACAGCAAGTTGTAAAACGATATATTTATATTCGTTACACGTGTTACTCCCTCGTGTATGATATAGTAATTAATGTCATACATTCAAATTCATATTGGGGAAATATTAATATATTTTTTTATTTATTTTTTAGTTTCACGCTGTATCCCGCACACAGCGGGATAGACAGAGGGAACCTAGTGTTTAAGTCAACTCCGTTCCCCACGCATTACCGAATTCGGAGGCATTGCGAGTTAAGTGACGAAACTTAACGCCGCGCTTGGCCTCGATACCAGAGCTAAGAAAATGGAAATATTAAATATTTCAACTCTTTCGAAGGGAATCAAAAACCTACAAACCAGTCGCTTTCAGTCACACGCTTGTACCACGCTGCGCACGACTGGCCCAAATATAATATAATATATTCTATTATATTTATTTTTTATATTGACTTCGGGGGGAATCTTCCAGTCAATATAAATTATTTCGGTTACGCTTTTTTCAGCATAGCCGAGTAATCAGAGAGTACCTAGTCAAGAACTTCGTATTCGAATTCGACGTGTTCCACAGTAAGGGGCTGAAACTCGCGACTCAACCCTTGAACTCAAAGTTGTTAATATCCGTGTGGTAAAAAGAACAACATATAGTGTAAATTATAAAACATTCTTTACTTTATTTTTACAACTGGGTGCCACGTCAGGAAACGCCACATCTGATTAACTAATTGATATCAGTTGACAGTGACAGTGACAGCGTCAGTGACACGACTCACCCGGCTGGTGGACAGGGAAGGCGTGCGGACGAGGCAGCCACGCGATGGATGGTGGTGACGTCGAGTGCTCCGCGAACGTGGCCAGCGGCACGTGCGGGCGCCCGCACGTCCCACACTGCACAGCGCAGTCCAGCACCAGGCGCGCACGACGCACCTGGAACTGCGCGCGCCTTCGTGACGAACTTGCTGTTGCTACGCGTGCGTGCTGCGTGCGTGCTAGTGTGCGCGTGCGTGCGTGAGTCGAGGCGTGTGTGTATAGCGTGCGTGTGTAGCGGTGTTGTGTGCGTGCGTGCGTGCGTGCGTGCATGTGTGCCATGGATGCGTGCATGTGTAGTGCTTGTGTGCGTGTACGTGTATGCGTGCTTGCGTGACATTCCCCCAAGTAGGGATCGAACCCCCAATAGCAAATAATTACTCTTATTGTGCACACAAAGTTGTATTGAACAGGTTTATAGTAGTACAATAGCATAGTTAATAACATGAAGTGGGAGTAGTCCTCCAAGGTCTAAAGTTCAGAAACCATGCCGCAATACCACCAGTAGATAATGATCCACTGTATGGACTGTGTTATGATAACGTCATATTTACTAGTTGGTCAAGATTATTTACTATTGTATAGAACAACTAGAATTGTACCTTATTTTGAATATTTCACTCAAATAAGACAAAATTTAAAATATAGCATGTTATAAAATATTTATCAACTATTTTCCGTCCGAATTCGAGATCTTGCGAGTTGAGTGGGGAACGGAGTGTCTTAACACTAGGTTCCCTCTACCGACCCTGATATGTGCGGGAGAAAGGCGTGAAGCTAA